>OU612046.1:110658483-111258483 GCA_914767935.1 Coremacera marginata | reverse complement strand
AGAATCTCTTTTTTCCCTAAAAATCCTATATTTTTCAACTCTATTCAATTTAGTTAATTCATTATGAGAATGTTCATAATGCCTTTTAAAAGCGTCTTCGCGTGGACTTTTGAATGCTGTGTAACAAATTAAGCATTGCATTTCATTAAAGGCATTCCTAAATAAGAAAAATTTTTCGCATATATTTTCAGCTTCCATTTTGCGCACGATGTTCTCACTTCGGTGGCTCAAAGGCGAATGAACAAAATAACATATTGCGCTGTGTGGTTGAACGAAAGAGCGCAAAATACGAAAGAGCGTAAGCGTCTGTGTGAATTGGTTTTCCACAATTGTGGTATGGAGTGCCGACCTATGGTATAGACGATCTTTGGCAAGCAGATTGTGTTGAAATGGGTGCTTATTCAAAATACAACAAAGGATATCGATTTATTTTAACTCTATTAGATACATTTTCAAAATTTACATGGACTGTTCCCGTAAAATTAAAGGGTGTTGAAGATATGACTAATGCAATAGCATCTATTTTAATACTATAGTGAATACCAAAAAATTTACAAACAGATGATGGAAAAGAATTTTATAACAGAACATTTCAAAATCTTACGAAGAGATATAACATACATCATACACATGACATATAGCATCATGATGGCTTCTATTGTAGAACGATTTAATAGAACTTTAAAAGAAATGATGCGGAGAAAGTCTAGTTTACAAGGAAATTATCAATGGAAAAATTTATATAAAGACTAATATACAGTATAATAGTAAAAACCATAGAACCATTGGAATGATGCCAAAGGCTGTTAACATAAGAAATGAATGTTTCCTGCTTAAACACGCTTATAATCATCCTAAAGTTTTTTATATGGCAAACTAAAAGTTGGACACCACGTTCGAATTTGTAAATATAAACATATTTTTGCAAAATGCTATACTCCAAATTGGACAAAAAAAATTTTCAAAATTCGCGTTGTACAAAACACTAATCCCGTTACTTATTTATTAGAAGACTATTAAGGAAACCCGATTATTGGCGGGTTCTATGAATATGAAGTATTGAAGACTCATTTTCCCGATACATATTTAATTGAAAAAGTTCTTAAAACTAAGGGGCAAAACGTTTTTGTCAAATGATTAGGATTTTCAAATCAACATAATTCCTGGATTAATAAAGATGAAGTACGCTAACAATATATTATACTTGAATACTTATCTTAGATTGTAATTCCTATAAAATATACTTAAAAAAGGAAAATAGACATGAAATATGTATTGATTTTGTTATTTTTATATATAATATTAGGTACTATTATTTCACTAAATTTTTCAAATTCTTTTAACAATTTTTAAAATTGCTTAAGATTTGAATGGTTTAGTTTCTACATAGCATTCTTTTTCTTCGTCTTCAATGCTTTCAAGTTGTTGGTATTGTTGAATATATCAATATTTTCCTTCTTCTTATTTTTACGGTTAGGATAGGTACTCCATTCTTTCATTAATATGTGTAGAGTTCCATTTAAATAGCCCATGTGATTAAATACATAGTCATTATTTATAAGGTATCGTATACTTTCACTATATTTTGTTTCTACCCGCTCTACTATGTTGAGCTCATATGGAATGTTTTCTCTCATATCCTTAAGAGGCAAGTATATACGATTTAAATTTTCAAATAGATTTTTCAAATTTGTTTTCATCATTTTTGATGTAATATTTTTTAAGATCGACTTTTCTCGACAACACAAACTGTTAGACTGATTCAAATTATTCAATCATTGCTCGTTTAAGCCATTATTCTATTTAAATATATAAATGTAAATAATTAGTTTAATTTTATTAATTTTTTTTTTGTAAGTAAATACGATAACGTCGCAGATTATTTTCTGTTAAATTTACTTGTTATTTTTTATTTCCACATAATTCTACAAACTTGCTGACGCTATGTCTACGTTGTTTCCTGCACGAGTTGATTACGTGAAACTGGCGATGCTGCCATTCTGCTGCAGTGTCGTTTGCCTCATTTAATTAAGTTATAACATTTATTGAGAGTAGTGTAAGTTTGATATTCAATAAATAAAGAAGCACATCAGAGGTGTTCTCTGATGTTTTTTAAAACAGTAAAATAAACAATTAATTAATTTAACTGGCGCCCGAGCAGGGACACGCAAGTGTTTGTGTAAAGTTGTTTCAAAAATAAAAAACAAGACTAATTTTCTCAAATAGTAAAAAAAAATCGATCGTATTGAAAATATAAAGTGCTCTGAAAAATAAAAACAAGACAAATTTCCTGAGGTAGTCTTGGTTCCATTTCAAGCATGAAAACTATGGGTTTCCTTCCTGTGCTAGAACTGCGCCTAATGCGTATTCGGAAGCATCTGTAGTTAATTGGAATTCTTTGTTCATGCTTGGGTACGCCACCAACGAAAGGGAAATGCTTGCGATCATTTGGCCGCTATACTCTCTCCGAAACTATCTGTATGGCAAAGCAAAAGTTGCGACCAGCAACTTTTCGATAAAATAACAAACGTCACTTAATTCTTTGTTTTCTTTCGTTTGCTTTTTCCTTGCGCTACATGTTCTAAGGTTGGCAATACCACAGGGTGTTCCACACGGATTAAAACAATATAGTACGAAAGTTATATGGATACAATAAAAGACGGTATAATAATTTTTGAGAAACTTAAAATAAACATAAAAAAGAGTAAAAATAGAACATACAGTAACGAGTACATCGATAGCAAACTAAAATTTTTTAAAAGCATAAAAGCAAAAGTTGATGGTGTAGAAAATACGATGGTATAAAAAGTAGTATAGAAATAACGAAAATAACGAAGATAGCAACAAAGAGGTCAAAGAATTAATTGGCACATTAGTCGTAAAAACAAATACGCTAAATTTTAAGGATATTGTTTTTGGAAGATTTGGACACATCGAACCTTTGGGAAGAAAAAGGAAGTTTGCCAAAAATGTCAAGCTTTGACATAAATGTAGTAGGTAAAAACCTACAGATTTTTAAAGGAAACTATTGTAATTTGGAGGATTTTATTGTGCAAGCAGAATTATTGCATGATTTAGTTAAAGATGATGACAAAGAAATTTTTGTGAAATACGTTTATAATTTTAAATTAACTACCCAAGTACGGAGTATACTTGGACGTTCAAACCGGCCTACAACATTTTTAGAATTAAAAAACTTATTAGAAAAATGGTACCCAAATCCGAAAAATTTACAACAGATATTAAACGAGTTCAGTTCGCTGAAGCAGAATAGTATGTCCATTACAGTGTTTAGAAAAAAAGTATTGGAACTATCGGAACAATTAAGTAATTTTGAGATAAAAACATTAAATAATTCAAGTAAAGACGCGAAAGACGCAATATATAAAGTGAATGAAAGCATGGCACTAAATATTTTTCCAAAAGGCGTAGATACACAATACCAAATTATATTACTGGCAAATCCACCAAAAACTTTCAATGAGGCTGTCGAGAGATGTATGGCAGTAGAAAAAGCTTATTAGACAATAGAAATAGTATTTTACATATAAATAATAATTATAACTTTAGAAACCAGAGAGAGCAGGGCGCAAGATACAACAACAATATTAACAATTTTAGAAATAGCAACAGTCAAAATAATAGTCACAGAAATTATCAAAATAATAACTCCAATAGATTTGACAGATACAACAACAATAGTTTTAACAACAATTTTCATTCAAATCAAGGTTTCAAAAGAAACGGTAACTTTCAGAACAACAATAATTTTCAAAATAACCACAACTTTAGACTAGCATAAACAGAAATTTTAGAGCAAACAATAATAATTCTAGCTTTAATACGCAGGAAAACGGCAATGGCCGGGTGACAGAAGCTGTTACCCGCAGAGTCCAAAATTAATTTTGCAACTTTCCAAAAATTTATCAAATTATATAATGTTGAAACGTAAAAATACAAATAAACAACTTAAATTTCTTATAGATACTGGGGCTGATATTTCTGTTTGCAAAGTCGAAAATACTAACAATCTAAACACAAGACATATTGCAAAGATAACAGGTATAACAAATGAAACTATAGAATGCATTGGCACATTAAATTTAAGGTTTTGTAATGAAAGTGAAGAATTTGAGCATTATTTTCAGATAGTCGAGAATGATTTTCGAGATATATGTCAAAAATAGACTACAAGACATGTACAGTTACATTTATGATAAATGAAAACGAAATAATATTACCGATAATTTTGAAGGTTTTTTTTAATGTTACGATACCTGCTAGAACAGAAGCGATTGTACCAATTAATGTTAATGTTAGAGAAGATAGCATAATCCTAAATGAAGAGATAACTGAGGGAGTATTTTTAGGAAATAGTATTATACCCGCTGAAGGAGTAGCACACGTGAAGTTATTGAACACAACAAATAAAGAAATAGATAGAATGAACTTGAACGTTAAAACAAAACCACTAAAAAATTATAACATTTTCCGATGCAAATTAGATAAACAATGTAGCAAAGATAGACTCAACAAACTTATTAATAATTTGGATATTGGATGTAATGGACCAGAGGTCAGAAAATCAATAATAAACATTATAAGAGAATATCGATATATTTTTCACCTAGCTGGAGAACATCTAAGCGTAAACAATTTTTATTCACAGCAAATACAAACTACAGATTCGACACCCGTTTACATAAAAAATTACCGACTACCACATACACAAATGACAGAAATAAACGAACAGGTAGACAAACTTTTACAAGACAACATCATTGAACACTCAGTTAGTCCTTAAAATTCACCGCTTCTAGTAGTACCAAAAAAATCGACAGACGACAAAAAGAAATGGAGACTAGTCGTAGATTTTAGAAAACTAAATGAGAAAATCGTGAGTGATAAATTTCCTCTGACCAAAATAGAAGACGTTCTTGACAGACTTGGAAGAGCAAAATACTTTTCAACATTGGACATGACCAGCTCGTTCCACCAAATAGAACTAGACGAAGACTCGCGACCACTTACCGCATTTTCAACAAGGAACGGACATTTTCAATTTACCGTTTGGACTTAAGATATCGTCCAACAGTTTTCAACGAATGTTGACGATAGCATTGACAGGACTAGATGCAGAAGCTTTCTTGTACGTAGACGAAATTATTGTATTTGGTTGCAGCTTACAGCACCATAACGAAAATTTAGCGAAAGTATTCAATAGATTGAGAAAGTTTCATCTTAAATTAGACCCAGATAAATGCTCATTTCTGAAGCCAGAAGTTGTCTATCTTGGCCATTTAATTACAAATGAAGGTATAAGAACTGACCCAGCTAAGAATAAAGCAATTAAAAACTACCCAGTCCCCACAAACTCGGATGAAGTAAGGAGATTTGTTGCCTTTGCCAATTATTATAGGCGCTTTATACCAAAATTCGCTGATATAGCTAAAAATTTAAATGCTTTACTAAAAAAAAATACACAGTTAAATTGGAATGACGCATGTCAACAAGCATTTGAAACTTTAAAATTAAATTTACTCTTTAATTTTGAAACTTTAAATTTAAATTAGTATTGGGGGATTCAATACTTCAATACCCTGACTTCGATAAACCCTTCGTGCTAACTACTTACGGATCAAATTATGCTCTTGGCGTAGTATTGTCGCAAGGTGAGTTCGGATCAGACTTACCAATCTCATACGCGAGCAAATCACTCGGAAAGCACGATCTAAACAAACCAGTTTTAGAAAAAGAACTATTGGCTATACATTGGGCGATAAATTTTTTTTAGGCCTTATCTTTATGGTCGCAGATTTTCAGTTCTCACAGACCACAGACCATTGGTGTCTCTTTTTTCGCATAAAAACCCATCGTCGAAAATGACACGTATCAGGTTGGACCTATGCGACTATGATTTTGAGATTAGGTACAAAACAGGTAAAACTAATACCAATGCAGACGCATTGTCAAGGATTATTATAAATAGCGACTCTCTGAGAGCTATGATTCCAACCAGCTTAGAAAATGAAGACACAAAATTACTAACCATAACAAGAAGTATGGATATGAAAAAACATACAGAAAACCAAAATAGTAAAGATTTAGAATGTATTCCAGCCAGGAAGACTGATCACCTTTTTGTGTGGGAAAGCACATCACTAACGGACGTAAACAAAATAAGAAAACTTAAATTTATAACAGAGAAAGATTTTAAGAGTACACAAATAGATATAGAAGACAATCAGGTTATTGTACGATGCAGTGATAATCCGATGTTCACACAGATGACTTTGGAGAAACTGATTTCGAAGATGCAAAAACTGGAGATTGAAGAGTAAGCATTGAATATTACTGATGATATATTTAAAACCATGCGCATGGAAGATTTTAAAAGAATTTACAACGATTTAAAGTTTAGCAGAAACAAATTGAAAATACTTATTTATAAAGAACCAGAAAGAATAATAGGGATAGAAAACCAAGAAAGAATAATTGAAGAGTATCATAATTCGACCCACGGAGGTCATATGGGAATTAGAAAAACGATTTTAAAAATAAAGCAGAAGTATATATGGAAGAATATGTGTAGAATGATTAAAAAGTACATAAATAATTGCGAAACATGTAAAATTAACAAACAAACCAGACATACAAAAGAACAACTAACTTTGACAAACACACCAGGAACTAGTTTTGAAGTAGTTTCAATAGATACGGTAGGTCCTCTACGTTTAACAAATAATTACCGCTACATACTAACCATGCAGTGCGAACTGACAAAATATGTTATAGCATGTCCTATGGAAACGAAAGACGCCAAAACAGTAGCCAAAACATTGGTAGAAAACCTTAATTTTGATTTATGGTCATTTTGAAATATTAAAGTCGGATAGGGGTACAGAGTTAACTAATGAGTTGATGTCCGAAATATGTAGCCAGTTTAACATAAAACAAATGTTTAGCACACCATATCATCACGAAACTCTAGGTTCTATAGAAAGGAACCACAGAGTGTTAAATGAATTTTTACTAAATTTTTGCAGGGATGATGAATGGGGCCATTGGATCCCATACTTCACTTTTGCGTACAATACGACACCTCATATTGATACAAATTACAGTACTTTTGAACTCATTTTTGGCAAATTGGCAAACCTACCAAACGAACGATTAGAATCATTTAAAACTTACAATACTGAAAATTAAGCGCAAGAACTAAAAACTAGATTAGCATACTCTCTAAAAAAGGCACATGAATAGATAAATATAGCTAAAGAAAAGAGAAAGAAAGTTAATGAAATTTCAAACCCTTTAAATATAAATATTGGTGATAAAATAATTGTTAAAAGAATGAATAAAAAAAAAATATCAATCACCATATCATGATCCGTACACAGTTGTAAATAAAAATGGAGTTAATACAATAATAAATGTAAATGGAAAATTAAGAAAATACCACAATAATTTGTTAAAAAAATGAATTTAATTAGATTAGCATACTCTCTAAAAAAGGCACATGAATTGATAAATATAGCTAAAGAAAAGAGAAAGAAAGTTAATGAAATTTCAAACCCTTTAAATATAAATATTGGTGATAAAATAATTGTTAAAAGAATGAATAAAAAAAAAATATCAATCACCATATCATGGTCCGTACACAGTTGTAAATAAAAATGGAGTTAATACAATAATAAATGTAAATGGAAAATTAAGAAAATACCACAATAATTTGTTAAAAAAATGAATTTAATTAGATTAGCATACTCTCTAAAAAAGGCACATGAATTGATAAATATAGCTAAAGAAAAGAGAAAGAAAGTTAATGAAATTTCAAACCCTTTAAATATAAATATTGGTGATAAAATAATTGTTAAAAGAATAAATAAAAAAAAAATATCAATCACCATATCATGGTCCGTACACAGTTGTAAATAAAAATGGAGTTAATACAATAATAAATGTAAATGGAAAATTAAAAAAATACCACAATAATTTGTTAAAAAAATGAATTTAATTGAAATAAAATATTGGCCTAAAAATTGTCAACTATTTGCATTGTCTAAATTAATCTAAAACATTTGAAATGTATAATTTAGAAATAAAATTATTCTTTTAATATCAAATAATTTTATCTTATGGAAGGGGGTGTAGTGCACTCCACAGTATACATTTACACAGTTATTTAATTGTTATTCACACAACTATTCATTTATTAAATACATTTAAATATTAATTTACAATTCTATATATGGGGCAAAATACGTCAAGTGTTCCCACCTAAAAATCTTCATCGCTCCGATTTCGATGAAACTCGGTAATGTTGTTGTACAATTCAAGGTCATAAAAAGTGCAAAAGGAGTGAAAGTCAAAAGCACGGGTTTCTGAGATATAGGGGCTCAAAGTTAAGGTTCAAAATCTGTGTTTTAAATTATAAGTCAGAAAATTTCCTTGTTAAAAAAAAATTTTTTTTATGTTTTTAAAGGATTTTTTTCGTACTTTCCGATAAAAATATTTAAAAAAAAATAACTAATATTTATACTGAAAAAACTTAAATTAATTTTATTTTAAAATTTTTTGCTCAATGGGGCATTTTACATTTTTTTTTAACTATGCTCAATCGAAAGGTTGATCTTTTTTCTTTAAAAATATATCCATTTCGTGATGGAACGCAAATAATTATTAAGTAATTCGAAGGCTTGAAACTTGCGCCACTTAGCGCGCGCGATTGGCACGATCAGTGAGTCAGCGTCATCTCGTAAAAAGAACGGTAATTTTTTTTTGTCATAACAATAGTCGAAGTCAATGTTTGAGAAGCGCATTAGTTAGCGGAAAATGTTAAGTTATAAACAGTGTTTTTGTGTTAATTTTATTTCGAACTTAAATTGATGTATTTAATAATGGATAAAAAAAGTTTCAGTAATCGCTGCTGCAACCCATTTAAGTATATTGGGCATAATTCGTCTTTCGAATCAATAAGATACATATCTTTACCTCTCCACAAAAAATATGTTTCCATTCCACTCTGTGCTAAGATCTGCGCCAAATGCAGAAAAGAAATGACGAATCTTTCCACAATGTCTCCTGTATTCATTGGAGTCGGTTCAATTGGAAAAGTAAGTAAAACATTCGTTTAAACATCACAAAATTTTTGATGAGGAACAAGGTGCCCGAACATAGCACCCACGGACATAATCCCCAAAATCGAAATAGGTGTTATGTACGATAAAATTTCGGACATAACCCCGAAATCGATTTTGGGGATAATGTCCACCCAATCAAGCGGTCATCGATGGGTGTTATGACCGTTTTTGCTTTTTTTTTCTTTAAGAAATAAAAATGTTAGTTTTTAAAGTTTTATTTATGTTTATTATTAATTTTTTATTAATACAAAAAAAATTATTTTCAATTCAAAACATACAAAATATAGCACTCTGTTTCTTTCTCAAAAGTAATTAGTATTAGATTGGGTAATTAGATTGGGGATTACGTCACAGTTTTTGGGGGATTATGACCGCTTCAATGAGTGGACATAATCCCCAAAATCGATTTTGGTGTTATGTCCGTGGGGGTATGTCACTGCACCGAAGAACAAACTAGGTTAAAAGAAGTCCATAAATTGAGAAGTATAAAATCAAAACTTTTATTCCTGTTAAATTATTTAGTCTGAAGATAAACGTAGATAAAGAAAGAACGATATCAAAATTTTATATTTCTTTATACTCCTTCTTATACTCCTATATTTTAAATATTTAAGGGAAATATGGAAGAAATCGCAGAAGAAATGGTTCCACATAATGACGAAGATTTCGAGCTACCTACCTCGTCTACGTTTACAAAATTAAAACAATCTTGTGAAGACAATGAACATAGAGCGGCTGTTGAAGTTTTGACACAAATTAAAGAAAAATTCATAAATTCAACCAATAATTCTGAGAAATTAGTGCTTCTCACTCTCGTACCTAATTCTTGGGGAAGAAGAAAATTGGCAACGGAATTCGGTGCCTCCGAACGCCAAGCACGAAAGGCTAAAGAATTAGTTAGTTCGTTTGGTATATTAGCTACACCGAATCCGAAAAAAGGAAAAAGCCTACCAAGCGAAACTGCTGATTTGATCATTTCGTTTTTTAACGATGATGAAAATAGTCGTGTTTTGGCAGGAATGAAAGATTATGTTTCGATAAAAAATTCTTATGGAAAACGTGAACGAGTGCAAAAGCGGTTAGTTTTATGTAATTTAAATGAATTGTTTGAAATTTTTAAGCATACTTATCCTAAAGTAAAAGTTGGATTATCTAAGTTTTGTCAACTAAGGCCACGCAACTGCGTTCTTGCCGGATCCAGTCCCTGTAGGAAAATCAACTAATTTAAAAGTAGTTGATAAAGTAGTTTTTTGTCAACCACAACTAGTTGAAATTCTGACTTTTTTCCATAGAACGAACTAACTTATTTTGTATGGCGATGTCCGCTAAATAAGTCAATTGACTTTCGTCTGCATATATTTTGAACTACTTGTTAAATTAGTTACTTTTAAACTATTTTTTTAATTGCTTTAAAATAACCAATTGAAAACTGGCCTAAAGTTAATATTTGATTAAATAACATGGTTAAATATATATAAACTTGTAATCAAATAAAAATTTGCAATTAAAACATGTCAAAATCAGAGTAGTTGCCGCCTTAATATAATTCAAAGTAGTTCATATACTGGTTTATTTTAAACTAGTTTTTTAATTAGTTGTTTTTAAAAACAAGTTAGTTTGTCCCTATAGGGGTGGTACTCACACTGTTTGTGTGAGCGTTCACCATGAAAGTGTGAGTCTAATGTTGGAAGCTGTGAACTTCAAAGACCTGAAGTGCGGAACTGACTTTTTTTTCGAAACATACCACGATATCTTCAGAATAATTAGCTGTATAAATGCTACCCCAGAATGTTATCTCAACGAGTGTAAAAGATGTCCAGAAATAGAACCTTTTAAGGATTTTCTGAAGACAGTTCTTGCCGATCAGGATATTGAAAAGATAGAGTACCAAAGCTGGCAACAAACTGACAAAAGTACATTGTGCACATTAATCTCGGATGCAGAAGATTTTGTAGATGATTTGTGTGACCGTCTTGTCAAACTTAGGCCTCATTCTTTTACTGCTAAACAACAGTCAGCTTTTTTTAAGCAAGCTAAAGATGATTTAAAAGATGGTGAATTCATTGTAACATGTGACTTTGCTGAAAATTATGCATTTGTCGCACAAAATGCTACACAGTCGTTTCATTGGAATAATGATCAATTAACGATATTCAAGTAGATACAATATGGCGGTTCTGGGGCAGGTGGAGCGGTGGAGCAAGCCGATGACGTCACGCCCGCACCCCAGCGCCATCTAGTGGGGGCTTTTTGCTCAAATGTGCAAAGGTGTATGTCTTTGCTAAAAAGCTATTATGGTGTATGTCTTTGCTAAAAGCTATTATGGTGTATGTCTTTGCTTTATTTATACTTTTAAATTGGCAAGTTTGGTATATGTCTTTGATGTAAGCTTTTAAAAATTGGCAAGTTTGGTGTATGTCTTTGCTTTATTTATACTTTTAAATTGGCAAGTTTGATGTATATCTTTGCTTTAAACTTTTTAAAATTAACAAGTTTGGGGTATTTCTTTGCTTTAAGCGTTGGTCATAATTTTATACGCTACATTATCGGTAGTGGTAGTCAAGCGAGTTCTTATCAGTGTTTGCATGTTTTTGTTTTTTTCTTAACCCTCGCATTAGTTATAGCAATGACTCAAAAAATAAATATATATTTATAAGACTTCTAACGTAGACTGCGTGGTGGCATACTTATCAGTGTTTGCATGAGTAAACGAAATACATAGCAACCAGGAAGAGTCAGGAAGTTTCTAGAAGCTTCGAGATATAGAAAAACTTCGAGAACATTTTAGAAGCTAACAACAACATCACCAAAAAAAAAATTTTTTTTAAGTCAAAGGTGATAAGAGCCAAGCTTCATAGTAAGCGCACTCAAAAAAAAACCGCAAGTTCAAGATAAGGCAGCAATGTAGAAGTTCAACATGTTTTTGTGTTACTTTTAAAATAAATAAACAATTTTTGCGGTCAAGTTCAAGTGCAAGGGCAAAAAATAAAATAAAAGATAAGAATTTAAAGTTGATATGTCAAAAACTAAGCTAAGCTAACCTAAGCTAATATAAGCTAAGGCTGCGTTCATAGTGAACGCCCATAATCGGCTGCTTTTTTTATAATGGTTCTTGTTGTTGTTGTTCTTACTATTGCTATTGCTGTTCTTACTGATGTTGTTGTTCTTAATGTTGCTATTGTTGTTCTTACTGATGTTGTTGTTGTTGTTCTTACTGTTGCTATTGTTGTTCTTACTGTTGCTATTGTTGTTCTTACTGTTGCTATTGTTGTTCTTACTGTTGCTATTGTTGTTCTTACTGTTGTTGTTGTTGTTGTTGTTGTTGTTCTTGTTGTTGTTCTTACTGCTGTTGTTGTTGTGGTTGTTGTTGTGGTTGTTGTTGTTGTTGTTGTTGTTGATGAGGCTGTTTTACTAAAAAAATAACCAATCTAAAGTTATTAAATAAATAGCTAACTACTTTATTAAAATATTATTTATATTAATTGTTCTTTATTTTATTTATTAGGATTTTAACAATAGGAATTTCAAACATAGATGACCACAATTTAGGGTATTAAAATTTTGAAATTTATCATAATTATAGCTAATGTTTTGGCCTAAATATTTTATTATTTCTTTTGGAGGATGCAAATTTCCAAAGCTATCGAAGTATTCAATTTGATTCTTGTTTTTCCAGTATGCTACCCAATGTGTTCCAGGTCCATTTGAAGTATCTAGATTGATTATTCCACATTCTTTTTTAAGCGGTTTCTTTGGAAGAGTGTCACACATAAACACTCCTCTGAAATTTGGAATGTTTTTGGCATATTTTATCAAATCTACATCAGAAAGAGCTCTTTTGGGTAGCTTCATTAAAAATTTTGTTGATAAGGTTTTAAATAAAGGCCAAATCCTTTTTTATACGGTTTTAGAAACATGCCTTTGCCCATTGCAATAGACTCCATTTTATTGTTATGTCGTTTTGCTTCATTCAATTGCTCTTTTCCAGCTTTAACTGCATTGATTGCTTTTGTAACGCCAGATACTCCACCAGCTAGACCACCAAGTGCACCCAGGGCAGCGAATATAGGTGCGAGCGGAAGAAAACCTCCAGATTTAGGTAGAGGTATTACTCGAGGTGTCTTAATCAGAGATTTTTTTCCCTTAAAAATATTGTTTACAACTTTTCTTGAAATTTTAACAGCATCATCTAAATTTTTAGTTTTCTTAATTTTCATTTTAGCACTTTTTAAGGCATGTCTAAATAAGCGATGTCCATTTACTTGAGATCTCTTAGTTTTACTGTTAACATTGCCCATACCAAATTTTGTTTTCAACTTCATTGCGTTAGTGACAAGCCAAGCGTTTGATTTTTCAGCAATACTACTATCACTTGCGTTAACCCTTTGCCAAGCCTTTTCAGCCAAGATTCTATCAGCAGTATGTCTTTTTTCCAAATCTTTGTTGTTTGCGTATACTATATCGTGTTGTCTGCAAGCGGTATCCAAAAGATTAATTCCTTGATCACCTCTAGCTAATCGCTTCTTTAATTTTGTACCAGGCCCACAAAATTGATATCCAGGTAAATGAAATTCAATCGGAAGTTTGTCTATTAAATTATTCAGAATACCTTTTCCAATGAAGGATGGACGAAGACTGATTGTCTTTTTATAAATAATTGTCATTAGTATTTATACTTTTCCGAGCAGAGGTTCAAAGTAAAGTGATGCAAAATTAATAAAAACGAACTAATTATATATAATATCATTTAGTAGTTTACATAATGCGGTTCTTAAAGCAACATAAAACACTTGACGTAAAGAATATTGATAGCAAGTTAAATGCATCAAATAGATTGCGACATAGTTCATTACTACCGAACTCTATTCGGAGTCTTATTGTGGGCCCGTCTAATTGTGGAAAAACCAATGTGATGATAAGTCTTATTGAAAGTCCCAACGGTTTGAAATTTAAAAATATTTACTTATACTCAAAGTCAGCACAACAACCAAAATATCAATACTTGGAGCGTCTAATTAAACCTATTAAAGAAATACATTTTTCAATATTTTCTAATAATGATGACGTCATAGATCCAGATAAAGTACAACCAAACTCAATATTTATATTCGACGATGTAGCTTGTGAGAAGCAAAATCATATACGGTCTTACTTCTGTATGGGTCGTCATAAAGACGTTGATAGCTTTTACTTATGTCAAACTTATACCCGGATACCAAAACACTTGATTCGTGATAATGCTAATATGATAATAATGTTTAAACAAGATGAAATGAATACAAGACACATTTACAATGATCATGTTGGTTCTGATATGTCTTTTAAGATTTTCCATGAGTTATGTTCAGAGTGTTGGAGAGAAAAATATGGGTTTTTAGTCATTAGTTTAGTTTAGTTTAGTTTATTGAGTCTATGGATACAATTCCTTACAGACTAGAGATAGTAATACATTTTGTTATAATAAATAAACATAAAACAAAACAATAAAATATAAATGACAAATAAGAGAGGCATAAAACTTACAAGTAACTAAAAAAAGCTAGTAACAAAATTTTTGAATGAAGATTTTGATATTGAGAAATCAAAAACATGTTTTAAAGATAATTCGTTATATAAACACAAAGATCTTGTAATTGGTTCATTTAAACCGTAATTAGTTCTGTGAAGTTTGATAAAAAAAAGTTTAAAACACCGCAACTGCCTTGGAGGTATATTAAAATTAATTAGATTTAATAAAGACGAGTCATCAATGTTACAAGATATGATATCATATATAAACATTAATGAACTAATTTTCCTTCTACATTCAAGAGTCTTCAATCCCATTAACAGACAACGAACATTATACGCGGGTAAATTCGAATTAAAAGTAGTACAACGCAACATATACTTAGTGGCCTTTTTTTGAACTTTTTCTAGCCTTAAAGCGTGAATTGCAGCTGAAGGATTCCAGATAATTGATGCATACTCAAGTCTCGATCTTACAAGAGAGCTATAAAGGGCTTTTATAGTATAGGGGTCAATAAATTCTTGACTATTCCTACGAATAAAGGCTAGAAGGGAATAAGCTTTAGGAAGCAAAAAATTTAAGTGATCTGCAAAGGTGAATTTTGAATCAAAAACAACCCCCAAGTCACGAATTGTGTCAACTTTTTTAAGTGGGAAGTCGGCCATTGTATAGGAAGTAATTACTGAGTTGTTTGATTTATTAAAAGTAACAAAAGAACATTTATTAATATTAAGCGGCAATCCGTTTCGGACACACCAATCAAAGACATTATTTGAGTCAACTTGCAAAAGTGCTGAGTCTTCTAGATTGTGAACCTTACTAAAAAATTTCAAATCATCAGCATAAAGTAGGAATTTTGAGTTGTGAAAGCATTTACTAATGTCGTTAATATAAAGAACAAATAACAAGGGGCCCAATATGCTACCTTGCGGAACACCAGAAGACACTTTAAAGCAGTATGAATTAATATTATTGATTGAGACGTAGCAAAATCTACCATTTAAGTAGGACTTAATCCATTCCAGGAATGTGGAATGGCATCCCATTTTCCCAAGCTTTGCAACTAAAACCTTATGGCATACTTTGTCGAAAGCCTTCGAAAGATCTGTATACAGGACATCAACTTGAGAACCAGATTCAAGGGTAGATATGCAATAATTTGTGAAAAGAGAAAGGTTAGACACTGTAGACTTCCCAGTTACAAACCCATGCTGCTCAGTACATATGTGTCGCTTAGCAAGGAAATAAAGTTTAGGCTTGATAACTGCCTCGAACAGCTTTGATACATTGCTTAGTTTAGATATAGGCCGATAGTTTGTTATATCGTTCTTTTGACCACTCTTAAAGATTGGCGTTATAGCTGCAATTTTCCAAGGCTCTATAAAAGAGCCCGATGACAAAGATTTATTAAAAATCAAAGAAAGCGGCTTAGCTAGTACTGATGCACACTTAATTAATAAAATAGAAGCCAACCCATCAATGTCGGACTTGGTTGAGCATTTTAAGTTAGACAATGAGCTGAGAACATCTTCGACTGACACTGAAATAGAGCCAATGTCGAAGCCTAGATCAACATTTTCTAACAGGGCGCTATCATACCACGAGTCATCTTCAACAAAATTTGATTTAAAAAAATCTGCAAAAAGATTCACAATGTCAACTGTTGTGGAACACTTAATACCATTAAAGACCATTGATGAGGGAATCTGGGATCCATTTTTTTTCGATTGGACATAATTCCAAAATGATTTTGGATTTGAAATTATATTACTTTCCACACCAAGTATATATTGCTTGTATAGAAATTTATTTAAGAAATTAAACTCTCTCGAATAATACTCAAATTTGAGTTTATAACTATCACTATTAGTGGACTTGAAAAGTTTATAAAACTTATTTCGCAAATTTTTTAATTTTTTGAGACCACTAGTATACCACGGAAGCTTGTAGTTTTTCTGCGCAATACGGGGAACATTATTTTCACAAATATTTAAAATATTATTTTTAAAGAGATCAAAACATGTTGCGGTGCTTTTTCCATTAAATAAATTTGTCCAGTTAATTTCATTCAAAAGATTACTTAAGATGCCGAAATTACAGGAATTAAAATTAAATATGTTTTTATTTTGCTGGCACGATATAAATTCAAAAAATTCAATTTCTAAAAGCAGTGGACAATGATGTATACTAGCAGGACTAACTGGAAAAACACACTCTGATATATTAAAATTAATAT
This sequence comes from Coremacera marginata, assembly GCA_914767935.1. NCBI lineage: Eukaryota > Metazoa > Arthropoda > Insecta > Diptera > Sciomyzidae > Coremacera > Coremacera marginata. The sequence continues at coordinate 111,241,595 of OU612046.1, read as the reverse complement.
TGCTAGAAACAAAAATTAAATCTAGGATTCTATTTAATTTATTTTCAAAATAATTGATTTGAGCTAAGTCAATGCTAAAAATACCATCAATGAAATTAATTTCGTGTAGTTGATTTACATTAGTTGGAGTGAAATCACCAGCAATACGCATCCAGTGAATTTTACTAAGGTTAAAATCACCTAATACGCAGAGATGATTGCGAGGATCCATCGAAGAGTAAAGAGAAATTATATTATTCACGTGAGCATCATAAATTATATCCGAGCTATTAGGCGGGATGTATGATGCGCATAAATTCAGAGAGCAAAGTGGTCCATCAATTGTTATGCATAATTGATCTAGGATGGCATCTGTATTCGCCAAGATACATAAAGAAGAGCGCAGAGTACGTTTTGCAGCAATGAGTACCCCACCACCACGAGAGAGCCCTGTTTTCAATGGGTCTCTGTCTTTGCGATACACATGATAGATTCCCAAGTCAAAAAGCTCACCATCAAAAAAATCCGAGTTTAACCAAGTTTCAATAAAAACAATCAGATCATACTCGCCTTGCGAAGACCATTGATAAATGGAATCAGTTTTGGTTCTAGCCCCAGATATATTTTGGAAATACAGATTGAGCTTATGGCTAGAACTATTATTAGTACTCACATTCACTAACTTTGCGTGTTCACTGCATCCGGCTTTTGAAAATTTTTAAATGGGCGCACTCTCACGTTGGCTGGCCATAGTGATGGGTTTATAATATGTTCAAACAAGTTTGCAGATACTCCCAATTTAAATGAAATGCTACTTAGATTATCGAGAACAGCATCTTTTTTGACTAGTTTATGGCATGAGAAATGACTTCTATCAATCGCCGTGTGTTTTAACACATATTCAATAATGTCATTCTCAGAGACAGACACTTTGAATGATGATACATGAACAAATTTTTTTTCAGAGATAATATCTAGTTCATGACTCTCATTTACTCCCAAAAATCCATTTTTAGTTAACTTTGGTTTAACCGTATTAGACTCTCTTGCTTTAGGAGTGGCACGATCAGCTGATATCGCATTGGATTTAAGCACATCTGCATACATAAGAGAACCAGCACCAGAAATATTAGAAGCTGGAGTAGCAGCAACAATAAGGCCTGGTGAAGAGCAATTAACAGCAACAGGTTGAACGTCGATTAAGTTCAAAGCAGCAGAAGTATTAAGAGCAGCATTAGCAGTGTACGCTGGAGGAGCAACAACAACACAGTCTGGTGAAGAGCAATTCACAGCAACAGGTTGAGCGTCGATTATGTTCAAAGCAGCAGGAGAATTAAGAGCAGCAGTAGCGGTATTAGCCAATTTACGAGAACGCAGCCTAGTGACAACAGCATCAGAGCGAGGGTGCTCAGCAATCGACGAAGATTGAGTGCGAGTATATCCATTGTTGGCGGTAGCAACGGCAGAACGAGACGCAAGATCATTATGAACAGCACCAGAACGAGGAGGCACAGGAATTGAAGGAGAGCCAGAGTGTGAAACTGCAGTATCGAGGGCACTAGATGAACGATCGCTATGTATGAGCATATAATCGAGCTTATGCTCCGCAGACTGCTGAGAATTGATCGAAGGCAGAGAGGCGTCTACTGTAACGGTGGGCAAGGCAGAACGCGGGTCAATGACTACATTACGCACTGACTGCAACAGCAATGACTTAAGATCAGAAACTTCTCTTGATAATTGCATTATTGAAGAGGCACAATTTCCAGGTACTCCCACGCAATTATCACAACAAAAAAAAATATTTGGGTGATTACAGATTGCCATAAATTCACCTTTAGATATATTGAGGCAATTACTATGAAACACACTGCAGCAAAGCTTGCAGATAACAAGCGAATCACTTGTAATGCAAAATTTACACTTCGCGCACAGCATTATAAAAACACGTCTAATCAGAACGAAAGCACAAGACGAATTGAGTATAATAAAGATGATCCTATAAATAATGGTCGTTATAGAAAAGGATTTGATGTTTTTATTAGCTTATAAAAGATACAGTATAGATATTTAAATAACAGTACAACAACAACTGCTAAACTGTTCACACTAAACTGCTAAACTAGAGCTATATACTGTTTAAACGACCAACTTTCAATATGAATAAGAAAACAAACCTTGTTAATAATCTTATTAAAACTAGAAATATTTTGAAAAAGAAATATAAAAGTCTTCAGCTCGGAGAAGTTGCAAGTGATAAGCTTTTAGAAGAAACTTTTAAACCAATATCAAAACCATTACAGGAAATAATTCAATCAACTAATAAGAGAAAGTTAGTTAAAAATGAAAAGTATTCAGATAATTCTTTTAAGGATAATAAAATTGCTACCAGCACACCATTTAAAAAGAGCAAGCATGATTCTAATACATTTTCTCCAAGCTTTGATAGCAAGGAAATCGAGAAAAGTTCATCAGCATTTAAATCATTTGATGTTGGTAATGACGATGATGATGATGATACTCATTATGATGATAATGCTTATAATGATATGGAAAATGACGATGTCACTATTGCAATAAATCCGAATCAAAGTATTCAATATGATTTATCAAAAGTTATTTTAAGCAAATTCGATAAAACCTACGGTCCCCACAAGGATAAAAATCAGATATGGAGACTGGGCAATGAACCAATTACTTTTGATTCAACTAATATAACTATAGGTAATTCAAAATGGGCTTTCACGTCAGGTTTATATGAACTATTAGTTTACAAGGAACCAATCAGTTTTAATGAAACAGATTTAAATACTTATAAGCAAATATTAGAGATGACTAATGCTCATAAACGGAATAACAATAACAATGAGCAAATTAAAGGAAATCGATCAAAAAAATATACAACGATTATTAGAAAATTATTTAAAGAAAAAGTTCATAGAGGTAAAGGTTTGATGATGAAGTTGAATACCCAAAAGTCAAATTATATATATTGGGATGACCCAAACGAACTAGTAGATAGATTACGTCTTTTGTTAACGTCATCAATAGCTGGACACTCAAATCATAATAATGAAATATACTCAATTATTGAAGAATTGAGAGAAGCAAAAATTATTATATAAATAGCCTGCAAAATATATAATCATCAATATTTATAAAATGTCTATCGACAAGTTTGGACATTATATGGGTAGCTTTGAAAGATATCAAAACCCACACACCAAGATTCATTTAGATAGCGATCGCCATTTCAACTTTAACTCACGTAGGATAAAAAATATTGCTAACCCTGTATTAGAAAACGATGCTGTTAATAAAGTTTATTTAAAAAGTTATTTTGATAAACAAAAGAAACAATTGGACACATTATATGAGGAGGGAATTAATGAGATGAGAGAACATTTTACAAAATTAATACAACAACAGAACATATCGCATACAACAAAACTTTTAGACTTAGAAGCAGTACTAACGGATTTAACTCAAGATCAAAGTAATCTCAACAAATCATTAGAGGAGATAAAATCAACGCTTACATACAAAATTGATGTAGCTGAAGAACAACTTTTAAGAAAAATAGCAGATCATTATGAGTTTTTAGATGAGAAACTAAATCGTGTTGAAAGGAATTCACCAGCAGAAGCTCTTAAACGAGTGTGGTCTAAGGTGGCAGCTAGAGATGGAGAGGTGGAAGCTCTTAAACGAATAACAGCCGCTGAAGACACTAGAAATGGACAAACAAGCAGTCGTGCAGGAGCTTCATAAGCAAGCACGCAGAAATTTCATAAGACGACGGGTGATAACTAAGGGAATAGACGATCTTTGGCAAGCAGATCTTGTTGAAATGGGTGCTTATTCAAAATATAATAAAGGACATCGGTTTATTTTAACGGTAATAGATACATTTTCAAAGTTTGCTTGGATTCGTCCCGTAAAATCTAAAGGCAGCGAAGACATTACTAATGCAATGAAATCCATTCTTTTACAAAAGAGAATTCCAAAAAACTTGCAAACAGATAATGGTAAAGAGTTTTATAATAAAACATTCCAAAACCTGATGAAAAAACATAATATTAATCACTATTCTACATATAGTATCATGAAAGCATCTATTGTAGAACGATTTAATAGAACTATAAAAGGAATGATGTGGAAAAAATTTAGTTTGCAAGGAAATTATCAGTGGATAGATATATGTAAGGACTTAATTAACCAATATAATAGTCAAAAGCATAGAACTATTGGAATGATGCCAAAGTCCGTTAACGCAGGAAATGAAAACTCTATACTTAAACGTGTTTATAATCATCCTAAAGTTTTCAAAAATGGTAAACTTAAAGTTGGAGACCACGTTCGAATTAGCAAATATAAGCATATTTTTGCAAAAGGATATACCCCAAACTGGACAACTGAAATTTTTAAAATTCGCGCTATTCAGAATACAAACCCTGTAACTTATTTATTAAACGACTATCAAGACAATCCAATTATCGGAGGGTTCTATGAACATGAAGTACTGAAAACACATTTTCCGAATACTTACTTGATTGAGAAGGTTCTTAAAACAAAGGGACAGCAAGTTTACGTTAAATGGCTTGGATTTTCTAATCATCATAATTCTTGGATTAATAAAGATGAACTACAACAACAATACAATTAAATACTTATCTTTACTTGATATATATCTGAAAACCTATACTTAATAAAGAAAAAATTTTGTTTTTTAATAATAATAATGAAAATTTTATTAACTTTTTATTGAAATTTTGTTCTAAACAATGTTTTTTAAAATTGATGTTTTAAAAGATGTTTTTCTACTACACATGAATCATCAGCTTCATCATCTTCTCCAGAACTTTCATATAAGTTGTTGTTGTTGTTGTTATAGAATATATTTCCATTTTCCTTCTTCTTCTTTTTAACGATTAAGGAAAATATACCATGCATGTCTTTGGTTTTCATTAGAACGTGTAATGTTTCATTTAAATAATCCATCTGATTCTTAGTAATTATCAGAAATCTTCTCGGCAAATAAATGTGGAATTCCTTATTAACAAGACATCTAATACTTTCACCATATTTTGAATCTATTCTCTCGATTCTGTTAACTTCATATGGTACGTTTACTTCCATATCCTTGATGGGTAAGTATTTAATACTAGGATTTTGGAAAAGATTTTATAAGCTTGCTTTCATCATTTTTTAAACTTTACACCGCGATAGATATGCTTATACTGATTTCGTGAAATTTAAAAAATGTATTTATTAAGCATATTATATTTTATTATTATTATTATTTGTCGAGTTCTTATCAGTTGCGGTTTTACATCCGGTTATTTATTAATTTCTTATCAGTAGCGGTTTTTTTGCATCCGGCTATTTATATATTTTTAACCAAAACGCGCATGAAATATTACGAAATGTGATGAAATTATAGGATATATATCAAGAGAGAGAGAGAGAGAGAGAGAGAGAGAGAGAGAGAGAGAGAGAGAGAGAGAGAGAGAGAGAGGGAATACGTTTTTAATTTTATAGAGAGACGTGTGCAAAATATAAATATAGAAAACTATGACAAGAAAGAGTTAGTTGTTGTATTACATTCTTCTTCATTAAATATGTATTGGGGACAACTTTTAAAAAGTCATGATAAATACTGTACTTGTCATGCTCAGTGGAAAGCATTCCAAATAATAAATGTCATCGTTTTAGATATTATTTTGCAGGTGTTTCTAACCGCAGAAGGAGGGATTAGAACACAAATATTTTCTCTCAGTAGAGGACAACAAATGTCCACAAACCTTCCAATATTCGAATTCAGTCACAATCAACATATAAAAATTGAAGTTACTGGCGGGATGATATCGCTAATTGGAACAGTCTATGAAGGTGGATATAAAGATATAAATGTATATTCATACAAACCAGGGTGTGTTTTCCGAGAAATAGATGGTTCTTTTGGAGGTATAGACAGAAAATATATAAGTAAAGTAGGAATCCCTGTAAACCGACTAACCCCATTACCATCAACGAATATTAGTAAACAAAAACCGCCCACCTCAAAAAAGAGAAAAACTTTCGATGATGATAGCGAAATTGTCAAAGTAGGGGGTGGTGGTGGTGGTGGCAGCGCAGTTGACAGCTCATTTGAAGGAGAAGATGATGATGAGGATTATTAAATTAGACTATAAATATGAGTACCAATTCTTATCATGCCATTTAAAAATATTCCGTTGACAAAAGAAGACATCAATTAAGAACAAAAAAATAAAAAATGAAAAATAATTTCATCATATTACTTACATATTTTTTTATTGTTCAAGTATTTTCAGCTGCAGTACCTATTGATTTGAGCGAAAATGAATTTAAAAATACAGAGTTTGCTATAAAATTACCTAATAATGATACTGTAAGCATACAACTGAATTTCAAACTTTTAAAGTTTAGTAAAGATTTACTTGAAAACGCTGAGTCATCAACAGAAGTACAACCTAAGTCAGTTGGAGAGGAAGAGTTGCATTTGCCTAGGGATCAATCGTTTACAGTGGATGAAGCTATTGAAGCATTTAGGCAAGACTTAGTTAAAAAGGAACAAAATATTGCAGGAATTATTGAAAGTTCACAACCATTTTATAGGCATTTTCAACTGCAATACAAAGATAATATAAAATTGAGAATTCGTTGTACATATGACAGCAATTACTTGAAGCGTCTACTAAATATTTCATGTTTTGAATATCGTCAAGTTGAATTCGAGAGATTTTTGAGTAATGGTGAAATTGAGGTGGTTACTCAGGATGATACTACTTTCCGCTCAGATATGACATTAATCAACATTCAAGATTATAAACATGACTTGGAAATGGAAATATCTTAAATTTTATTAAATCAGTTATAAATTTATCGTCGTCATGTTAAGAGGTCTCAACTATAAAAAAATGAATAACGAGTTTCGTGCAAAAATTTTGAAAGATTTCTTAAGCGAAGAAATGCTTTTATGGCCCGAGCACAAGATTATTTTACAAAAATTAAAGGATCGATTCGATGAATATGCATTATATAAGATACATACGTCAAAATTTGGTGATCATTATAACAATTGTGAATGGGCAAGAGATGAAGCAACTTGCGGTCCTGATACTTGTGGGTGCTCCTCTATCGATAGAATGTGGGATGACGCATTGAATATAATAAACTTTTATTATAATATAAAAGCTCAAATTTTAACAAATTTCCTTCAGTTAACCTCGTGATAACATCGGGATAACGTTAAACGCCAATGTCTGACGAGAGAATTTTAGTTCTAGACGTTCAAGGTTTCTACATAAATAATGATTTTAATATAAAAGAATTGAGTATTTCAGTAGACAATGACTCACAAGTTCAAACATTTATAATTAAACCACCTTTTCAATTTACATCTCTGTCAACAAAGGAACAAGTTTTATATAATTGGCTTTATAGAAATCATCATGGATTAAAATGGAAAGATGGCGATTCAACTTTAACAAATATTATAGAATATTATAAAACATATATTAGAGATAAAAATTTTATTTGTTATGTTAAAGGCTTAGAAAAAATTAAATGGTTTAAAAAATTGTTTCAAGACGACAATATTATTTACTATAACTTGGACGATTTAAACTGTCCAAATTTAAAAACTTTGTATCAAAATGATCAATCAATAAATGTTTGTAGCTATCATAAGAAACATTTTACATGTGCTGAAAAGAATGTATTGCTATTGAGAAAGTTTATAAATAAAAAATTAAAATTATAAAAACAATGTTATCATTTAATACTTAAACCAAATTAAATAAATATCGATCGTCAGTTCATAACGCATACTCGTCATGTCTATAACAATCTCTTTAAACGGAACCACGTCAACTCTTACTGGAAAATATTTTCCCCCAATTGAATTTGCTACAAAATATGTCTGCGGGCTTGTAGACTTTGTAACGTTTCATTCTATACCCAATGTAGACACCGACAACAATTTATTTCATATCGGTCCTCACACTATTACAATACCTGTTGGTTCATATGAATTTGAAGATATTAGCTTTTTCTTGGAAACGGCCGTAAGAGACATTGATAAATCAATTTTCCTAGCAATTGAATCGAACAACAACACTCTTCAAACTGAAATTGAATCCTCTTTAGATATAGATTTTTCAAAACCGAACAGTATAGGACAGCTACTAGGATTCAGTAAAAGAAAATTGCTAATAAATGAGTTCCCGTATGAGGACTTTATTAAAGTGATTAATATAGAGCCGTTACAAAATATAGAAAAAACAAAATATATACATGTAGACCAGTCAGTTAATATAAAAAAATTTGATTCTGATTTACCTTTAAATATTACAAATATAAACACAGTCCGTATTGAATGCAACTTAACCATAGGATCATATATTAACAGCACACCAGTTCATACTATTCACGAATTTCCTCTCAATGTTGCACCTGGCTATAAAATAAATGAGAAACCTCAAAATGTCATTTATTTACCTGTCAACTGTCAACAAGTAAACAACATTACTATAAGAATCTTAAATCAAGACGGTGAGCTTATAAATTTTCGAGGAGAAAAAATTTCAGTAAGACTTCACTTTAAACCCGAATAAAAAAAAATGATTATTTATAATAATAATAAAAGCATAATTCAGAAAGGATTTCTAGTTAGTCCTTCATCAACGCTCGACCGAGTCTATACAAAAAAGAAATTGTTGACTGCAGCTAATAAAGAATATTTAACATCCTTGGGACTTAATCTACAATCATGAACGAGATATTAAATGTCCTTCAAAAACCAATATATGATGAGAGCATTATAAAGAGGGAATATCATAGTTACTCTCCATATTTGAGGTCCTTCAACAATAACGATGAAATTCGTATACCAATTCAAAATCAAGACCTTTTTGTCCTACCAAGTGAGAGTATGATTTACATTCATGGTTCTATAGTAAAAAAGGATGGAGGAAATGAGGTAGTAACAACAGGAGTAAAATTTAAAAATAACTTTGTTACATATCTGTTTGATGAAATTCGATATGAAATTAATGGTTTTGAAGTTGATCGTACACGCAATCTTGGAATTTCATCTACCATGAAAAATTTTGCATCATTAAGTGCGGTTGAAAGTGATGCATTAAAAAACGCTGGTTGGGCTCCTGATGAAAATTTTACATTGGAAAAATCACATTTTAGTTGTTGTGTGCCGTTGAAAATGTTGCTGGGTTTTGCTGAAGATTATAATAAAATAATATTAAATTCGAAACATGAGCTTATCCTTCAACGTTCATCATCTAATGAGAGATCATTTCATCCATCAATTCATGCAACAGATCAATTAAAATTTACTATATTAGATATAGTATGGAAAATGCCTCACATACAATTATCGGACTTTGCAAAATTGGAAATGTACAAAATAATTAACAACAAAAATCCTATATTAATGCCATTTCGAAGTTGGGACTGTCATGTAAATCCAATGCTACCAAAGAGTACAAAGGTTTTATGGAATGTAAAACTGGCTCCGCAAAATGAAAGACCACGATTTCTCATCATCGGTCTACAAAGAGAAAAAAGTAAAGAGGAAGGAAATATATTCGATCATTGTAATATCTCTAATTTAAAAGTTTATCTAAACTCTGAATCATATCCCTATGATGATTTAAATAGTCGCTTTGAAATGGGGCAGTATGCTGTACTATATGATATGTATGCAAAATTTCAACAAAGTTATTATATGCGGGAACCTCAACCATTGTTAGATGTCAGTACATTCAAGGCTATTGCTCCGCTAATTGTTGTTGATGTAACACACCAAAATGAGGCAGTTAAAGTTGGACCTATTGATATACGAATTGAATTTGATACCGAATCACTCAAACCAATTCCAGATAAAACATCAGCCTACTGTTTGGTAATTCACGATCGTTTAATTGAATACTCACCTCTAACCAGCGAAATTAGGAGAATAATTTAAATATTCTATCAATTAATTTTTCTAAACCCAAATAAAGAATTTATAAACGATTTTGTTTTTTTTTATATATAGTTTTTATTTATTTAATAGTTTTGATTAAAAAATATATTTTCTTAATTAATTCTATAGTGACCCCATGCAAGGGTGTCAACACCATTTTCTTTAATAAATCGCTTATCATCTAAATAACTTAACACTATTTTATGAATTTCTTGAGTATATATAATATGTATCTTAGATCTAAAAGTAAACATTTTATCATAATAAATTTTCTTATCAAATAAACATTTTTTATAATCATTAATACTAAGATTCATTAATGCTGATTTTTTTACACCTTTTGCTTTTTTAATATCATTGTCACCCTCGACACTTATAGAATACATTTTAGATCTTAGTCCAATGAATTCCCTCATTATCTTCCCATTATTTTCATCTTTCATTAAACCTAATACCTTTTTATTTTTTTGTTCTATACCATATGGATTGTTAGGCTTATAGTCAGATGTATCAAATTTCAAATTAATATCGGGTATTATATCTTTATAAAAATCTTCGGTATTAATTGAATATATGAATGAATCCGTATCCATATAGCACAAACTCAAGTTTTCATTATATTTTGGAATCATATAATTATAATGAAAATCATACATTTTTTCCTTAGACTTTTCGAGAACTGCAAACCCTACAGAAATAGGTTTATTAAATTCGATATGTACTCTATCCAGTTGGATAGCTGCCATATTTTCGGTAAACCTTGTAGAGCTATGAAAATTCGGTTTTGCTATAAGACTCCTAGCTCCCAATCTTTTTCCAACACTTTCCCACTGGCATACAATTTTTACATCTTTCCTTTTCTCTACATTTTCCATGGTTTTACCATAGACAGCATTGTTTAGTAATTTAAAAAAGTTCTTTTCAAAGTCATTTTTAGCGTTTGTTCTATGAAAAGTATTTAGATCTATGTATTTCTTGAGCCAGGGAGATTGTTTAAATTTTAAAATTCTATGTACTTGTTTAAGCTTTAAGCCATTTCTTAAACATTGTTGTAAGTTAGTATAATGTATGATATAATTTGATTTATTATATAAATCAATAATGAGCTTTTGATGTTTACCAGTAGGACTTTTTTTGTTTTCAGCGCAAAACGGTAAATCATTATGTAAGTTATGTTGTTCAAAAGGAACCTCCAAGTCTACTTCTAAAATAAAACCTTCGTCAGAATCATCTTTACATTCATTTAAATTAAACGAATTAATATTTTCAACCCATTCAAACTTTCCTTCGGGTAAATATTGAGACATAGCCCATCCATATAAATTATTAGCGTCTAAATACATGAGATAATTTGAAGGCTTCCTACTATCGAAATCAGCCATATATTTGTTGTTTGCTTTAACATGGCGTTTTGAACATTGAACTATGCCTCCTCTTATCCCGTTTTGAATGAATTTAATCATATCAATGTCAGTTAATAGATCCAACTCAATTTTAGTATATTTTAGCATTGCACTCCAAGATAGCCCGGGTGCTGTATAATACTGACAAGGATCTAAATTGTAAATAGATTTACATACTTTTCTGAAATTTTCAAATACATCAGTTAACAATAAAACATCTGTCTTGAGATATAGTTCCAAGTAGTCTTTAAAATTAGAACAATTAAAAGTTGTCCACACTTTTTGAGCATGTTCATAATCACCAACACTACATTCTTCATTCGTTAATTTATTAAAAAACTTATCTCTTGAAGGCAGACATTCCTCTTGAAGTCGATTAATGGAATTGAAATAATCGTATGGAAATACTCCCTTTCTCTTCATAAGATTAAATTCGTTTTCATCGGTAAACTCAGACCGTAGAACATAAAAATCTGAAATCGATAAATTTTTAGCTAAACTCTCTAAACTTGAAGCCATAAATCTAAATGAATCTAAAAACCTAAGTTCAACGCTATCACCGTCATCAAAATGAATATGTTTAGAAACTGATACATATATTTCTTTGTTAATCGGTACTACGTTTATTCTTCCGGGGATCGTTGAAAGTTCTTTAATGAATAAATGGCAATCATATGAAGAAAGATTGTGGAAAAATATTGGAATGAATTTTGAAATTTTAAAGTTTAAATTGCAATCATTATGGGCTGGGCCTCGATATTTTCCCGTTAAATGACAATGATCTGCTACTCTATCAACTCCCAACGGTTTTTCGCATATATGACAATCCCTACTATTATTTTGAATATTTAATTCTACTGGGGTGAGGAAATTCATTGGAATAACTTTATTAAGATAATTACTATAAATATCTCTAGCATCGGCAACTAAAGAAGCAATAAATTTTTGAGGGGCATCTTCACCTGTATATAATCTAAACTTATCTAAAGAATTATTAAAACTACACTTAATATAATAACTAAATGCACACGGCTTATGTGTTTGTATAGTTTTTACAGATCCCGAGTTCTGAATGTTTTCCGGTGTTAGGAAACACTCGAAATCTGCATATATTACAAACGGTATATCTAACTTATGTTTAAAATTTTGAAAATAAACTGTACTTTTTTCTGCATCTGGCACTTTGGTAACAATTCTGCTACATTCCTTGCGATGACGCTGCAACTTGTAGTCGGATTCAAAAAACTGCAAGCAGACATTGCATAAATGCATTCCGTGTTCATGTCCTGTTAGTTGACTGCGTAAAAGTCTGTAAATATAAATAACACAAATAAATTTTAAGATTCTTTAAATATTATTAATGTATATAGCAAGTAAGCAAGTAAGCAAGTAATAAAAAACGAAAATGTATAAATATGATATTTACCTTGAAATATTTTTAATCCAGATGTAATGAAATTTTTCTCCTTCCTGTAGCAATAGTAGGTTAAGATGAGTGGTTTTCTCCTCCTTTGTATAGTAATAGGGGCCCACGATACTTTTAAGGTCTTCGTCGTATCCAAAGACATTAATGCTTATTTCGGGATTATTTTCCTCGAAAATTTTTACATCTTTCACTTTCATTGGAAAGACAAGACTTTCAAAATTGATAGAGATGCTATTGGCTAGCGTTATTTCAACTGCAGCTATATCTATGATGTTGTAACTGGAACATCTCTTTGAGGTATCATTAACAGGATATAAGGCTGAGATTACTGCCCATTTAAAGCAGTATTCGTCATTGTTTTGCACATTTATACATGCTTTTTTATCTTCTAGTATTTTTGGTAACTTAATGTATTGTGAACCTTTAATTGGTTTGTATTGATTCACGTTTATTTCCAAATGAGAGATTCTTATAAGTGTCCAACCACTATCACGTTCTTGAAACTCTGACATCTTTGTAATTAAATTATTGCATTTTGTAACATAAACCTCATACAAATTTGTAGCCTGTTGCACCATGATCATTTTAGTTTGATGTGATTTAAGGTCTATTGTTGCCTCATCTTCACTCATTTTGATGTATTCACAAAACAATTCCATATTAAATTTAAAGTTGGTGTGTTTTTCCAACATTTCTTCAAGTGTTTTTAAAACTATATCTCTGATGTTTGCTAAAAACTCTTCGGGAATCAATAAACCCTCCTTATGATTTTTAATCATAAATGATTCTATCCGCTCATTAAATATTGAGGTGATTCTTGTTAGGTTTTCGTTAACTATTTCACCACTATTTCTCTTATGTTCGTTTGTCCTGATGTGATAAGCCCAATTCTTAGTTACTATCTCTTTCTTGCACTTGTTGCAATAGAGATACGGAATTGTTTTCTCCACAATAGCCCGAAGACTTGGAACCACATTTGATGATAGAGATGATGTTGATGCCGTTGCTTTTGAGGTTGATGCCGCATGTTGATTTCTCTGATGTTTTTGTAAAGTATCTTTTCGCGAAAAAAACTTTTTGCATGTATCGCATTTAAAATGTTGCAATGGCTGATCTTGATGCTTTATCCGAATGTGCCGATTTAGGTTAGATTTTTTTGTGAAAGTGGAATCACATTTGTTGCATTTAATTTGATCCATTTTTATTGTTTTAAAACACTTTTAATTGTCTTTTACACTGATTGTTTATTTATTTTGATATTGAATGTTAATTGATCGTTTTAAACAATTCACTTGTATCTCTTTTTAATAATTATCTTTAAGCGTACTGATTGTTTATTTATTTTGATATTGAATGTTAATTGATCGTTTTAACCAATTCACTTGTATCTCTTTTTAATAATTATCTTTAAGCGTACTGATTGTTTATTTATTTTGATATTGAACGTTAATTTATTGTTTTAAACAATTCATTTGTATCTCGTTTAAGAATAAACTTTAAGCGCACTTGTAGTCGATAGAAAGAACTTTTAACAACTGAAGATTAAATTAATTTTTGTTTGACATATCAACCTTAAATTCTTATCTTTTATTTTTTTGCACTTGAACTTGACCGCAAAAATTGTTTATTTATTTTAAAAGTAACACAAAAACATGTTGAACTTCTACATTGCTGCCTTATCTTGAACTTGCGGTTTTTTTTGAGTGCGCTTACTATGAAGCTTGGCTCTTATCACCTTTGACTTAAAAAAAATTTTTTTGGTGATGTTGTTGTTAGCTTCTAAAATGTTCTCGAAGTTTTTCTATATCTCGAAGCTTCTAGAAACTTCCTGACTCTTCCTGGTTGCTATGTATTTCGTTTACTCATGCAAACACTGATAAGTATGCCACCACGCAGTCTACGTTAGAAGTCTTATAAATATATATTTATTTTTTGAGTCATTGCTATAACTAATGCGAGGGTTAAGAAAAAAACAAAAACATGCAAACACTGATAAGAACTCGCTTGACTACCACTACCGATAATGTAGCGTATAAAATTATGACCAACGCTTAAAGCAAAGAAATACCCCAAACTTGTTAATTTTAAAAAGTTTAAAGCAAAGATATACATCAAACTTGCCAATTTAAAAGTATAAATAAAGCAAAGACATACACCAAACTTGCCAATTTTTAAAAGCTTACATCAAAGACATATACCAAACTTGCCAATTTAAAAGTATAAATAAAGCAAAGACATACACCATAATAGCTTTTAGCAAAGACATACACCATAATAGCTTTTTAGCAAAGACATACACCTTTGCACATTTGAGCAAAAAGCCCCCACTAGATGGCGCTGGGGTGCGGGCGTGACGTCATCGGCTTGCTCCACCGCTCCACCTGCCCCAGAACCGCCATATTGTATCTACTTATTCACTACAGTTTTTTATTACAGAAACAAAGAAACACAAACAACTGAAAGTGTTAGTATGGCAATTCTATCAGACAATCTTAAACATGATACAGTTGCTGTTTTTTCTTATCAAAAAATAATAATTGTTTACTTGAAAAGACATTTTTTTCCAAAAAAAATTATTTATTTTTCTGATGGTGCAACTCAGCATTTCAAAAATAAATTTAATTTCCAAAATCTTCTGAATCACAAAACAGATTTTAGTATCACAGCTGAGTGGCATTTTCATGCAACTGCACATGGCAAAAGTGCATGTGATGGTATTGGTGGAAATTTAAAAAGGTTGGCTAGGCGTGCAAGTTTGCAAGCGTCTCCGAAGGATCAAATTTTAAATTGCAATGCTTTTTATAAATGGGCTAAGAAAACCTGCAGAGAAACCCAAATTTTTTACAGTTCAAAACAGGATTATGACAAAACAGCAATCGAACTCAAGTATCGATTTAACTCTGCACAAACAACTCCAGGAACACACAAATATCACTCATACGTTCCAATCTCTGACACAAACTTTGAAATAAAAAAATATTCTTTATATAATAGATGCGATCTGTTTCCCAGAATTTCAAAAAAAAGGTAAATTAAGTTCGTCCGGTAGATGAATGAATGATATTTAAGTTATCTTCACGATCAACGGCTTTGCCAACCGCTCTATTAAATGATTAAAATTCTCAACCTGCTTTTGCGCGTGCGATACGCGTTGCTGTAGCCGTTGCATCGTGTTTCTATTTCAGTTTTGTTCCTAGTTTGTAATTAAAATATAGATATATATATAATTTAAGAAGTGTATGAAAAAAAATGAAATAAGATAAATGTACATCACAATAAAGACTACTTTAAAAATTACCAACTTAAATTGTTAAGTAAAATATTTTGCTTTAAGTTTAACAATGTTTTGGTTAATTTTGTGGTAAAAACAATTTATAAGTAATGACAAAGCTCTAAGGACTTGAAACAATATCACGAAATACAGTGTCGCGAGCTCACGTGAATAAAGTGCAGTAGGCGCATAAATGGCGCAAGTTTCAAGCCTTCGAATTACTTAATAATTATTTGCGTTCCATCACGAAATGGATATATTTTTAAAGAAAAAAGATCAACCTTTCGATTGAGCATAGTTAAAAAAAAATGTAAAATGCCCCATTGAGCAAAAACTTTATAAATAAAATTAATTTAAGTTTTTTCAGTATAAATATTACAGTTATTTTTTTTTAAATATTTTTATCGGAAAGTACGAAAAAAATCCTTTAAAAACATAAAAAAGAAATTTTTTAACAAGGATATTTTCTGACAGTAGATACAATATGTTGGTTCTGGGTCCGGAGGCTCAGAGGCTCAAGCCGATGACGTCACGCCCGCACCCCAGCGCCATCTAGTGGGGGGCTTTTTGCTCAAATGTGCAAAGGTGTATGTCTTTGCTTTAAGCTTTTTATCTTTGGCAAGTTTGGTGTATGTCTTTGCTTTAATCTTTTAAAAATTGGCAAGTTTGGGGTAAGTCTTTGCTTTAAGCGTTGGTCATAATTTTATACACTACATTATCGGTAGTGGTAGTCAAGCGAGTTCTTATCAGTGTTTGCATGTTTTCTTTTTCTTAACCCTCGCATTAGTTATAGCAATGACTCAAAAAATAAATATATATTTATAAGACTTCTAACGTAGACTGCGTGGTGGCATACTTATCAGAGTTCGAATGAGTAAACGAAATACATAGCAACCAGGAAGAATCAAGAAGTTTCTAGAAGCTTCGAGATGTAGAAAAAACTTCGAGAACATTTTAGAAGCTAACAACAACATCACAAAAAAAAAATTTTTTTTTAAGTCAAAGGTGTTAAGTCTCAAGCTTCATGGTGTGAGAGAGAGAGAGAGAGAGAGAGAGAGAGAGAGAGAGAGAGAGAGAAAGGGAGAGAGAGAGAGAAAGGGAGAGAGAGAATTTGGTAGTAAGAGAGAGAAAGGGAGATAGCAAATAGCGCGATCCTATACAAATAATACTTCAGAATCAACCTAACCTAAGCCAATGCCAAAAAGAGTCAGGAAGTTTCTAGAAGCTTCGAGATGCAGAAACGTCGAGAACATTTTAGAAGTCGACTTATGTTATTGTATGCCGATGACGTCACCCATACCCATCCTGGTACGGATTTTAATTTTATTTAATTTCAATTTCAATACTAATTTCAAGGTTAAAGTGATAAGAGCCAAGCTTCATAGTAAGCGCACTCATAACCCGCAAGTTCAAGATAAGGCAGCAATGGACAAGTTCAAACATGTTTTTTTTGTGTTACTTCTAAAATAAATAAACAATTTTTGCGGTCAAGTGCAAGGGCAAAAAAAGAAGATAAGAATTAAAAGTTGATATGTCAAAAAATAAGCTAAGCTAACCTAAGCTAATATAAGCTAAGGCTGCGTTTATAGTGAACGCCCATAATCGGCTGCTTTTTTATAATGGTTCTTGTTGTTGTTGTTCTTACTGTTGCTATTGTTGTTCTTACTGATGTTGTTGTTGTTGTTGTTGTTGTTCTTGTTCTTGTTGTTCTTACTGTTGTTGTTGTTGTTGTTCTTACTCTTGTTGTTGTTGTGGTTGTTGTTGTTGATGAGGCTGTTTTACTAATAAAAATAGGCAATCTAAAGTTACTAAATAAATAGCTAAACTTCTTTAATTACACTACATTTTGAGCCCAATTTGGTCACATCTGTTGATAACCAAGATAAGCTATGGAAGCTACGTCCAATTACGGACCATCTCAAGTCAAATATGTTGAAGAACTATCACCCAACACAACATTTATCTTATGATGACAATGGACGACACGGTTGCAAGCAGTTTTTTAAAGGTAAACCAATCGGCCAAACGGTTACATGTTAAATTTTGATATATATCAAGGCAAGAACCCACGTTGTACCAATCCATATGATGAACGATTCGGAAAATGTGCAGCACCACTTATAACTATGATCGATGACTTTCAGATGATTTGAAAGGCCTTATTGAATATTTCATTCATATTGAATTATTGTTTGATTGATTATCGATATTGTGATTGATTGATTGATTATCGATCAGTTTTAGCAGGTAGCTGTTGAACAGTACAGACCATTTTAGCTGGTAGATGTAGAACAGTACAGATCAGTTTTAGCCGGTAGCTGTAGAACAGTACAGACCAGTTTTAGCAGTTGCTGTTGATCAGTACAGATCAGTTTTAGCCGGTAGCTGTTGATCAGTACAGACCTAAAACTGGTCTGTACTGTTCTACAGCTACCGGCTAAAACTGATCTGTACTGTTCTACATCTACCAGCTAAAATGGTCTGTACTGTTCAACAGCTACCTGCTAAAACTGGTCTGTACTGTTCAACAGCTACCTGCTAAAACTGATCGATAATCAATCAATCAATCACAATATCGATAATCAATCAAACAATAATTCAATATGAATGAAATATTCAATAAGGCCTTTCAAATCATCTGAAAGTCATCGATCATAGTTATAAGTGGTGCTGCACATTTTCCGAATCGTTCATCATATGGATTGGTACAACGTGGGTTCTTGCCTTGATATATATCAAAATTTAACATGTAACCGTTTGGCCGATTGGTTTACCTTTAAAAAACTGCTTGCAACCGTGTCGTCCATTGTCATCATAAGATAAATGTTGTGTTGGGTGATAGTTCTTCAACATATTTGACTTGAGATGGTCCGTAATTGGACGTAGCTTCCATAGCTTATCTTGGTTATCAACAGATGTGACCAAATTGGGCTCAAAATGTAGTGTAATTAAAGAAGTTTAGCTATTTATTTAGTAACTTTAGATTGCCTATTTTTATTAGTAAAACAGCCTCATCAACAACAACAACCACAACAACAACAAGAGTAAGAACAACAACAACAACAACAGTAAGAACAACAAGAACAAGAACAACAACAACAACAACAACAACATCAGTAAGAACAACAATAGCAACAGTAAGAACAACAACAACAAGAACCATTATAAAAAAGCAGCCGATTATGGGCGTTCACTATGAACGCAGCCTTAGCTTATATTAGCTTAGGTTAGCTTAGCTTATTTTTTGACATATCAACTTTTAATTCTTATCTTCTTTTTTTGCCCTTGCACTTGACCGCAAAAATTGTTTATTTATTTTAGAAGTAACACAAAAAAACATGTTTGAACTTGTCCATTGCTGCCTTATCTTGAACTTGCGGGTTATGAGTGCGCTTACTATGAAGCTTGGCTCTTATCACTTTAACCTTGAAATTAGTATTGAAATTGAAATTAAATAAAATTAAAATCCGTACCAGGATGGGTATGGGTGACGTCATCGGCATACAATAACATAAGTCGACTTCTAAAATGTTCTCGACGTTTCTGCATCTCGAAGCTTCTAGAAACTTCCTGACTCTTTTTGGCATTGGCTTAGGTTAGGTTGATTCTGAAGTATTATTTGTATAGGATCGCGCTATTTGCTATCTCCCTTTCTCTCTCTTACTACCAAATTCTCTCTCTCCCTTTCTCTCTCTCTCTCCCTTTCTCTCTCTCTCTCTCTCTCTCACACCATGAAGCTTGAGACTTAACACCTTTGACTTAAAAAAAAAATTTTTTTTTGTGATGTTGTTAGCTTCTAAAATGTTCTCGAAGTTTTTTCTACATCTCGAAGCTTCTAGAAACTTCTTGATTCTTCCTGGTTGCTATGTATTTCGTTTACTCATTCGAACTCTGATAAGTATGCCACCACGCAGTCTACGTTAGAAGTCTTATAAATATATATTTATTTTTTGAGTCATTGCTATAACTAATGCGAGAGTTAAGAAAAAGAAAACATGCAAACACTGATAAGAACTCGCTTGACTACCACTACCGATAATGTAGTGTATAAAATTATGACCAACGCTTAAAGCAAAGAATTGGGGTATTTCTTGTCAATTTTAAAAAGTTTAAAGCAAAGACATACATCAAACTTGCCAATTTTTAAAAGCTTAAGACAAAGACTCCCACCTAATACTTACCGACTTTATGATAAATTTATAAACATTTCTTTAACCTCTTCAACCTTCGCCGTACCTAAATTGCTTCATTCCAAATAAATATATATATTTTCACAAAGCAAGTTGACCAGCAAAATTTGAGTCTTGCTGTAACTAATGCGAGGGTTAAGAAAAACATGCAAACACTGATAAGAACTCGCTTGACTACCACTACCGATAATGTAGTGTATAAAATTATGACCAACGCTTAAAGCAAAGACTTACCCCAAACTTGCCAATTTTTAAAAGATTAAAGCAAAGACATACACCAAACTTGCCAAAGATAAAAAGCTTAAAGCAAAGACATACACCTTTGCACATTTGACCAAAAAGCCCCCCACTAGATGGCGCTGGGGTGCGGGCGTGACGTCATCGGCTTGAGCCTCCGGACCCAGAACCAACATATTGTATCTACTTCTGACTTATAATTTAAAACACAGATTTTGAACCTTAACTTTGAGCCCCTATATCTCAGAAACCCGTTCTTTTTACTTTCCCTCCTTTTGCACTTTTTATGACCTTGAATTGTACAACAACATTACCGAGTTTCATCGAAATCGGAGCGATGAAGATTTTTAGGTGGGAACACTTGACGTATTTTGCCCTATATATAAAAATGAATGTATGTATGTGGGTATGTGGGCATGTGGGTATGTGTGTATATCACGCATAGACTCCAAAACCACCGAACCAAATTGAAATTTGAAAATTTTATGGAATATTAAATGATTTGAATTTGCTTATGAAATTTTTAGGAATACTGAAGCAACATTCTGGAAGTGTTCCTGTGAAGTTTGGTGTTGATTGGACAAGGGGGCGTGGTACCTCCCATGCAACCCAAATTGGCTCTATTGCCCACAAACCAAAAAAAAATGCTATATATCAGACGGTCTTAATCATATAAAACTAAGATTTGGTAATTTTGTTCAGATAGTTACTTTCGGTGTCTGTACAAAAAATGGGCGTGGTCACACTCTATCTACGCCCATTTTTCAGCAATCTTTTTAATTCCTGAGATGTTCAAGTTTTGATAGTGAATCTTGGTACGAAGGTAATATGGATACAAGTGGCAGTCACAATGTAAAGATGTATAAACGTTGTCACGCCCACTTTTACCGCCCACAAATCAGTAAAAATGCTTTATATCAGACAGATTTTGCCGTAGAAGACTAAGATTTGGTAATTTAGTTTATATGATTACTCTCGGCCAATGTACAAAAACTGGGCATGGCCGCACTATATCTACGCCCACTTTATCGAATCATGCTTATTCCTGAGTTGTACACGTTTTCATAGTGAATCTTGGTATTCAGGTGCTATAGGTCCAAGTGTCGGTCATATGTAAATATAAATATTGTCACGCCCACTTTTACCGCCCACAAATTTTTAAAAATGCTTTATATCAGACGGCTTTTGCCGTAGAAGACTAAGATTTGGTAATTTAGTTCGTATTGTTACTGTCGGCCAATGTACATAAAATGGGCATGGCCGCTCTATATCTACGCCTACTTTATCTAAATCTTGCTTATTCCTGAGTTGTAGACGTTTTGATAGTCAATCTTGGTATGCAGGTGCTATGGGTCCAAGTGGCAGTCACTATGTAAATATAAATATTGTCACGCCCACTTTTACCGCCCACAAATCAGTAAAAATGCTTTATATCAGACGGCTTTTGCCGTAGAAGACTAAGATTTGATAATTTAGTTTAAATGATTACTGTCAGCCAAGTGTACAAAAAATGGGCATGGCCGCACTATATATACGCTCTTTTATCGAAATCATGCTTATTTCTGAGCTGTACACGTTTTGACAGTGAATCTTAGTGTGCAGGTACTATGGATCCAAGTGGCAGTCACTATGTATATATAAATGTTGTCACGCCTACTTTCAACGCCCACAAATCAGTAAAAATGCTTTATATCAGATGGATTTTGCTGTAGAAGACTAGGATTTGTTAATTTAGTTTATTTGATTACTGTCTGCCAATGCACAAAAAATGGGCATGGCCGCACTATATCTACGCCTACTTTCTCGAAATCTTGCTTATTCCTGAGTTGTTCACGATTTTGTTAGGGAATCTTAGTATGCAGGTGCTATGGATCCAAGTGACAGTCATTATACACATATGTATATACAAATGTTGTCCCGTCCACTTTTAACGCACACAAATCAGTAAAAATGCTTTATATTAGACGGCTTTTACCGTAGAAGACTAAGAATTGGTAATTTTGTACATAAGGTAACTGTCGGCGACTGTTAAAAAATGGGCGTGGGCGCACCATATCTACGCCCACTTTTTCAAAATCATGCTTTTTCCTGCGTTGTACGCGTTTTGATAGTAACACTCCATATGCAGGTGCTCTAAGTGGCGGTCAGTATATATATATATATATAAAATTTGCCACGCCAACTTGTACCACCCGCAAATAAAAAAGAAAACAACGCGAAATGGCCAATTTCGGCCCTTGAAAGGACTTTTACCGAGCTTCTTATGATGAATGTGTTGTGCGTCTTGTGGAATGTTTGAACACAAATGATCGAGAACTGGACCTACAAGTTTTATGCCGACTCCGATCGGCTTATGTTCTCAAGAAGCTTTTCATGGCAGTTTTTACTCTCTGAGGTTTGCCATTGTCAGCAGATAGGTGACGGCCGAACAGAAAAATTAATTCAATTGAAAACACTTTCTGTCAGGTGGAATTCGAACCAGGGTTCTCTCCCATATGGACCACACACTCTACCCACTACGCCACGGCCGCCACTTTTTTTACCCACAAATCAATAGAACTTCTATAAATCAGAGGATTCTCATCGTAAAATACTAAAATTTGGTAATTAAGTTCATACGCTTACTCTCGACAGCTTTGCAAAAAATGTGCATGTTAGCACTATATCTGTGCCTACTCTTCAGCAATAATTTTATTTAATTTATTTATTTATTTATGTTTTATAGTTAGTTACAATTTAAAAATGATAACTAAGTAAGCACTAGCTTCCAGGGCTATCGGTTAGAAATAATTTTAGTTCCTGAGATGTGAACGTAAAAGTGTCACACCCACAAATCCGTAAAAAGTATATAAATCAAAATTTACAGTAAAAGAATAAAATTTGGTAGATTAGTTCATATGGTTACTGTCAGAATCCTTAAAAAAATGGGCGTGTCGCACTTTATCTATGTCGACTTTTCAGAAATCATTGTAATTTCTGAGCTGTACATGTTTTGATAGTGAAAGTTGATATGTAGGTGCAATGGGACCAAGTGGCGGTCACTATATATATAAATGTTGCCATGCCTTCCTTTTCTGCTCATCTATCTATCAGTAAAAAATGTATGTTTGTATACTAAGGCTCCTCACAAAAAAAAAAGGTGTTTGGGTCGGTTGCTCAAAATAACGCTTTATGTTATGATGATTCCCCAAATATTTTGACAGTAGCGATAGCCATCCGTGTGCTGGGATAGTTTGAAATAAAAAAAAAAAACAAAAACGAAATGGCCATTTCGGCCCTTGAAAGGACATTGACCGATCTTCTTATGTTCTTAATAACAAACGGTCAGACTTAATAGTTATCTGCACCAATCAGTTTTTAATTTATTCAGTCGGATCAGAGGTAATGCGGATTTTCATTAATTTTTTAACTTTCTTTTTATATTATTTTTACGGAAATTCAAATTAAAATTTTTTTCTTTCTTGCCATGTTACTTTTGGTCAAACAAATTATCTATTGATGATAAAATATAGTGTAAAGTGAAGAATTAAAGTAAATGAAATTACAAAAAAATGTACACATTTTTTACATTTTACAATTTATTTGACTAAAAGTAGTATGGGAAAAAATTAATTTCAATTTTAGTGAAAATAATATGAAAAAAGTTAAAACAATCCATAAAAATCCGCACTCTCTTTGGTGCAACGGAAAAAAATGAAGATTTTTTGATGCAAAAGAACTTTTTATTACTCTTATTTCTGACCGTTTGTTTTTTTTTTTTTTAACTACCATACCAGGCAATATTTTTAGTCGAAATTTTTTGGGGATCATCGTAACATAAGCCATGGATTATTTTGAAGAACCAGACTAAGCAACTTTTTTTTCTAAGGAACGTGAGGCGACTTAATGTATATACGTATGTGGGTATATGTGTACATCACGTAAAGACTCCGAAACCGCTAAGCCAATTTTTACACCAAGGCCTTGAGAGGGTTCCTATGAAGCCTGGTGCCGATCGTAAAAGGCACCTTAAATACACCTAAAATTTTCGATATCGAACAGTTTTAGTTTTTTTTTGTAGGTCGCACAGCCTCGGAATTCAGTATTCTACCTCAATTTACACATGCCGTTCCACTGGTAACATTTTATGGGCGTTGGACGAGGGGCGTGGCACTTTTTCAGCACCCCAAATATTCGGTATAGTTTTCGAAATAAGCCACACATCAATAAAACTCGGTTCGAACTTACAATAAAAGTATGGCTTCACTAAAGCTACACCCTCTTTTAGGGGATAAGCTAGGGTATAAGCTAGTTAGTACTATAAAGTAAAATTATCTATATAAGGCACGTAAACATTTATTTTATTGTTATTTAAAAATGAACATTTAACATGTTATTGCACTCACGCACTTATTTATTTAAACTCACATTGAACTCATTTACATTATTGCATTTTTTGTTGTATTTACGCATTTATTTATTATTATTTAAAACGAACACTGAACATATTTTTGTTGTTGCACAAACACTTGATAATTCGCTCACTATATGTAATTTATGAACATATATTTTTTATTTGTATTTATTTTTGCTTTTAGAATTATTCATATAAGTATTAAATAATTGTTATTTAAATAATTAATATGAAAAATCCTGTTAGCCTACTATAAAAGAAGAACATTTTCTGAAATAAATTCACTAAGGTCCGGAGCTTCCAAACTTGCTCCTTTTAATCCAACTTTTTGCCAACCAATTCTGGAACACGGCGCAAAGTCCTTTTTTTTTAAACTGGCCAACACCGTTTTTAAGCGCTGGCATAAATAATATTTTTTCACGCACCAAATTAATAAAAATCAAAACTTTCACTCGCGTGAATTAAAAGTACGCGCGCTATTTTAATTACGCTATTTTAATTACAAAAAAAAAACATTACACTATTTACACAAACCATCAACCATTGAAATATGCTTTGAGCAATAGGCATAATAATTCCAAAATGAAAAGATGGAAAGCGATATAAGAAGAATACAACTATGAACTTAAATACCAACCAGAAAAAACCAACGTTGTCGCCAACGCCAAACCAATTCTTTAACAGTTTTCGAACATAGCGATGAAAGCTCCGGCCACGACCTTATTCCTTGTACAGAATACCTTGTAAATTTTATTAAAAATGAGATATTTTTGCATTTAGAACCAGAAAAATCATATCAGTTTCAAATATCTTTTTCAGGATATCACAGACATATAGTAACGTAAGAATCTTCCTGCCATGCGAAAATGTACTTATTTGTAGTAATAAAACTTATGGAATTGAAAAGGAATGTGAATCTAGCAACGATTCAAAGATATGTAATCACAAAAATATAGTAGAGATAAGCAATTCAAAATGTATTCCATATATATTAGAAAATATGCCATTTAAATGTGTAAGAACAAACAGCTAACACGTACCAACTGTTGAAAGCATCGAATCAGGATTTTACTATTGAACGGATACAACGGATCAATATCTGTAGACGGAAATCTCCTTAATTTAACCGGTTCATATATTATCCATTTTAATAACGCCACTATAATGGCAGGAAGTACTAGTTATAGCTTTCATGAATCTTCAAGATATAAACCAATACCGGCAGTTATCCAACAACCTGCAGCAGAAGAATACTAAGAACTATTGTCACTAGAAATGTTCAAGGACCTGCACATTATAAATACGTAATATATGGAAATATATGGAATTAACGATCTTAGCAATAATTCTCATTTTTGGAAAAATAATATTTAATTGGAAAAAAACAAAACTAGAAGCCAATACGGTTATCGAAACACCTACACCTACTTTATCATCCCAGAATCAGCCTAAACCCCAAGGACCCAGTAAACCATCAAGATTAAGCCAGAGACCCCCGTTCCTAACAAACGAGGACGTTTTTATTTAAGAGGGGAAGAGTTAACGTCACAGATTATTTTCTGTTAACTCCACTTTTTATTTTTTATTTCCACATAATTCTACAAAGCCTAACAGAGACAAACTTGCTGACGCTATGTCTAAGTTGTTTCCTGCACGAGTTGGTTACGTGAAACTGGCGCTGCGCTGCCATGCTGCTGCAGTGTCGTTTGCCTCACTTAATTAAGTTATAAAAATTGTTAAGAGCAGTGTAAGTTTGATATTCAATAAATAAAGAAGCACATCAGAGGTTCTCTCTGATGTTCTTAAAAAAATAAAATAACGAATTAATTAATTTAACTTATATGAATTTATATATAAATTAATTTGAGTGTATATGTATATGTTGTGAAATTCCTGGAATTATAAGCCCCCTCACGCAAAAAAGAAAGATGATTAAACATGTACGATAAAATTTCTAGAAAAATTATAAGTCATCAAAATTCGTGGGAAAAATATGAATCATTTAATTTCCTGGAAATGTCGTGAAATTAAAATTCCTTGAAAAAATATGAGTCATTTAAATTCCTGATAATATGGTGAAATAAAAATTCCGGTAAAAAGATGATGAGTCATCAACATATGGGCATTTCCAGAAAAAAGTCCACCGTGACACGAAAATTAAAAGCTATTATAAACTTATTAATTAATAATATTATCTAAGAGAAACATTTTAATTTTATTGATTTTAGCAACTTGAACATAAATTCATTTACTACGATGATCAAATCGTCTGCACTGTTTCTCAAATGTAAGTTTTCTTTTTAGTAAATGTTCAGTAAATGTTTCGCAAACAATTTTGTTTTAGTATAAATGGAAGGCATTGGCCAAAAATAATGGAAAATGGCTTAAGCAAGAAGAGGCAGAATATATTTAATTTGTTTTTAATTACTAAATTACATAATTATTTAATTGCCTAACTTCTCAATTACCCAATTGAACTACAATGGAATTTAATTATCGTAACTCCGCTTACGTCACGTCAGAAGACAAATCGTAATAACAAAAAAATTTGCAAAAGATTTGTAAATTTGATTAATTGGAAAATAAATTTATACTATTTCAAAAAATTCTAAAAAAGTTTTTATACAAAAAGTCTTGCCCAATTCGCAGAGTTTTGCAAATTTTGTAATCCAACTCGAAAAGTACTTTTGTTTCGTCACGCCAGAGCATAGTTTCGCTTACATCTTTAAACCGTTGGGACAGATTGATGTAATTCTTTTACTTAGTAAAGTGCTACTTAATAACTACGCAAATATAAAAAACCCTTTTTAAAAATTTGACTTTTTCATTAATTTCTTTAATATTTTTTCGTACAAATCGTACGTAACGCCAGTTTGGAAATGTCCATATGTAATAAGCATTCTAGAATATAAAAACAATCAATCAGTATAGAATATTCAGTGGGTTGGTGCGAAACGAAGTAACGAAAAGTAATAAAAGAAAAAATGAATAATGAGTTTCGTATGAAAACTTTTGAGAAATTTTTAAATCATGGCTTTCAAACCATCAACATGGATTAAGTGGCATGATGGCGATTCAACTTTAACAGATATTATTAAATATTATATTACATATATTAAAGATAAAATCTTTTTTGTTGTGTTAATGGATTGGAAAAAATCAATCATATTAAAAATCTATCTAAAATGTTTGTAGTCATCATATATGCGCTGAAAAAAATGTATTACTCTTAAGAAAGTTTATACATTTAAATATTAGGTAATAAATAAATAAATAAAGACAGAAAATACGCAGCCATAAAAACATAAAATTTAAGTTCATTTTATTATTTAGTATTTCAATCATATGTAATACCTATCGAGCATTAGTTCATATCGTTTACTCGTAATGTTAATAACAATTTCTTTAAGAGGAACCACATCAACTCTAGTAGATACGATATGTTCGTTCTGGCCCAGGTGGCGCGGTGGCGCAAGCCGATGACGTCACGCCCGGCACTCAAGTATGAATAGATTTCTGCTTGTGCTGGTGGACGGACAGACAAAAAAAACCGCAAGTTGTTTTTTTGCTTTAAGCGTTGAGCATGTTCTTATCAGTGTTTGTATGTTTTATGATTTTTTTCATAACCCTAGCATTAGGTATAGCAATGACTCAAATTCTGCTGGCTGACTTTAGCTGAAATGATATGACTTGCTATATGAAAATATATATATTAATATGGGTTGAAGCAATTTAGGTACAGAGAAGGTTGAAGGGGTAAAGAAATGTTTATAAATTGATCATAAAGTCGGTAAGTATTAGGTGGGAGTTCACACCTGTGAACGAAAGATTGGCCACGATCCGCATCAAGGCAAAATTTTTCTACATAAGCCTTATTTGCGCGCACGCCCCGACGGAGGAAAAGGACGAAGCCGTCAAGGACGCTTTCTACGCTAGTCTTGAGGACGTATATGACCACCTTCCGGTCCATGACGTGAAAATAGTCCTCGGCGATTTTAATGCGAAAGTCGGAAGGGAAGGCATCTTTGGCCCCACTGTCGGTCAGTTCAGTCTTCACGAGACCTCCACAAACAACGGTCTAAGACTGATCGACTTCGCCGCGGCACGAAACATGGTAGTTAGTAGCACCAGATTTAAGCACCTCGACATCCACAAGGCCACCTGGCTGTCCCCGGATCAAAAAACGCGAAACCAAATTGATCATGTTGTAATCGACGGAAGGCATGCCTCTAGTGTTCTAGATGTGCGTACATTTCGGGGGGTCAACATTGACTCCGACCATTATCTTGTTGCAGCCAAGATCCGCATGCGATTATGCAATGCCAAGAACATACGCACAGGAATGCAACGAAAGCTAGATGTCGCTAAGCTGCAATTACAACGGACTGCCGAAGCCTACTCCGCTCAACTCTCGGTTAAGCTCAACCAACCAACCTCTGGACTCGACGACGCCGGCGGACTTTGGGCGCATATATCCCACTCCATGCGCGCTGCCGCTGAAGAAGTCATTGGTTTCCGGCGCCCGCAACCTCGGAACCAATGGTATGATCAGGAGTGTCGCATTGCGACTGCAGTAAAAAACGCCGCTTATAGAAAAACGCTGCAGTCAGCTGCAACGCGAGCCGTGCGAGAAAACTACCGCGAAAAGAGGAAGGAAGAGAGGCGCCTTTTCAGACGCAAGAAAAGAGAGCAGGAAAGCGTGAGCGTGAGGAACTAGAGGTATACCAGGGCAAGAAGGATGCACGAAAATTCTATCAACAGGTTAAGCGTCTAACCCAAGGTTTCAAGCCCGGAGCATCCACTTGTAGAGACGAAAATGGAGATCTGAATACGGATACACAGTGTGTGCTTAGATTGTGGAGACAGCACTTCTCCAATTTACTTAATGGCAACGATTCCACCAATGCCGCCCATCGAGAGCACAGTGCAGTGCCACCAATCGACGATGACGGAGTGGAAGTATCACCACCTAGCCATGAAGAGGTTCGAGTTGCTATCCAACGACTCAAAAACAATAAAGCAGCGGGTGCTGACGGCCTGTCAGCTGAATTGTTTAAAACCGGCGGCGATGAATTGATAAGGCGCATGCATCAGCTCATCAGCAAAATATGGCTAGCAGAAAGCATGCCCGACGATTAAGAAAGGAGACCCTACAATCTGCGCAAGTTATAGAGGTATCAGTCTTATTTCCATCGCATATAAGGTTCTCTCAAGCGTACTGTGTGAAAGATTAAAGCCAATTACAAAAACACTGATTGGACCTTATCAGTGTGGCTTTCGACCTGGTAAGTCTACCATAGACCAGATTTTCACGCTACGACAAATCCTGGAGAAAACCCACGAAAATCAAATTGACACACACCATCTCTTTGTCGACTTTAAAGCTGCGTTCGATAGCCCGAGAAGGGATTGCCTATACGCAACAATGTCTGAGTTCGGTATACCTGCAAAGTTGATTAGACTTTGCAGAATGACGTTGAGCAACACACGCAGCTCCGTCAAGGTAGGAAATGACCTCTC
Source organism: Coremacera marginata (assembly GCA_914767935.1). Lineage (NCBI taxonomy): Eukaryota > Metazoa > Arthropoda > Insecta > Diptera > Sciomyzidae > Coremacera > Coremacera marginata. The sequence continues at coordinate 111,211,170 of OU612046.1, read as the reverse complement.
CGAAACCTTCAATACCGAAAGAGGTTTCAGGCAAGGCGATCCACTGTCTTGCGATCTCTTCAACATCATCATGGAGGGGATCGTACGAAAGGCCGGTGTGCATCGTAATGGCACCATTTTCTATAAAGGTGTCCAGCTCCTTGCTTACGCTGATGATATTGATATTGTTGGCAGAACCAAGAGAGATGTTACCGCTGCTTTCGCCGCTATCGAAAAGGAATCAGCCAAAGTGGGTTTGACGATAAATGAGGGTAAAACAAAGTATATGCTGTCTACAAACAAGGGAGCTCGGCGTTTAGACTCCCACGTTTCATCCGGCAGCTATAACTTTGAAGTAGTCAAGGAGTTTGTATACCTTGGCACCGCCATTAATACTAACAACGAAATCAGCCTGGAGATAAAGCGAAGAACAATAATTGCTAATAGGTGCTACTACGGGCTCAGTAAGCAACTAAGTTCCAGAGCCCTCTCTCGATCGACAAAACTAACACTCTACAAGACGCTCGTTCTACCTGTGCTGCTTTATGGCGCTGAGGCATGGGTAGTTTCGCAAACTGACGCAGCCGCTCTGGGGGTGTTCGAGAGAAAAGTTCTTCGCAAAATCTTCGGTCCTGTTCGAGTCGGCGATGACTATCGCATCCGAATGAACCACGAGCTGTATGAGCTCTACGGAGACATTGACGTAGTTCGGCGTATAACTGTGCAGCGACTACGCTGGCTGGGTCATGTCCATCGTATGGACGACGAAGCTCCAGCGAAAAAGGTGCTCGAAGCGAGGGTCGCTGGTCAACGACGACGAGGGAGACCATGCCTCCGATGGATGGACCAGGCTGAGGAAGCCCTAACCGCACTTGGTGTATCCGATTGGAGAAGGCGCGCGCAAAGCAGAGGCGCCTGGCGAGAGCTGATGAGGTCGGTCGAAATCCGGACACGGGTTGTCACGGCCACCTAAGTAAGTAAGTAAGTATTAGGTGGGAGTCTTTGTTTTGAGCTTTTAAAAATTGGCAAGTTTGATGTATGTCTTTGCTTTAAACTTTTTACAATTGACAAGTTTGGGGTATTTCTTTGCTTTAAGCGTTGGTCATAATTTTATACGCTACATTATCGGTAGTGGTAGTCAAGCGAGTTCTTATCAGTGTTTGCATGTTTTGTTTTTTTCTTAACCCTCGCATTAGTTATAGCAATGACTCAAAAAATAAATATATATTTATAAGACTTCTAACGTAGACTGCGTGGTGGCATACTTATCAGAGTTCGCATGAGTAAACGAAATACATAGCAACCAAGAAGAGTCAAGAAGTTTCTAGAAGCTTCGAGATGCAGAAACGTCGAGAATATTTTAGAAGTTGACAACATCACAAAAAAAAATTTTTTTTTTTTTAAGTCAAAGGTGTTAAGTCTCAAGCTTCATGGTGTGTGAGAGAAAGGGAGAGAGAGAATTTGATAGTAAGAGAGAGAAAGGGAGATAGCAAATAGCGCGATCCTATACAAAGAATACTTCAGAATCAACCTAACCTAAGCCAATGCCAAGAAGAGACAGGAAGTTTCTAGAAGCTTCGAGATGCAGAAACGTCGAGAACATTTTAGAAGTCGACTTATGTTATTGTATGCCGATGGCGTCACCCATATCCATCCCGGTACGGATTTTAATTTTATTTAATTTCAATACTAATTTCAAGGTTAAAGTGATAAGAGCCAAGCTTCATAGTAAGCGCACTCATAACCCGCAAGTTCAAGATAAGGCAGCAATGTACAAGTTCAAACATGTTTTTTTGTGTTACTTCTAAAATAAATAAACAATTTTTGCGGTCAAGTGCAAGGGCAAAAAAAGAAGATAAGAATTAAAAGTTGATATGTCAAAAACTAAGCTAAGCTAACCTAAGCTAATATAAGCTAAGGCTGCGTTCATAGTGAACGCCCATAATCGGCTGCTTTTTTATAATGATTCTTGTTGTTGTTGTTCTTACTGTTAATATTGTTGTTCTTACTGATGTTGTTGTTGTTGTTGTTGTTCTTGTTCTTGTTGTTCTTACTGTTGTTGTTGTTGTTGTTCTTACTCTTGTTGTTGTTGTGGTTGTTGTTGTTGATGAGGCTGTTTTACTAATAAAAATAGGCAATCTAAAGTTACTAAATAAATAGCTTAACTTCTATAATTACACTACATTTTGAGCCCAATTTGGTCACATCTGTTGATAACCAAGATAAGCTATGGAAGCTACGTCCAATTACGGATCATCTCAAGTCAAATATGTTGAAGAACTATCACCCAACACAACATTTATCTTACGATGACAATGGACGACACTGTTGCAAGCAGTTTTTTAAAGGTAAACCAATCGGCCAAACGGCTACATGTTAAATTTTGACATATATCAAGGCAAGAACCCACGTTGTAACAATCCATATGATGAACGATTCGGAAAATGTGCAGCACCACTTATAACTATGATCGATGACTTTCAGATGATTTGAAAGGCCTTATTGAATATTTCATTCATATTGAATTATTGTTTGATTGATTATCGATATTGTGATTGATTGATTGATTGATTATCGATCAGTTTTAGCAGTTAGCTGTAGAACAGTACATATCAGTTTAAGCCGGTAGCTGTTGAACAGTACAGACCATTTTAGCTGGTAGATGTAGAACAGTACAGACCATTTTAGCCGGTAGCTGTAGAACAGTACAGACCAGTTTTAGCAGTTGCTGTTGATCAGTACAGACCAGTTTAGCAGATAACTGCTAAAACTGGTCTGTACTGTTCTACAGCTACCGGCTAAAATGGTCTGTACTGTTCTACATCTACCAGCTAAAATGGTCTGTACTGTTCAACAGCTACCGGCTTAAACTGATCTGTACTGTCCAACAGCTACCGGCTTAAACTGATCTGTACTATTCAACAGCTACCGGCTTAAACGGGTCTGTACTATTCTACATCAACCGGCTAAAACTGATCTGTACTGTTCTACAGCTACCGGCTTAAACTGATCTGTACTGTTCTACAGCTACCGGCTTAAACTGATCTGTACTGTTCTACAGCTACCGGCTTAAACTGATCTGTACTGTTCTACAGCTACCGGCTTAAACGGGTCTGTACTATTCTACATCAACCGGCTAAAACTGATCTGTACTGTTCTACAGCTACCGGCTTAAACTGATCTGTACTGTCCAACAGCTACCGGCTTAAACTGATCTGTACTATTCAACAGCTACTGGCTTAAACGATTCTGTACTATTCTACATCAACCGGCTAAAACTGATCTGTACTGTTCTACAGCTACCGGCTTAAACTGATCTGTACTGTTCTACAGCTTAGCCCATCTTAGCTTAGTTCTACAGCTACCGGCTTTAACTGATCTGTACTGTTCTACAGCTACCGGCTTAAACGGGTCTGTACTATTCTACATCAACCGGCTAAAACTGATCTGTACTGTTCTACAGCTACCGGCTTAAACTGATCTGTACTGTTCTACAGCTACCGGCTTAAACTGATCTGTACTGTCCAACAGCTACCGGCTTAAACTGATCTGTACTGTTCAACAGCTACCGGCTTAAACGGGTCTGTACTATTCTACATCAACCGGCTAAAACTGATCTGTACTGTTCTACAGCTACCGGCTTAAACTGATCTGTACTGTTCTACAGCTACCGGCTTAAACTGATCTGTACTGTTCTACAGCTGCCGGCTTAAACGGGTCTGTTCTATTCTACATCAACCGGCTAAAACTGATCTGTACTGTTCTACAGCTACCGGCTTAAACTGATCTGTACTGTCCAACAGCTACCGGCTTAAACTGATCTGTACTGTTCTACAGCTACCGGCTTAAACTGATCTGTACTGTCCAACAGCTACCGGCTTAAACTGATCTGTACTATTCAACAGCTACCGGCTTAAACGGGTCTGTACTATTCTACATCAACCGGCTAAAACTGATCTGTACTGTTCTACAGCTACCGGCTTAAACTGATCTGTACTGTTCTACAGCTACCGGCTTAAACTGATCTGTACTGTTCTACAGCTACCGGCTTAAACGGGTCTGTACTATTCTACATCAACCGGCTAAAACTGATCTGTACTGTTCTACAGCTACCGGCTTAAACTGATCTGTACTGTCCAACAGCTACCGGCTTAAACTGATCTGTACTGTTCTACAGCTACCGGCTTAAACTGATCTGTACTGTCCAACAGCTACCGGCTTAAACTGATCTGTACTATTCAACAGCTACCGGCTTAAACGGGTCTGTACTATTCTACATCAACCGGCTAAAACTGATCTGTACTGTTCTACAGCTACCGGCTTAAACTGATCTGTACTGTTCTACAGCTACCGGCTTAAACTGATCTGTACTGTTCTACAGCTACCGGCTTAAACTGATCTGTACTGTTCTACAGCTACCGGCTTAAACTGATCTGTACTGTTCTACAGCTACCGGCTTAAACGGGTCTGTACTATTCTACATCAACCGGCTAAAACTGATCTGTACTGTTCTACAGCTACCGGCTTAAACTGATCTGTACTATTCAACAGCTACCGGCTTAAACGGGTCTGTACTATTCTACATCAACCGGCTAAAACTGATCTGTACTGTTCTACAGCTACCGGCTTAAACTGATCTGTACTGTTCTACAGCTACCGGCTTAAACGGGTCTGTACTATTCTACATCAACCGGCTAAAACTGATCTGTACTGTTCTACAGCTACTGGCTTAAACTGATCTGTACTGTCCAACAGCTTCCGGCTTAAACTGATCTGTACTGTTCTACAGCTACCGGCTTAAACTGATCGATAATCAATCAATCAATCACAATATCGATAATCAATCAACCAATAATTCAATATAAATGAAATACTCAATGTACTTCAACAATCTATGTACGATGAGAGTATTATAAAAAGAGACTATCATAGTTACTATCCATACCAAAAATCGTTTAACAATAACGATGAAATTCGTATACCAATTCAAAATCAAGATCTCTTTGTCTTACCAAGTGAGAGTATGATTCACATTCATGGTTTTATAGTAAAACAGGAAGGAGGAAATGATGTAGTAACAACAGGTGTGAAATTTAAAAACACCTTTGTTTCATATCTGTTTGATGAAATTCGTTATGAAATTAATGGTTTTGAAGTTGATCGTACACGTAATCTTGGAATTTCATCAACCATGAAAAATTTCGTTTCATTGAATAAAGCTGAAAGTGGCGCATTAAGAAACGATGATTGGGTTACTTTGCAAAATTAGAAATGTATAAGATAATTAAAAACGAAAATTTGGTAATACCAATGGCGTTTAGAAGTTGGGACTATCATATATAAATCCTATACTATCAAAGGAAACAAATGTTTTATGGAATGTAAAGCTTTCACCGCAAAATGAAAGACCACGATTTCTTATAATCGGCTTACAAAGAGAAATATCCCTATGATGATTTAAATAGTCGCTTTGAAATGGGACAGTATGCTGTACTATATGATATGTATGCAAAATTTCAACAAAGTTATTATATGCGGGAATCTCAACCATTGCTAGATGTCGTTGGATTCAAGGCTATTGCACCACTTATTGTTGTTGATGTAACACGCCAAAATTAGTTTAGAAGTACCACAAAAAAAAAATGTTTAATTTCTACATGGGTATGGGTGACGTCATCGGCATACAGTGACATAAGTCGACTTCTAAAATGTTCTCGACGTTTCTGCATCTCGAAGCTTCTAGAAACTTTTTGACTCTTCTTGGCACTCTACATGGGTATGGGTGACGTCATCGGCATACAGTGACATAAGTCGACTTCTAAAATGTTCTCGACGTTTCTGCATCTCGAAGCTTCTAGAAACTTCTTGACTCTTCTTGGTTGCGGTGTATTTCGTTTACTTAAAATAAAATACAGCGGCGGAGAAGTTGCTGGGTGTAAGTGACTTGGCCGGTGGTTATTACGCGGGGGGCTTGTTACCCCGATGTCCCCCAACTGACGAATAGATATTTATATACGCCTATGTTTTTTAATGGGTGTCATCTAATATACAAACTACTTACACAAATCTAATACACGCACCTAATACTTACCGACTTTATTAAATTTATAAACATTTCTTTAACCTCTTCAACCTTCGCCGTACCTAAATTGCTTCAACCCATATTAATGCATATATTTTCATATAGCAAGCCATATCACTTCAGCTAAAGTCAGCCAGCAGAATTTGAGTCATTGCTATTAGGTATTTGAGGGTTAAGAAAAACAAAACATGCAAACACTGATAAGAACTCGCTTGACTACCACTACCGACAATGTAGTGTATAAAATTATGACCAACGCTTAAAGCAAAGAAATACCCCAAACTTGCCAATTTTAAAAAGTTTAAAGCAAAGACATACATCAGACTTGCCAATTTTTAAAAGCTTAAAACAAAGACTCCCACCTAATACTTACCGACTTTATGACCAATTTATAAACATTTCTTTAACCCTTCAACCTTCTCCGTACCTAAATTGCTTCAACCCATATTAATATATATATTTTCATATAGCAAGTCATATCATTTCAGCAAAAGTCAACCGGCCGGATTTGAGTCATTGCTATTAGGTATTTGAGGGTTAAGAAAAAACAAAACATGCAAACACTGATAAGAACATGCTCAACGCTTAAAGCAAAAACAACTTGCGGTTTTTTTGTCTGTCCGTCCACCAGCACAAGCAGAAATCTATTCATACTTGAGTGCCGGGCGTGACGTCATCGGCTTGCGCCACCGCGCCACCTGGGCCAGAACCGCTATATTGTATCTACTCGAGCTGAAAGTTGCACTTTTCATTCAATTTTTCTCTACGGGCATATAGATTATGATTTTCTAAAATATCGTGCAGAAAACCTAAAAACATGAAACACTGCATGTGACTTCATAGTTCCAACACGATTGAGTGGTTTTTCTACAAATACGTTGTTTTCATATTTCTAAATGTCACTTGTAGAAATTTGGTAAGAAAAATACTTTTTCCACACGTGTCGTGTAAGATTAGATATATACATGCTCCATGCAGCTAGTTTTGTTTTCTCTGTGTAGCAAAATTTGGTGGACTTAGGTGTTACCGCTTGTGAAATATTAAGCAACTGTCTTGTTTTTAATTCCGAGTCGGAATTGCGTAAAATTTGGAGTTCAATTCCTATCGGATTTAAAACGGTGGTCTACATTCCGATCGAAAATGGGATGCTTGAAACAAAATGAAAATTAATTCGAATATGTCAAAATCAGCAGTTTTATTGGAGTATGAGAACCACGCGTACAAAAAGTAAAGCAAAGGATTCTGCGCGACCACAGCAATCCTTTAGATTTAGCAATTTATGTTAGATATTTTTACTACAGTGCCCCCTGGAGTTCGAGATAGAGAAAAATAAATAAATCTAAAACACTCACTGTGCCACAAAACCCATATTTACAAATTTTCACGCAAATTAGATGAACGGCATAGGAGTTTTTAGCGATTTCTTAGCGATTTTTTAAGAATTTGGTACTACAGCACCCTCTGGTGTTTGATATATAGCAAAAGAGATAGCGTAAAAAAGTCTTCCGTACTCGAAAAATTCCTAAATACAACTTTGCATGCAAATCGAAAGAGAAGCTTAGGAGTTCTTTACAATTTGCTTAGAGATTTGTACTACAGCTATCTTTGGAGTTCGAGATAGAGCAAAAATATAAGTCCAAAATACTCACCGTACCCGAGAACCTCCATTTACAAATTTTCAGAAAAATTTAATGAGCGGTTTATGGTTTTTTCTTCCAAAGCTATTTGATATCAAAAACTTGTCTTATAAGGGTGGAACCCCCATGTCCAGTGCCCGTCCATGTTTCGTATAAGAAACACATCACTAAATGGTAACTCCAGTCTGAGTTTGTTCTGTGGTTTTTGCTTCCAAAGCTATTCGATATCAAATATTTGTCTTATATGGGCGGAGCCACACCCCCTTGTCCAATGCCTCTCCAAATTTTCTATTTGAAAAACATTACCAAGTGGTAACTCAGTTGTAAGTTTCAATGTTCTGTGGCTTTTACTTCCACGATAAACTGATTTTTAGCGATTTTATATGAGAAATCGTATGGGCGAAAGGGGATCCAATATTTTTGCAATATCTCGAGAACTGCTCATTCGATGTAAGTACTTAAACCCGTACCAAGACTGGTCAAACACACCCTAAAAATTTGAACAACACCATTGGAACTGTTCAGATGTGATGGAGTAACATGCGAACACCATTAGATTTTTATAGATATAGATAGATAAATACTTTTTACCTAATAAAAATATGCATATATAAATCAACTCGTTTCTTATTTTGTGTATTTTTCTGCTTAACAATAGTAAGAATATTATTCAAGGGGGATTTCGTGAGAAAAAAATTGTTGTTATACTTATTTTATTTTCTTAAATGAATGAATTAAGTTGAGCTGCTCATAAACATATAATTTTATTGTTTCCTCTGATTAGGATTTTTGCCCCAGTTTCTATTTTTTCTTAGTGAAGGGGACTCAATTTGCTCCTTTGTGCATTTTTCGATTTAGGGAGACAATTATGAAGCTAACAACATTAAAAAAAATTAAATTTCTTGAAAAAAATATGCGTCATCAACAATACATGCAAACATGTTAACCTATACTATGATTATGTTTGTATATATTGACGTTTAACAATAATAAACCATGTGTTAAAGAATGCTTCTATGCTTACTTAACGCTGATAAGCTGTATGTATGTAGGTATGTGTGCATTAGGGGGGTGGGGCGATTAGAATGGAAGGAAAAAAATCTTAATGGGCGCTTTCCGTTTCTGATTCTTGGGATTTTAATGAGCAAAAAAGTCCACTAGACCATACGCATACGGTGAAAATCGAGCTCTAGATTTTGACTTGCAGTTTTTTCTCAGACTTTTGTAACGTTTTTTTGGATATTTTGGCCTATAACAGGCAAACCATTGAGATTTTCGATCCAATACTAAGCCAATTGTAGCCAAGACAATAGTTAAGAACTCTCTAGTACATCGCAAAAGCATTGGAACGCTCCTTCAGGCAGTTTGGCCTTGTGAAAGTGCAAATTTTTCGTGAAAATATTGATAAATTGCCATTTTCAGTTGTTCATGGCGCAAAATCATAAAAATGTTATATTTCTTATTTTTATTTTATTTTTTTATTTTATTCTATTTTATTCTATTTATTTTATTTCTTATTTTTTATTCTTCTATTGTTTTCAGTTCATTTGACGCATTTTTGTTAGTTTATTGTAAACGATCACAGCATCAAATACACATAAAATTAAATACGCTTTTTAAAATATCTGCCGCAAATGTAAGTTTTAGAAATAATTGTTTCGTGTATAAACTGTGCAGTGCTACTAAAAAAACATTTTTTTAAATTAAGATATAAAAAATATGGATAATCTAGTGAATTCTGATAATACAGAGAGTGTAAATTAGACGATATTTCGCTTCCAACTACGAGCGACATTTTGAAACATTATTTTTTCTTGGCCGCTCGTTGCAAAAACGCAAATAAAATGTTTTCATACGGCACATTTTCCCCACACGTTTACGACAAATTGATACAAATTTGGAACAAATTAAACATTGAGGTTATTGAAAAAAAATTATTATTAAGAAATTGGGCAGGTTATTGAAACATTGCCGTGAAGCTTGTAAGAGACAAAAAAAAATGATGCTAAATTCAGACAATTTGTTGACAGCACAACGAAAATATTTTACATCGGATAATGTAAATGCCAGCTCAAAACAGCTCGATGTAATTGTGGCAAAATTCCTGACCGACTCCATGACTTCATGTTGGATCAGCATAACGAACGCAGACTTACAATACCTGAATATTTGCCAGTCGAAACAGAAATATCGACTGTGTTACCATCTTTACATTCAGGTGCATCATCTGATCCAATATTTCAACCAACCGCATCAGATATGCATGAATTCGAAAACTATGAACATCCTGGTTCGAAAATCCATATACCAACCGTGCGAAGAATGTATACTCCACGATATAGTACACCACGGTTTGCAATGTTGTGCAATCGCTTTGGGGTATCAGATCGATAATCATCTGTTTTGGCTTCAGCATTATTCGCTGACATACAGTTTAAGGATGAGCGATGTGAAACCATTATTATGGATAAAAGAAAAGTGAGCCGAGAGCGTAAAAAATCGAGACACAATATTTTACGAGCAAATCACGATGGTGAATCGTTGATCGCTTTTTCGTTTGATGGTCGCAAAAATGATTCATTAACTCGGGAGAAAATTAATGAAGTATATCACACTACAATGCCAAAAAAACCACACCTAGTAGTAATACGTGATGTGCGCAGGGTTTGGGTCCCGCCACATTACTACTGCCCAATGAAAACTAAACCAGCCTCGGATAACAACCGCAATTACGTTGACGACCACCGCACACGAAAAACGGACAATGATTTACGGATATGCACCTGGAAGGTCCGGACCCTTTGTAGGGAAGGTGCCATTATCCAACGGGCGAAAGCCCTCAAAACAATAAAATCTGGCATCACCGCCATCCAGGAAATGCGATGGAAAGGGCAAGGCTGCTCTAAACAAGCACACTGCGATATCTACTACAGCTGCCATGCGGAGAAGCACGAATTCGGATGTGGATTCGTCTTTAGACGGAAACTCCGCCACATTGTTCCCGGTTTACACCTGTGAACGAAAGATTGGCCACGATCCGCATCAAGGCAAAATTTTTCTACATTAGCCTTATGTGTTTTGGTCCATGACGTGAAAATAGTCCTGGGCGATTTTAATGCGAAAGTCGGAAGGGAAGGCATCTTTGGCCCCACTGTCGGTCAGTTCAGTCTTCACGAGACCTCCACGAACAACGGTCTAAGACTGATCGACTTCACCGCGGCACGAAACATGGTAGCTAGTAGCACCAGATTTAAGCACCTCGACATCCACAAGGCCACCTGACTGTCCCCGGAACAAAAAACGCGGGACCAAATTGATCATGTTGTAATCGACGGAAGGCATGCCTCTAGTGTTCTAGATGTGCGTACATTTCGGAGGGTCAGCATTGACTGCGACCATTATCTTGTTGTAGCCAAGATCCGCATGCGATTATGCAATGCGAAGAACATACGCACAGGAATGCAACGAAAGCTCGATGTCGCTAAGCTGCAATTACAACGGACTGCCGAAGCCTACTCCGCTCAACTCTCGGTTAAGCTCAACCAACCAACCTCTGGACTCGACGACGCCGGCGGTCTTTGGGCGCATATATGCCACTCCATGCGCGCTGCCGCTGATGAAGTCATTGGTTTCCGGCGCCCGCACCCTGGTACCAATGGTACGATCAGGAGTGTCGCATCGCGACAGCATTAAAAAACGCCGCATATAAAAAAACGCTGCAGTCAGCTGCAACGCGAGCCGTGCGAGAAAACTACCGCGAAAAGAGCAAGGAAGAGAGGCGCCTTTTTAGACGCAAGAATATTTTCTTGCAAGAAACCCGTGAGCGTGAGGAACTAGAGGTATACCAGGGCAAGAAGGAGGCACGAAAAGTCTATCAACAGGTTAAGCGTCTAACCCAAGGTTTCAAGCCCGGAGCATCCACTTGCAGAGACGAAAATGGAGATCTGAATACGGATACACAGTGTGTGCTTAGATTGTGGAGACAGCACTTCTCCAAATAACTTACTGGCGACGATTCCACCAACGCCGCCCATCGAGAGCGCAGTTCAGTGCCACCAATCGACGATGACGGAGTGGAAGTATCACCACCTAGCCATGAAGAGGTTCGAGTTGCTATCCAACGACTCAAAAACAATAAAGTAGCGGGTGCTTACGGCCTGTCAGCTGAATTGTTTAAAACCGGCGGCGATGAATTGATAAGGCGCATGCATCAGCTCATCAGCAAAATATGGCTAGCAGAAAGCATGCCCGATGATGGGAACCTCAGTGTACTGTGCCCTATACTTAAGAAAGGAGACCCTACAATCTGCGCTAGTTATCGGGGTATCAGTCTTATTTCCATCGCATATAAGGTTCTCTCAAGCGTACTGTGTGAAAGATTAAAGCCGATTACAAACACACTGATTGGACCTTATCAGTGTGGCTTTCGACCTGGTGAGTTCACCATAGACCAGATTTTCACGCTACGACAAATCCTAGAGAAAACCCACGAAAATCAAATTGACACACACCATCTTTTTGTCGATTTTAAAGCTGCGTTCGATAGCCCGAGAAGGGATTGCCTATACGCAACAATGTCTGAGTTCGGTATACCTGCAAAGTTGATTAGACTTTGCAGAATGACGTTGAGCAACACACGCAGCTCCGTCAAGGTAGGAAATGACCTCTCCGAAACCTTCAATACCGAAAGAGGTTTCAGGCAAGGCGATCCACTGTCTTGCGATCTCTTCAACATCATCATGGAGGGCATCGCACGAAAGGCCGGTGTGCATCGTAATGCCACCATTTTCTATAAAGGCTCCTTGCGTACGCTGATGATATTGATATTGCTGGCAGAACCAAGAGAGATGTTACCGCTGCTTTCGCCGCTATCGAAAAGGAATCAGCCAAAGTGGGTTTGACGATAAATGAGGGTAAAACAAAGTATATGCTGTCTACAAACAAGGGAGCGCGGCGTTTAGACTCCCACGCTTCATCCGGCAGCTATAACTTTGAAGTAGTCAAGGAGTTTGTATACCTTGGCACCGCCATTAATACTAACAACGAAATCAGCCTGGAGATAAAGCGAAAACAATAATTGCTAATAGGTGCTACTACGGGCTCAGTAAGCAACTAAGTTCCAGAGCCCTCTCTCGATCGACAAAACTAACACTCTACAAGACGCTCGTTCTACCTGTGCTGCTTTATGGCGCTGAGGCATGGCTAGTTTCGCAAACTGAAAAGTTCTTCGCAAAATCTTCGGTCCTGTTCGAGTCGGCGATGACTATCGCATCCGAATGAACCACGAGCTGTATGAGCTCTACGAAGACATTGACGTAGTTCAGCGTATAACTGTGCGGCGACTACGCTGGCTGGGTCATGTCCATCGTATGGACGACGAAGCTCCAGCGAAAAAGGTGATCGAGGCGAGGGTCGCTGGTCAACGACGACGAGGGAGACCATGTCTCCGATAGATGGACCAGGCTGAGGAAGCCCTAACCGCACTTGGTGTATCCGATTGGAGAAGGCGCGCGCAAAGCAGAGGCGCCTAGCGAGAGCTGATAAGGTCGGTCGAAATCCGGACACGGGTTGTTACGGCCACGTAAGTAAGTAATTAAGTAGTAATACGTGAACCACATTCGTCCCCAATTGGCTATGTGAATTTAGAAGGCAAATGCGAAACCGCCAGAGCGAAACAAGCCGAATTGATTGCATTTTTCAAATCTAAAAATCTTTCACTTGAAAATTTAATTGACGTCTGTAGTGACGGTGAGGTGGCAAGCACTAGCACATCTGGAGGTGTATTGCGTCTCATCAAACGCTATCTAGATAGACCTATACATTGGTTTATCTGTTTACTTCATTACAACGAATTGCCGTTCCGACATCTGTACAACGCTGTCGGAAAATCGGCCACTACTGGACCGACAAAAAGCACTGGATCGTTAGCTCAAAGGATAGATATTTGCAATACATTACAAGTTAATATCATAACTTTATGCACTTCTTCTCTATACGATATAGTTTTGTTATATTTTTATTGAAATAATCTTAACATTTTTCAGATTATCGGAAATTTTCAACTTATTCCACTTGAACAAATTCCTCCAATGAGTACAGATGCTGAAAATCAACTTCCCACGGACGTTAAATATCTATACCAAATTGCCCAAGCCGTTTCAAATGGTAGTTGCTCAATTAATCTTGCAAACATCAAACTGGGACCGGTAGGACATTCGAGATGGATAACAAAAGCTAGTAGATTGCTCCGTGCGTATATTGCGACAGAAAACCCATCACAAAATTTACAAATTTTTGGCAAGGTACATCATGAAAGTGTATGTTCCCATGTATTTCAACGTCAAATACTACAATTCGGTTGTATACGGTAGTGCTCTGCTTGGAAAATTCATCCATTGGACGCAATATTTACCAGACAACTTACGTTACATCGTAAATCCCGTAATACAGAATAATTCCTATTTCGCACATAGTGCTGTTATTCGATGATTGTAAAGAAATTCGTAAATTGGCACTCAAAAAAATATTGTATATTCGCGACAACGTTTGCGACTTAACTGAGCTTTGCGAATATGTAAAACCAAACATCAATTTTGATTGTACGGATTACGTTCACATGATCGATTTAGAGGACAAAGCATTGCTATTTGAACCGCCATTTACCAGAAAAATTTCGTATGAGCATTTACAACAATACCTCGAATGTGTACCATTTCCAGACCCACTAATACCTTGTCATATTCAAGGTACATGACGCTCCATGTCCAGCTGCTAGCTAGTGTTGCTAAGCGCTCAATCGACAAAAACCGTGAAGGTATAATGGCATCTGTATCTGAAGGCCGAAAGAAGCGCCTCGTATGGAATCTTGAAAAGATTTGGAAGGCATTCTTTGAATGAAAAATACACTGAATTGGAATTTTTGATGTGAAATCGTTTAAAACAATAATTGCTTTCTTTTTCATTCATACCTTGTCTCTACCAATACAATTACTTTGTACTTTAAATGAATTTCTCATAATTTTCATAATAAATATTGAACAAAACAAAAAAAAAACATTTTATTTTTGAAAAAAAAAATGAAAAAAAATAAGAAATAGACCATTTTTATGATTTTGCGCTATGAACAATTGAAAATGGTAATTTATCAATATTTGCACACAAAAATTTGCACCTTCACAGGACCAAAACTGCCTGAAGGAGCGTTCCAATGCTTTTGTCTTGGCTACAATTCAATTGTTAATACAATTGTCTTAATATTGGCCAAAATATCCATAAAAAACGTGACAAAAAGAGGTGAATTTTCTACATTTTCGACTTTTTGACCATGAAAACGACGTTTTTTCTAAGTAATATTTTCAGAGAAATTGTAGCCCGAAACAATAGCTACAACTTTATTTTTTAAAATGAGTCAAAATTTCAAATAGTTTACGAACTATGAGCTTAAGAAAATTTGCAAATTTTCAAAAAAAAAAAAGTAAAAAAAAACTGCTAGTCAAAATCTGGAAGCTCGATTTTTACCGTAGACGTATGGTCTAGTGGACTTTTTTGCTCAGTACAATCCCAAGAATCAGAAACGCGAAGCCACCATTAAGATGTTCAAATCGCCCCACCCTAGTGTGCATGTATATCATCATAGCTTATAGACTAAGAGCCAGCGATTTAAAAACTGTTTTCATTTAAAAAGGTTGGTTTTCTTTGGAATTGATTACACAGTGACACAAAATGATGGTCATTGTCTCGGGCGTGAACCAAACCAAACTCAAACGATAGTATTTGACATCAATAACAAAAGTCCAAATCCCTTTTTGCTCCACTACGTCACAATTTTTTTTACAGTGGTTTCAAATTTTAAATTTTCGGTCAAAAATGAAATTAAAAAATAGTAAAAATTATATGTAAAACTTAATTCAGGGTGCTTCTTGTCTTCAAAAGCCTAAACTAAAATTTCACGGGGAATATTTTTTTGGAACACTTTAACCCTCTAGCTCCTACCAATATGGGTAATTTTGACCCTTTTTTTGGAAAAGGTCCTAAAATTCAACTTTGGAGGGAGGTCAAGGGTTAAAAACTTCCATAAAAATATTTTCAAGAAAATTTCATTAGGGGTCACCCAAGACTTGTAACCTCTACGAGTTATACGTTTCACATAAAAAACGAAACGAAAAAACCAATTTTTTTTTATGTTTTGTTATTTTTAATGTTATTTTTATATAGTGTCCATATCGTTTTCACTGTCATGGCATGAAATATTAGATACTTCAGAGAGATCTATATCAATTTCTTGAAATTCATCTTCAATCTCGCTTTTGTCACTTTCTTTATAGGTTGTTTTGGACCACCAACAAATTTCAGCCAGTATTGCATCTGGTGTTTTCTTTCCTCTATATCTGTAAAAATGAAAATATACTTATCTGGTATAAAAGAGTTGATTGTAAGTAAAGTTTAATTTTAAATTACCGCATTGCAAATTTCAATTACGGCAAGGATACCTGATGAAATCGTTCCCCTTGCTCATCCGATTCCGTACCGAGTTGCCTTTCAAAATAGTCCAGATGGAAGTGTAAAAAATGAATTTTTAACGACATATTGACACCAAGTTTCTCGAACGCATTTAGCATCTGAGTTACATCCTTTTTATAGGTATGAGAGCGTGTTTTGCCAAGAAGACCACTTATAACCCCTTTTATCGCATTCCATCCAATCAGCTTGTCATCGACTAGCTCTGCATCAAACGACTCGGACTTCATTAGCTTTCTTATATCTGGACCGTTAAGTACACCTGAAGATGTGAAAAAGAATTAGAAAAAGAATGTTTAAGTTTGGATTAACGCATATTTACCATTATTAAGCTTAGCTGGACTCTGACGAGGAAATGTTTCCTTAAGAAACGCCATAATTTCTTCGCTTTTAGCTATCGTTTTGATAAAGCTTTTAACGATGCCAAGCTTGACGTGCAATGGTGGTAGCAAAATTTTTTCCCTCGGGACAAGTGCCTCACGAACAACATTTTGATTTCCAATACTGCTTTCACTTCTGATACACCAATTTTTAGTATTATACTGGTTTCCTTTGAACCTAGTATCCCAGTCGCACAAGAAACACATATTTTTTGTATATCCGCTTTGCATACCACAAAGCAGAGTGACTACTTTTAAATCGCAGCAAATTTTCCATTTATGCTTTGCGTAATCAATTGACTTCAAAATTGTTTTTAAAATGTCATATGTTTCTTTACTTTCGGTGGAATAGGCTATTGGAATGGAAGGCAGTAAATTCGATATATGAAGAAGCACGGCCTTTAGACTTGTTGAGGAACTGTCGATAAATAATCTCCACTCTTCTGGCTTGTGTTCAATGTTCATTAAAGCCATTAAAGCATTTACATCATCACAATACGAGTATGTTTTTGCACCATTAACTGAAAACATCTTTTGTAGGTCCACTTGACGCTTGCGATATGCGCTAACTTTAGTATTTGATGCCAACAAATTATGCGCATTTAAAAATGAAGCAAGTTCCTCCGATTTCCGTTGTGTTAATTGGAGTTTGGCTACTAATAAATCCAATTTTGCCTGTGTAATCAAAACAGGTGCACTAACTTCTGATGGGACAAGATTATAAACAGAATCTACTTCCATTTCACTTACAATGGACAGGGCTTCATTATTTAAAAATTCATTTGGGCTAGGGCGTCTTGGAGGAATCTCTTCAGAATGCGGCAATGGAACTTGAGCGCTGGGAACACTTTGATATTCAAACTTCGACATATTTTTTTTCTGTAATCCCCACACAGAATTCACGCACGCATAACAGTTCAAGCGATCATGTTCAATTGGGTCAATCCAAACCATAGGAACACCGAATGGCATCGATCCACGTTTGTGATGTAACCATTCCAACAAGTAATTGTAGCATCTCTTGCAAACTGTTTGTGACACCCATGGGACATGAGGAATAAATGTTTGATCAAAGTATTTTTCATATGCTATTATCAGTTCCTGACTGGAACGACCTTGACCGCGTCCTGATGGTGTGAACTGACCGCAGATATAACAAAATTTCTTTAAGTTTCCGCAGAACTCCATTGAAAATATAAATTTTTCGAAAAAAAGACCACGACACTTACACTTTCACTGTTTTAATCAAAGTACTCAATTCTTACTTATTTGAATTTCTAAGCTAAGCCACCTTAATATAACTAACAAAATTTTGGAAAATAACTTATAAAGTATTACATATATTATTATAGCTTAATACCATTACGCCGTAGCGTTATAATAAATCAAATTTATTAAAATACGAAGATATTAACCTTCCCAATACTGCACTATGCATATTGGTAGGAGCTAGAGGGTTAAAGTGTTCCAAAAAAATATTCCCCGTGAAATTTAAGTTTAGGCTTCTGAAGACAAGAAGCACCCTGAATTAAGTTTTACATATAATTTTTACTATTTTTTAATTTCATTTTTGACCGAAAATTTAAAATTTGAAACCACTGTACAAAAAAATTGTGACGTAGTGGAGCAAAAAGGGATTTGGACTTTTGTTATTGATGTCAAATACTATCGTTTGAGTTTGGTTTGGTTCACGCCCGAAAATATGTGTTGCACTGTGTTATCGTAGTTGTGTACACACACATACTGCGGTCAGTCAAGTGAACTGTAGAACAGGCGGGTCATATATGCTATCTAACGTGTCAAGTCTTGCATAGTAATTATTTGGATTTAAAAAGGCTGAAAATTGTTATATAGATTGTAAGTAGATACAATATGGTGGTTCTGGCCCAGGTGGAGCGGTGGAGCAAGCCAATGACGTCACTCCGGTACAGCGCCATCTAGTGGGGGCTTTTTGCTCAAATGTGCAAAGGTGTATGTCTTTGCTAAAAGCTATTATGGTGTATGTCTTTGCTAAAATGTATTAAAAGTAGGCAAGTTTGGTGTATGTCTTTGCTGTAAGCTTTTAAAAATTGGCAAGTTTGGTGTATGTCTTTGCTTTATTTATACTTTTAAATTAGCAAGTTTGGTGTATGTCTTTGCTGTAAGCTTTTAAAAATTGGCATGTTTGGTGTATGTCTTTGCTGTAAGCTTTTAAAAATTGGCAAGTTTGGTGTATGTCTTTGCTTTTAAGCGTTGATCATAATTTTATACACTAAAAGTAGGCAAGTTTGGTGTATTTCTTTGCTGTAAGCTTTTAACCGTTGTGTCGATCGTAGAGCCCACGGGTACATTTGCAACTTTAATTTTCCTGTATCTTCCAAACGGTTAGTCCGATTGACCTGAAATTTCATGATATCCTCAACCATACACTTTTGCATCATGTGGAAAAGTTTCATCAAGATTGGAGCAGCAGTTCAGTCGATACAGCCCAAATTCAAGTTAGTGGAATGGCGTCGACTGCTGATGTACCCGGGTACTTGTATGAAAATTCATACAAATATATAGAAATAAATGGCAAAGTTCACTTTATATTGCTATATCTTCCAAGCGGCTGGTCCAATCTTGATGAAACTTCGTATCATAGCTTGGAAATATGTAATTGATATTGGTGTGAAATTTCAGGTCAATTGGACCGTTTGGAAAATATAACCCAGTTACTAGAAAATGACCTAGCGTCAACAGCTGATGTACCCAGGTACTTCTATGAAAATTCATACAAATATATAGAAATAAATGGAAATATTTAGTTTATTTTATGGAAATTTGTTTATTTATTTATAGAAAATCATTATAATGAAAGTAAAAAATATATTTTATGAATTTTAGCAGCATCTGAGGCATTGTGGATGATCCTTCGAGTGCTCTGCGCACACAGGCTTATTACAAATTGCACATACTTTTCTCGTTTGGCGTTTTGCAATGCAAATATAGCAGTTTCCTTTTCTTTTTATGCGGCCAGAACTGTCACGTTCCTCTTCCTCTTGTGCACCAACATTCATCTTCAAGGGCATACCATATATGGCTTCCATAGCGTGTCTAGTAGAAAATATGCGCGTAATATGGCTATTGTCCGCTCTTATATCGATTTGTGGTCTGCATAACTGATCGCTGAGCTGCTGCAGAAATATCCTACGGCGGTTGGTAGATGGTTTTAGATGGGGGTTGTTTTCCATATATATAACATACGCAGCATACGCAGCTACGTCAAGCATATTATAAAAAAATGCTAAAGGCCATCTATTTGTGCGCCGTTTGGTTGAATATTCAGTCAAGCACTTATCCATATTATCCACGCCGCCTTTATGTTTGTTATAATCAAGTATGAGCAATGGTTTCCGTTTTGGACCTGCAGTTTCTGTAGTGTCGTGGCAAGTAGACAGCATCACAACAGCCTTATTTTTTTTTGGGACGTATGAGCACATCGTCATGTTGTTACAGAATCCAAATAGCGTAGACTCTGCTTCACGTCCTTTAGGATTGGCAAATGATGCTGGCACGAACATACGCCTTTTGTTGCAAGTGCCCAACAAAGCCAAACTGTTGTCCACCATCAAAGTTTTTGCTAAGTTATATGTTGTAAAGAAATTGTCGCATACCACTGTTCGCCCACTTCCACCAAAATTGTTGACAACTAAGTCCTTCACAACACGCTCACCAACGTTTCTTTCACGTTCGCCGGACGCTGCCATTCCAGTATAAATTTGACCCTGTATTGAAAAAATAAAAATTGAAAAATGAAATTTGAATTAGTCATTTAGTTTATTTGCAACAAGTTGATATAATAAAATGAATGTATGAACACTGATTTACCTGCACGGGATATGATGAAATGGCGTCGCAGACCCACCACACTTTTATTCCATATTTGGATGGTTTGGATGGAATGTACTGTGTGAAGCCAGTTCCACCACGATATGGGTATAATTGCTCATCTACGGTAACGTTTGTGCCACATATATAATACTTGCGCAGAGTGGCATTTAGCATCAGGAATACGTCTGTAATTGCAGCTGCCTTATCATTTTGTTTGCGTGCATTCCGAGTGTTTCCATTATCAAAGCGTATGAAGCGGCTGATTGCCCAAAATCTGCGTAAGCTCATTGATGCACGAAATAATGGATGTGAAGTTGTTTTCCACAGGTCAGTGGTATGAACATAACCGGAATGACATACGCCAGCCATCAAAAGCACACCCAAATATGCACGAAATTCTACTTCAGTTATAGGCACCCATATTCGTGGTTCCGCATCTGGATGCTGCTCATTGTACGCATCAAAAGTTTGCCTTGCCTTTCTATTTGATTCTCGAATAATTACATCACATATTTCATTTGACATCATAAGATTGAAGGTTTCTGCCATTGTCAAGCCATTTGTCGATGGCACTGGTCCAGGATTGCGACTTCTTAGAACGTTGTGCGCACGTATTCGTCCAGGTATTGGTGGTATTGACGACCATACATTGCCATCTCTTGCCGTATAATAATCACCAGTTTCAAGTGGCGGTTCTTCATACTCCTCGTCTGAATCCCTCTCGTCCTCTAGGTGATACACAATTTCCTGGACTTGTTCAGCGTCAGATGATTCACCACCAATGTCATCAATATTTCCTTCTAAGTCTTCTTGATCTACCGCTTGTTCGTGGTCACTCTCTTCAGAGTCAGAAGCCTCAACAAATGTGCGTATATAGTCACGCTGCTCCTCATACGGTAGTGCATTCAATCGACGCGGAGCTAGCCACTCACCATCTGCCATTTTATTTTCACTTTTTATATATTTGCCGCACAAAATAAATTTTTAGGTCTTTACACTTCAAAAATCGCACATAAACTGACTTATGCATACAAAACTACTCAAAACGAAACCTGCGCAAAAAATCATGTTTCTGCCTGCAAAACTGGTTGTGCAAGGGTAGGTAGGCAAGATATTCCCAAATACCCTTTTGTTCCTGTTAGTAGACGTGTTTTCCTACAGATTCCAAAAAAAAAATGTTTACATTGAACAAATATTTTATGAGTTATAATTATTCTGCGCAGGTACTAAAAATAGCACTATGAGCAAGAGGGGTTGATTTTCAGTTCAAATATAACGGAATTTTGCGAATGAAAATTCAATGTTAATTATTTTTCTTGGTAAAAAGGGATCAAATTACAAGGATTAAAAAAGAATTTGGAAATTGTTAAATTTTTATGGATTTTGGCAATTCCCATTTTTGGTAAAAATGGATTATTTAGGTACCAAATTTTTTTTTTCCCAAATTATGATAAAAGTTTTGTTAACTAGACAATATTTCCAATAAATAAAAAAAAAAAAAAACCAGAAAATTACAAGAATCCAGGTAGTAGTTAATATTTGTATATCAAAAGCAACTATCTGCCATACAAAACGTATGAAGTACCCGGGTACATCTACTGTCGATGTGGATAAAACCCAACAGCTGTTGACACAACGGTTAAAAATTGGCAAGTTTGGTGTATGTCTTTGCTTTATTTATACTTTTAAATTAGCAAGTTTGATGTATGTCTTTGCTTTAAACTTTTTAAAATTAACAAGTTTGGGGTATTTCTTTGCTTTAAGCGTTGGTCATAATTTTATACGCTACATTATCGGTAGTGGTAGTCAAGCGAGTTCTTATCAGTGTTTGCATGTTTTGTTTTTTTTCTTAACCCTTGCATTAGTTATAGCAATGACTCAAAAAATAAATATATATTTATAAGACTTCTAACGTAGACTGCGTGGTGGCATACTTATCAGAGTTCGCATGAGTAAACACATAGAAACCAGGAAGAGCCAGGAAGTTTCTAGAAGCTTCGAGATGCAGAAACGTCGAGAACAATTTAGAAGCCGACTTATGTCATTGTATGCCGAAGCGAATGGTGTGAGAGAGAAAGGGAGAGAGAGAATTTGATAGTAAGAGAGAGAAAGGGAGATAGCAAATAGCGCGATCCTATACAAATAATACTTCAGAATCAACCTAACCTTAGCCAATGCCATAGGTATAGGGGGGCACCCTTTATATATATAGGTATATAGGCTACTCTATAGGTATAG
Source organism: Coremacera marginata (assembly GCA_914767935.1). Taxonomy (NCBI): domain Eukaryota; kingdom Metazoa; phylum Arthropoda; class Insecta; order Diptera; family Sciomyzidae; genus Coremacera; species Coremacera marginata. The sequence goes on along the minus strand of OU612046.1, from coordinate 111,188,485 downwards.
ACTTAAAAATTTATTTAAATTTTTCTTTATTACTATTATTATTATTATTTATATATATATATATATATAAACAAATTGTATAATTTTATTAATGGAAAAAAGTGATCTTATATTTAATTAATTTTTTCTGATTTCGCTGGTTAGAGGTGAATATTCAATTACTCGATCATGAATTACTAAACAGTGGGCTGAGGTTCTATCTGGAATCGGTTTGTTTGCTTCGGTTTCAAATTCAATTCGTACATCAATAGGTCCAACTTTAACTGCTTCATTTTGGTGTGATACATCAACAACAATAAGTGGTGCAATAGCCTTAAATCCAACGACATCTAGCAATGGTTTAGGTTCCCGCATATAATAACTTTGTTGAAATTTTGCATACATATCATATAGTACAGCATACTGTCCCATTTCAAAGCGACTATTTAAATCATCATAGGGATATGATTCAGAGTTTATATATACTTTTAAATTAGATATATTACAATGATCAAATATATTTCCTTCCTGTTTACTTTTTTCTCTTTGTAAACCGATTATAAGAAATCGTGGTCTTTCATTTTGCGGTGAAAGCTTAACATTCCATAAAACTTTTGTTTCCTTTGGTAGTATAGGATTTATATGATAGTCCCAACTTCTAAACGCCATTGGTATTAGCAAATTTTCGTTTTTAATTATCTTGTACATTTCCAATTTTGCAAAGTCTGATAATTGTATATGAGGCATTTTCCAAACTATGTCCAGTATTGTTAGCTTTAACTGATCAGTTCCATTTGTAGAATGATATGATCTATCATTATATGTAGAACGTTGAAGGATAAGTTCATGCTTCGAATTTAATATTATTTTATTATAATCTTCAGCAAAACCCAGGAACATTTTCAACGGCACACAACAACTAAAATGAGATTTTTCCAATGTGAAATTTTCATCAGGAACCCAACCTGCGTTTCTTAATGCGCCACTTTCAGCTTTATTCAATGAAACGAAATTTTTCATGGTTGATGAAATTCCAAGATTACGTGTACGATCAACTTCAAAACCATTAATTTCATAACGAATTTCATCAAACAGATATGAAACAAAGTTGTTTTTAAATTTCACACCTGTTGTTACTACATCATTTCCTCCTTCCTGTTTTACTATAAAACCATGAATGTAAATCATACTCTCACTTGGTAAGACAAAGAGATCTTGATTTTGAATTGGTATACGAATTTCATCGTTATTGTTAAACGATTTTTGGTATGGATAGTAACTATGATAGTCTCTTTTTATAATATTCTCATCGTACATAGGTTGTTGAAGTACATTGAGTATTTCATTCATATTGAATTATTGGTTGATTGATTATCGATATTGTGATTGATTGACTAATTATCGATCAGTTTTAGCTGGTAGCTGTAGAACAGTACAGATCAGTTTTAGCAGTTAGCTGTTGAGTGGTACAGACCAGTTTAGCAGTTAGCTGTTGAACAGCACAGATCAGTTTTAGCAGTTAGCTGTTGAATAGTACAGACCAGTTTAGCAGTTTAGTAATAGTTGTTGTTGTTGACTCTTCTCCCAAGATTAAGTCCCAAGGATTTTAAAAATTCTATATTATATCTTGTCAATGGTTTGTTAGCTCTTCTTCTTCCTCGTTCAAGTGCTGATGTAGGACTACCTGTAAATTCTCTTTGTATCTTATTTTTATTATAAATAATCATAATTATAATTGTTCTGGCTTGAAGTGTAGTCTTACGGTAATCTTTTCCCCTCGAAAATTTATAAGGTCGCCGTATTGATTCAAGATTCTAATCGTTATGTTGCTTACTTGTTGACAGTTGACAGGTAAATAAATGACATTTTGAGGTTTCTCTTTAATTTTATATCCGGGTGGAACATCTAGAGGAAATTCGTGAATAGCGTGAACCAAAGTGCTATTAATATATGATCCATCTGTCAAGTTGCTTTCGATACGTATTGTATTTACATTTGTAATATTCAAAGGTAAGTCAGATTGAAAATATCTAGTTGTACCTGACTGATCTATATTTATATATTTTGTTTTTTCTATATCTTGTAATGGCTCTATAGTAACCACATTGATAAATTCCTCGTACGGTAGCTCATTTTCTATCAATTTTCTTTTACTGAATCCCAACAATTGTCCTACACTGTTTGGTTTTGAAAAATCTATGTCTTCGGAGGAAGTAATTTCAGTTTTTAGGGTGTTATTGTTTCGCTCAATTTTTAAGTAAATTGAATCATCAATGGATTTTATACTTGACTCTAAGAAAGAAGCAATGTCTTTCAGTTCATATGAACCAACTGGAATTGTAATGGTATGTGGTCCGATATGGAATAAATTATTGTAATCATGTACATTTGGTATAGAATTAATAGATACAAAGTCTATAAGTCCACAAACATATCTTGTAGGTAATTCAACCGGAGGAAAATATTTTCCAACAAGAGTTGAAGTAGTTCCGCTTAAAGAGATTGTTATTGACATTATGCGTATTCGTTTTAAACTGATAGTCTATACCTATAGAGTAGCCTATATACCTATATATATAAAGGGTGGCCCCCTATACCTATGGCATTGGCTAAGGTTAGGTTGATTCTGAAGTATTATTTGTATAGGATCGCGCTATTTGCTATCTCCCTTTCTCTCTCTTACTATCAAATTCTCTCTCTCCCTTTCTCTCTCATACCATTCGCTTCGGCATACAATGACATAAGTCGGCTTCTAAATTGTTCTCGACGTTTCTGCATCTCGAAGCTTCTAGAAACTTCCTGGCTCTTCCTGGTTTCTATGTGTTTACTCATGCGAACTCTGATAAGTATGCCACCACGCAGTCTACGTTAGAAGTCTTATAAATATATATTTATTTTTTGAGTCATTGCTATAACTAATGCGAGGGTTAAGAAAAAAACAAAACATGCAAACACTGATAAGAACTCGCTTGACTACCACTACCGATAATGTAGCGTATAAAATTATGACCAACGCTTAAAGCAAAGAAATACCCCAAACTTGTTAATTTTAAAAAGTTTAAAGCAAAGACATACATCAAACTTGCTAATTTAAAAGTATAAATAAAGCAAAGACATACACCAAACTTGCCAATTTTTAAAAGCTTACAGCAAAGACATACACCAAACTTGCCTACTTTTAGTGTATAAAATTATGATCAACGCTTAAAAGCAAAGACATACACCAAACTTGCCAATTTTTAAAAGCTTACAGCAAAGACATACACCAAACTTGCCAATTTTTAAAAGCTTACAGTAAAGACATACACCAAACTTGCTAATTTAAAAGTATAAATAAAGCAAAGACATACACCAAACTTGCCAATTTTTAAAAGCTTACAGCAAAGACATACACCAAACTTGCCTACTTTTAATACATTTTAGCAAAGACATACACCATAATAGCTTTTAGCAAAGACATACACCATAATAGCTTTTAGCAAAGACATACACCTTTGCACATTTGAGCAAAAAGCCCCCACTAGATGGCGCTGTACCGGAGTGACGTCATTGGCTTGCTCCACCGCTCCACCTGGGCCAGAACCAACATATTGTATCTACTATTGTATATTGCATATAAATAACAGTTATGACAGTCAATCAGTTCAACGTCGGAACAGAGCTGGTCAGTCAGCCATAATGTATGTATGTGCAGCACCATACAAACTCAGACAAGGATGTACATACATACAATATCGCTGTATGCAAACCACTAATCGCAGAAGAATGCTTGTGATACCAAATAAAAGGTCAAAAATCAGCCTTTAAGTCTACATTCTTGGACATTTTTAAAATAAGGGTTGTCCCATAATTGCAAGTTAATTGCAATTTATACTTTTAAGTGAATTTGTGCGTTTTTTGCTCGTAATATCCAAACCGCTGCTTGGATAAGCACGATTTAAGTACCAAATGAAAGGTACCAAATTGTCAACCTTTAAATCTGTATCCTTGGAAAAAATTTTCAAAATAAGGTTTGTCTCACACACACCCCGCCTCAAAACGACAAAATCGGCAAATGTACATCGAATCTTCATCACATCGATATGAAAACTTCGTTGAAATTAAAATCGTAGCTGCTTCGCTACCTGAGTTATTGGCTGAATACATTTATACCCCAAGTGGTGAGCACTACGTGTTGCAACAACTACTTGTTGTTGATGTTACCCACCAAAATGAAGCTGTAAAAGATTGACCTTTTGTTGTGCGAATTGAATTTGATACCGAAGCAAACAAACCGATTCCATATAAAACATCAGCATTCTGTTTAATAATCCACGATCGTTTAATTGAATATTCACCTTTAACAAGCGAATTTAGAAAAATTATCTAAAGATACAATAACTTCACTTCTATGCTTACATTTATAAAATTATTAGCTAATACCCGGCGCTTCAACTTTCAACTTTGTTGACAAAACTTTGTTTTGCAGCACCATTTATTTTGGCAAGATTCTTAAAGCCTGGTAAATTTTGCGTTCAACAAGTTATCATTTACTCCAATCGGCTGAAATATAAATGCACTATCGAATTTTAAGTCTGTTGACAAACTTAGTGTTTCATCGCGATTATAGGCGGCAACATGGTGGCAGGCCTTATTAAGCAATGGACGGACAAGGTGGGAAGAAGCTGTTAATTGTAGGCAATCGAAGGCGGCCGTGAAGTGGTGTCGTAGTAAGGCTGCAAAAGTTATTCGTTACAATCGAAGGACTTTTAGCTGGCATACTGCACTGGTCACAGGACACGGTCCCTACATGTACCATCTCAGGGAGATGACTCTGACCGAGGACGATGCGTGTAGGTTATGCCTAGAGGAGCCGGAAACGGTAGCACACATTCTGTGCCAGTGCCCGGCGTTGGCAAGCATAAGATCGACCATTCAGGGACGTCCATTTATTGGCGATGCCGAAATTGGTCAACTGACCTACAAGGATATGCTTGAGGTGGCAAAGGATGCTTATGTAAGGAGCATGCTCACGTATGAGGGCTCCGAGCAGTAGCAACCTTGTCCTATGTGGACGAAAAGGGACCCACTGTGATCCGCTTCGGCCAATCCCCGATTTATTATTATTAAATTAATTCATCGCGATTGAGACTCTTTGTGCTTTACAATAGAAAACTTTGCAAGTTTAAATTAAATCAATCAATCAATCAATCAATTAAATACGAGTAAAATCAAAAACTGTCCTATGTGGACGAAAAGGGGCCCACTGTGGTCCGCTTCGGCCAATCCCCGATTTATTATTATTAAATTAATTCATCGCGATTGAGACTCTTTGTGCTTTACAAAAGAAAACTTTGCAAGTTTAAATTAAATCAATCAATCAATCAATCAATTAAATATACGTAAAATCAAAAACACATAGCATGCATATGAGCGAGCAAGCGCGGCATGCCAGCAAAAATTCCGTGGAACTGACTTGGGTTGAATTTTTTTGTAATTTTTGAATAATTATCCATTTTCTTTCTAATCTTTTTGATACCCGATGACGGGGTTTTTGATGTCACGGGCTACGTAAATCATGTAATCGGTGATCTTAAATCGGAAAAATAAGTAGGGGCTCATGTGAGAATTATTTTACGTGGTTGCGTAGTGCAAATTATATACATAAAAATCGTGTGCGATAATCGAAATATGTTTTGTTATATACATAAGTGGTTTATTTGTTTATAAGCAGCATCGGCTGAAATTCTCTACATATAGTGCAATAATGGAGGTGTATTATAAATTGTTTGATTGTTATGTACACCGCCAGTCATTGGTTTGAACCTGAATATATACGAGGGTGGTTCCAGAAGTACCCGACTTGACCTATAGATAGCGGTTGTTGCTTTAAAAAATTACTATGGTAGAAAGACTAACCTTATAAACCTTAAGTTTTAAGACGCTACATTGTTTATTATTTGTTTGGCAGCCATCATAAGTGAACGCTTTCAGTGAATTTGTAAGCATGGAAAAAATTGGTCCTTTATTTGAATGGTCTCAGTCCTACCAGTATTAAAGCCGAGCTAGATTCTACTCTGGGGAAGTTTGCTCATTCGTTTATATTTTACAACAGTAAAATATTGGGTTGCAGAGTTTAAACGAGGACGTACGAGCAACGAATACGAACATCGCAGTGGCCGACCAAATGAGGTGACCACGCCAGAACTGGTAAAGAAAATCCACAAAATGGTATTGGATGACCGTCGATTGAAAGTGCACGAGCTAGCAGACATGGTAGGTATTTCAAAAAGTGCTTTACGTCGCAAATTTACTAAAAATTTGGACATAAGAAAGCTGTTCGCAAGATGGGTGCCGCGTTTCCCGTAGAAAAAAGAGCATTTAGTAGTTTTATTTCTTTATGTATTAATTTTCTGGGTAACAACCCAACTAACAAAGTTATTTACTAATGTAATCGTTTACGAATCGCATTCTCGTTCGTTTCATTCATTAGCAATTATTAGTAGCGATTCATTTATAATATACGAATCGTCAAAAACTATAAAAAACTCAACGAGTCGCCAAAACTATAAAAAGCAATTCGTTAACGAGTTACCAAAACTATAAAAAGCAGTTCTTCAACGAGTTTCCAAAACTAAAAAAAACAATTTGATAACGAATCGTATAAATTAATATATGTACGGAAAAACTGAGTATATGTAAATATTTGTTGAAAGAGACAATTCGTCTCTAAGCGTTTTTTATATGCCGGGAGCAAGCATGTATTACTTAATTTAAAAATGAGACAGTTTTTACTTGAAGCAGGTAGCTTTTTCTTATTATTTGTCTTTAGAACAACACAACTACAGTTTTAAGTTTTTCATGAATATTATTCCATAAGGAAAGAACGAAATGTAAACAAATCTAAAAAAAAAAGACTCAATAAATTTACTTTACTTTACTTTTACGGAAAAACTGTAAGTGTTATAATAATAAACTTTAAATTAATTTCAAACTTACCACGTCAAGAATCGAAACCACGTTATCGGAATGCTAGTCTGGCACCTTACCCACTCGGCCATTTCAGATGCTGAATATATCTTGCTTAATTTGCTTAATAATAAAAGCCAGCATTCGCGGACATGGGTTCGAACCCCAACTTGGTGCAAAACAAAAAATTTTTTGTTGTTTTTTTTTGATATTTAGGTTTTTTAAAGATTTGTCTTTTGCAAAAATTCGAAATTATTTTTTTTTATCATTTTTTGACCAACTTTTTTCGTTTCCGTTACACATTCGTCAAAACCGAAAAAAAGCCATTTGTTAACGAGTTGCCAAAAAACTATAAAAAACAATCGTTACCGAGTCACCAAAACTATAAAAAGCAATTTGTTAACGAGTCGCCAAAACTACAAAAAGCAATTTGTTAACGAGAACTTATTCAAATGAAAATCTTGAACAAATTCATGTAAATAATAGTCACGAAATAACATAACAGAAGAAAAATAAATCATAAAATTTTTTTCATATAAAAATTTATAAAAAATATAAAAATATAAAAAATAAATATATATATATATATAATAATAAAAGTCTTTTAAAAATATAAAATTAAAATAAAAACATAAAATTTGAAAATGACGTATTGTGGCGGCCGTGGCGTGGGTATAGTGTGTGACTCTTACGCCAGAGAACCCAGGTTCGAATCCTCTATCTGACACAGAAAATTTTTTCAATAGAATTAATTTTTCTGTTCGGCCGTCACCTCTCTGCAGGCAATGACAAACCTCAGAGAGTAAAAACTGCCATGAAAAGCTTCTTGAGAACATAAGCCGTTCGGAGTCGGCGTAAAACATCTATGTCCAGTTCTCGATCATTTGTGTGCAAGCATTTCACATCACACACAACACAATTGTTCATAAGAAGCTGGCCATTTCGTTTTTTTTTTTTTTTTTTTTTTTAAATGACGTATTAACGCATTCACTGCCAACTACGAGTTATCTCGTAGTAGCAAACCTTACTCAACAGGCCAACTACGAGATAACTCGTAGCAAGAACTTTGCGATTATATGGAATGAATTATATGATTTATATTATTTTTATTATTTATATTATTTATACTATTTATAATATTTATATTATTTATATTATTTATATTATTTATATTACTTATATTATTTATATTATTTATATTATATATATTATTTACATATCTAAAAACATTGATGCTCGCATCGAAACTTGAGACAGCTTTCACTACTTGGAATATTCCACCAACGGAAAAAAAATAACCCTACTAAGCCATGTCGTGTCGTAGTTGGCATATCCAAATGAAATGTTATATAAATATGCCAAACTACTAGATATCTCGTATTACCTAAAAATGCCTAAATTTATGTTGGCATGTGACGTTAGATTTATAAAAACGGCCTTGGCAGTGAATGCGTTAACAACAGAAAGTTAATAAAAAATACTTTTCTTAAAAAATTTTTTAAATTGAACAGTCGGAAAAAAATTATTTGTTTGTTTCAAAACATCTTGAATGGAGTTTAGCAAAGGCATGTTTTCAATCGGTGCTTTCTTTAAGCATCAAGCCAACCTCTGATGAAGTCGGAATGAAACTATTCGAAACCAGTTAAAAAAACGATTCAAAAGCGATTCGTTAACGAATCACCCCTCGCCACAATGTTTATTGGGAAGAAGAGTCAATATTACATAGATGTTGCTAGTGAATGCGATTTTAATGTGAAAGTCGAAAGGGAAGGCATCATTGGCTTCACTGTCGGTCAGTTCAGTCTCCATGAGACCTACGCGAACAAAGGTCTAAGACTGAGCGACTTCGCCGCGGCGCGAAACATGGTAATTAGTAGCACCAGATTTAAGCACCTTGACATCCACAATCCACTTGGCTGTCCCCGGATCAAAAAACGCTAAGCCAAATGAAACCAAAAGAACATACGCACAGGAATGCAACGAAAGCTAGATGTCGATAAGCTGCAATTACAACGAACTGCCGAAGCCTACTCCGTTCAACTCTCGGTTAAGCTCAACCAACCAACCTCTGGAGCTGACGACTCCGGCGGAATTTGGGCGCATATATCCCACTCCATGCGAGCTGCCGCTGACGAAGTCATTGGTTTCCGGCTCCCGCAACCTCGGAACCAATGGTACGATCAGGAGTGTCGCATCGCTTCAGCAGTAAAAAACGCCGCATATAGAAAAACGCTGCAGTCTGCTGCAACGCGAGCCGTGCGAGAAAACTACCGTGAAAAGAGGAAGGAAGAGAGGCGCCTTTTCAGATGCAAGAAAAGAGAGCAGGAAAGCGTGAGCGTGAGGAACTAGAGGTATACCAGGGCAAGAAGGATGTACGAAATTCTATCAACAGATTAAGCGTCTAACCACAGTTTTCATGCTCGGAGCATCCACTTGTAGAGACGAAAATGAAGACTGAATACGGATACACAGCGTGTTCTGACATTGTGGAGACAGCACTTCTCCAATTTACTTACTGGCGACGAATCCACCATTGCCGGCCATGGAGAGCGCAGTTCAGTGCCACCAATCAACGATGACGGAGTGGAAGTATCACCACCTAGCCATGAAGAGGTTCGAGTTGCTATCCAACGACTCAAAAACAATAAAGCAGCGGGTGCTGACGGCCTGTCAGCTGAATTGCTTAAAACGGGCGGCGATGAATTGATAAGGCGCATGCATCAGCAAAATATGGATAACAGAAAGCATGCCCGATGATAGGAACCTCAGCATACTGTGCCCTATACTTAGGAAAGGTGACCCAACAATCTGTGCCAATTATCGAGGTATCAGTCTTATTTCCATCGCATATAAGGTTCTCTCAAGCGTAATGTGTGAAAGATTAAAGCCGATTACAAAAACACTGATTGGACCTTATCAGTGTGGCTTTCGACCTGGAAAGTCCACCACTACGACTAATCCTGGAGAAAACCCACGAAAATCAAATTGACCCACACCATCTCTTTGTCGATTTTGAAGTTGCGTTCGATAGCCCGAGAAGGGATTGCCTATACGCAACAATGTCTGAGTTCGGTATATCTGCAAAGTTGATTAGACTTTGACGTTGAGCAACACACGCAGCTCCGTCAAGGTAGGAAATGACCTCTCTGAAACCTTCAATACCAAAAGAGAATTCAGGCAAGGCTATCCACTGCCAAGCGATCTCTTCAACATGATCATGGAGGGGATTGTACGAAAGGCCGGTGTGCATCGTAATGGCACCATTTTCTTCAAAGATGTTCAGCTCCTTGCGTACGCTGATGATATTGATATTGTTGGCAGACTGTATGGCCGGATTTACATCCGGCAGCTATAACTTTGAAGTAGTCAAGGAGTTCGTATACCTTGGCACCGCCAATAATACTAACAGCGAAATCAGACTGGATATAAAGCGAAGAACAATAATTCTTTATAGGTGCTCCTACGGGCTCAGTAAGCAACTAAGTTCCAGAGCCCTCTTCGATCGACAAAACTATCACTCTTCAAGACGCTCGTTCTACCTGTGCTGCTTTATGGCGCTGAGACATGGGTAGTTTCGCAAACTGACGCAGCCGCTCTGGGAGTGTTCGGGAGAAAAGTTCTTCACAAAATCTTCGGTCCTGTTCGAGTCGGCGATGACTATCGCATCCGAATGAACCACGAGCTGTATGAGCTCTACGAAGACATTGATGTAGTTCGGCGTATAGCTGTGCGGCGACTACGCTGGCTGGGTCATGTCCATCGTATGGACGACGAAGCACCACCGAAAATGTGCTCGAGGCGAGGGTCGCTGGTCAACGACGATGAGGGAGACCATGCCTCCGATGGATGGACCAGGCTGAGGAAGCCCTAACCAGAATTGGCGTATCTGATTGGAGAAGGCGCGCGCAGAACAGAGACGCCTGGCGAGAGCTGATGAAGTTGGCCGAAACCCGAACATGGGTTGTTACGGCCACCAACGTGAATTTATAAGTGCATACGAAGAAATAGGATGCAAAATGTTAATCAAAATGAACTTTTTGTACTCCCTTATAATGTTTTTCATGGAACAGCCTTGGGCAGTTTAGTGATGAACAAGGAAACCACCTGGAGATGGAAGCTGAGGAAATATTTTTTTTTTAAAAAAACAAAATTTTTTTTATATGATTACTTACGAAATAGGATTAAATCAGAATGTAGATACAATATGTTCGTTCTGGGTCAGGAGGCTCAGAGGCTCAAGCCGATGACGTCACGCCCGCACCCCAACGCCACCAAGTGGGGCTTTTCATCTAATCTGCAAGTTTGGTGTATGTCTTTGCTTTAAGCTTTTAAATTGGCAAGATTGGGGTATGTCTTTGCTTTAAACTTTTAAAATTGGCAAGTATGGGGTATGTCTTTGCTTTAAACTTTTAAAATTGGCAAGTTTGGGGTATGTCTTTGCTTTCAACTTTTAAATTGGCAAGTTTGATGTATGTCTCTACTTTAAAGCGTTGATCATAATTTTATACACTTCATTATCGGTAGTGGTAGTCAAGCGAGTTCTTATCAGTGTTTGCATGGTTTGTCTTTTCTTAACCCTCGAATTCGTTATAGCAATGACTCAAATTCTGCTGGTTGACTTTAGCTGAAGTGATATGACTTGCTATATGTAAATATATGCATTAATATGGGTTGAAGCAATTTAGGTACGGCGAAGGTTGAAGGGTTAAATAAATGTTTATAAATTTAATAAAGTCGGTAAGTATTAGGTGGGTGTATTAGATTTGAGCTTTTAAAATTAAAAGTTTTGAGGATATGTCTTTGCTTAGTTACAGCAATACTCAAGTTTTTTTAAAAGATATCTAACCCTCCTTCCAGAGTACTGTTGGGATGACAACGTGGCCGACCAACTGCAGAGGCTTATCAGGCGCTATGAGCACTCACCCAACCTTGAGAGGTTGCGTGAGTGTTCAGCTGAAGTTGTTCGACTCCAGCGTGAGGCTGTAGGGCCTCCAGGATTTTTGGTTATACCAGAAGTGGTATTCCATCTAGCTGGGCTATAATTTTTATTTATTTTTTTATATTTATAAATATATATTATTATTATTATTATTATTATTATTATTATTATTATTATTATTATTATTATTATTATTATTATTATTATTATTATTATTATTATTAATATTATAATTATTATTATTATTATTATTATTATTATTATTATTATTATTATTATTATTATTATTATTATTATTATTATTATTATTATTATTATTATTATTATTATTATTATTATTATTATTATTATTATTATTATTATTATTATTATTATTATTATTATTATTATTATTATTATTATTATTATTATTATTATTATTATTATTATTATTATTATTATTATTATTATTATTATTATTATTATTATTATTATTATTATTATTATTATTATTATTATTATTATTATAATTATTATTATTATTATTGTTATTATTATTATTATTATTATTAGTATTATTATTATTATTATTATTATTATTATTATTATTATTATTATTATTATTATTATTATTATTATTTTTATTATTATTATTATTATTATTATTATTATTATTATTATTATTATTATTATTATTATTATTATTATTATTATTATTATTATTATTATTATTATTATTATTATTATTATTATTATTATTATTATTATTATTATTATTATTATTATTATTATTATTATTATTATTATTATTATTATTATTATTATTATTATTATTATTATTATTATTATTATTATTATTATTATTATTATTATTATTATTATTATTATTATTATTATTATTATTATTATTATTATTATTATTATTATTATTATTATTATTATTATTATTATTATTATTATTATTATTATTATTATTATTATTATTATTATTATTATTATTATTATTATTATTATTATTATTATTATTATTATTATTATTATTATTATTATTGTTATTATTATTATTATTATTATTATTATTATTAATATTAATATTATTATTATTAATCTTATTGTAACAAAATATTTTATCAAATAAAACAAAATAAAAATCATAATCGGTTTTGTTTATACTGCTGATAATGATCTTGGTGGTAGCTGCTTGTTTTTTGTAATGGTTCTCGCTGTTTTTGTTGTTCTTACTGCTGTTGTTCTTGTTGTTGTTCTTACTGCTGTTGCTCTTGTTGTTGTTCTTACTGTTGTTGTTCTTGTTGTTGTTCTTGTTGTTGAGACTATGTTTATTAATAAAAAATATTCAATCTAAAGTTATGAAATACATAGCTAATCTATTCAATTAAAATATTATTATTTATATAAATTGATTTTTATTTATTAAGACTTTAATAACAGGAATTTCAAACATAGATGTCCACAATTTATGGCATTACAATTTTGATATTTATCATAGTTATAGCTAATGTTTTGACCCAAATATTGAATTATTTCTTTTGGCGGCTGCAAATTTCCAAAGCTATCGAAGTACTCAATTTGGTTCTTGTTTTTCCAGTATGCTACCCAATGTGTTCCAGGTTCATTTGAGGTATCTAGATTGATTATTCCACATTCTTTTTTAAGCGGTTTCTTTGGAAGAGTGTCACGCATAAACACTCTTCTGAAATTTGGAATGTTTGTGGCATATTTTATCAAATATACATCAGAAAGAGCTCTTTTGGGTAGCTTCATTAAACATTTTTTTGATAAGGTTTTAAATAAAGTCCAAATCCTTTTTTATACGGTTTTAGAAACATGACTTTACCCATTGCAATAGACTCCATTTTATTGTTATGTCGTTTTGCTTCATTCAATTGCTCTTTTCCAGCTTTAACTGCATTGATTGCTTTTGTAACGCCAGATACTCCGCCAGCTAGACCACCCAGTGCACCCAGGGCAGCGAATATAGGTGCGAGCGGAAGAAAACCTCCAGATTTAGGTAGAGTTATTACTCGAGGTATCTTAATCAGAGATTTTTTTCCCCTTAAAAATATTGTTTACAACTTTTCTTGAAATTTTAACGGCATCATCTACATTTTTAGTTTTCTTAATTTTCATTTTAGCACTTTTTAAAGCATGTCTAAATAAGCGATGTCCATTTACTTGAGGAGATCTCTTAGTTTTACTGTTAACGTTGCCCATACCAAATTTTGTTTTCAACTTCATTGCGTTAGTGACAAGCCAAGCGTTTGATTTTTCAGCAATACTACTATCACTTGCGTTAACCCTTTGCCAAGCCTTTTCAGCCAAGATTCTATCAGCAGTATGTCTTTTTTCCAAATCTTTGTTGTTTGCGTATACTATATCGTGTTGTCTGCAAGCGGTATCCTTGATCACCTCTAACTAATCGCTTCTTTCATTTTGTACCAGGCCCACAAAATTGATATCCAGGTAAATGAAATTCAATCGGAATTTTGTCTATTAAATTATTCAGAATACCTTTCCCAATGAAGGATGGACGAAGACTGATTGTCTTTTTATAAATAATTGACATTAGTATTTGTACTTTTCCGAGCAGAGGTTCAAAGTAAAGTGATGCAAAATTAATAAAAATTAACTAATTATATATGATATCATTTAGTAGTTTACATAATGCGGTTCTTAAAGCAAGTTAAATGCATCAAATAGATTGCGACATAGTTCATTACTACCGAACTCTATTCGGAGTCTTATTGTGGGCCCGTCTAATTGTGGAAAAACCAATGTGATGATAAGTCTTATTGAAAGTCCCAATGGTTTGAAATTTAAAAATATTTACTTATGCTCAAAGTCAGCACAACATCCAAAATATCAATACTTGGAGCGTCTAATTAAACCTATTAAAGAAATACATTTTTCAATATTTTCTAATAATGATGACGTCATAGATCCAGATAAAGTACAACCAAACTCAATATTTATATTCGACGATGTAGCTTGTGAGAAGCAAAATCATATACGGTCTTACTTCTGTATGGGTCGTCATAAAGATGTTGATAGCTTTTACTTATGTCAAACTTATACACGGATACCAAAACACTTGGTTCGTGATAATGCTAATATGATTATAATGTTTAAACAAGATGAAATGAATACAAGACACATTTACAATGATCATGTTGGTTCTGATATGTCTTTTAAGATTTTCCATGAGTTATGTTCAGAGTGTTGGAAAAATATGGGTTTTTAGTCATTAATAAAGATGATCCTATAAATAATGGTCGTTATAGAAAAGGATTTTATGTTTTTATTAGCTTATAAAAGAAACAATATAGATATTTAAATAACAGTACAACAACTGCTAAGCTGTTCACACTAAACTGAGAAACTGGAGCTATATACTGTTTAACCGACCAACTTTCAATATGAATAAGAAAACAAACCTTGTTAATAATCTTATTAAAACTAGAAATATTTTGAAAAAGAAATATAAAAGTCTTCAGCTCGGAGAAGTTGCAAGTGATAAGCTTTTGGAAGAAACTTTTAAACCTATATCAAAACCCTTACAGGAGATAATTCAATCAACTAATAAGAGAAAGATAGTTAAAAATGAAAAGTATTCAGATAATTCTTTTAAGGATAACAAAATTGCTACCAGCACACCATATAAAAAGAGCAAGCATGATTCTTATACATTTTCTCCAAGCTTTGATAGCAAGGAAATCGAGAAAAGTTCATCAGCATTTAAATCATTTGATGTTGATAATGTCGATGTTGATGATAATACTCATTATGATGATAATGCTTATAATGATATGGAAAATGACGATGTCACTATTGCAATAGACCCGAATCAAAGTATTCAATATGATTTATCAAAAGTTATTTTAAGCAAATTCGATAAAACCTACGGCCCACACAAGGATAAAAATCAGATATGGAGACTGGGTAATGAACCAATTACTTTTGATTCAACTAATATAACTATAGGTAATTCAAAATGGGCCTTCACGCCAGGTTTATATGAACTATTAGTTTACAAGGAACCAATCAGTTTTAATGAAACAGATTTAAATACTTATAAGCTAATGTTAGAGATGACTAATGCCCATAAACGAAATAACAATAAAAATGAGCAAATTAAAGGAAATCGATCAAAAAAATATACAACGATTATTAGAAAATTATTTAAAGAAAAAGTTCATAGAGGTAAAGGTTTGCTGATGAAGTTGAATACCCAAAAGTCAAATTATATATATTGGGATAACCCAAACGAACTAGTAGATAGATTATCACTCAAAGTCATAGTGATCAAAGTAGATAGATCACTCAAATCATAATAACGAAATATACTCAATTATTGAAGAATTGAGAGAAGCAAAAATTATTAATAAATAGCCTGCAAAATATATCATCATCAATATTTATAAAATGTCTATCGACAAGTTTGTACATTATATGGGTAGCTCTGAAAGATATCAAAACCCACACACCAAGATTCATTTACATATCGATCGTCGTTTCAACTTTAACTTACGTAGTATAAAAAATATTGCTAACCCTGTATTAGAAAACGATGCTGTTAATAAAGTTTATTTAAAAAGTTATTTTGGTGAACAAAAGAAACAATTGAATACATTATATGAGGAGGGAATTAATGAGATGACAGAACATTTCAACAAATTAATACAACAACAGAACGTATCGCATACAACAAAACTTATAGACTTAGAAGCAGTACTAACGGATTTAACTCAATATCAAAGTAATCTCAACAAATCATTAGAGGAGATAAAATCAACGCTTACATACAAAATTGATATAGCTGAAGAACGACTTTTAAGAAAAATAGCAGATCATTATGAGTTTTTAGATGAGAAACTAAATCGTGTTGAAAGGAATTCACCAGCAGAAGCTCTTAAACGAGTGTGGTCTAAGGTAGCAACTAGAGATGGAGAGGTGGAAGCTCTTAAACGAATAACAACCGCTGAAGACACTAGAAATGGACAAACAAGCAGTAGTGCAGGAGCTTCATAAGCAAGCACGCAGAAATTTCATAAGAAGACGAGTGATAACCAAGGGAATAGACGATCTTTGGCAAGCAGATCTTGTTGAAATGGGTGCTTATTCAAAATACAACAAAGGGCATCGGTTTATTTTAACGGTAATAGATACATTTACAAATTTTGCTTGGATTCGTCCCGTAAAATCTAAAGGCATCGAAGACATTACTAATGCAATGAAATCTATTTTTTTACAAAAGAGAATACCAAAAAACTTGCAAACAGATAATGGTAAAGAATTTTATAATAAAACATTCCAAAACCTGATGGAAAACATAATACTAATCACTATTCTACATATAGTATCATGAAAGCATCTATTGTAGAACGATTTAATAGAACTATAAAAGGAATGATGTGGAAAAAATTTAGTTTTAGTAAGGACTTAATTACCCAATATAATAGTCAAAAGCATACAACTATTGGAATGACACCAAAGTCCAAAAACGCAGGAAATGAAAAATCTATACTTAAACGTACTTATAATCATCCTAAAGTTTTCAAAAATGGTAAACTTAAAGTTGGAGACCACGTTCAAATTAGCAAATATAAGCATATTTTTGCAAAAGGATATACCCCAAACTGGACAACTGAAATTTTTAAAATTCGCGCTATTCAGAACACAAACCCAGTAACTTATTTATTAAACGACTATCAAGGAATCCAACTATCGGAGGGTTCTATGAACATCAAGTATTGAGAACACATTTTCCGAATACTTACATTATTGAGAAGGTTCTTAAAACAAAGGGACAGCAACGTTAAATGGATTGGATTTTCTAATCATCATAATTCTTGGATTAATAAAGATGAACTACAGCAACAATACAATTAAATACTTATCTTTACTTGATATATATCTGAAAACCTATACGTAATAAAGAAAAAATTTGGTTTTTTTATTAATAATAATGAAAATTTTATTATCTTTTAATTGAAATTTTGTTCTAAAGAATGTTTTTTCCTTGATGGGTAAGTATTTAATACTAGGATTTTGAAAAAGATTTTTTAAGCTTGCTTTCATAATGTTTTTTTTTTAAACTTTACACAGCGATAGATATTTTTATACTGATTCTCGAAATTTAACAAATGTACTTATTATTATTATTATTATTATTTGTCGAGTTCTTATCAGTTGCGGTTTTTTTTTTTGCATCCGGTTATTTATTAATTTCTTAGCAATTCTCTTAACCTTAAACTATATATAAAAAAAATTCCTTAAAATATCTGAGAAATTTTGTTATTCAATATATATATATATTTCTTATCATAATGTATATATATTTCTTATCAGTTACGGTTTTTCATCCGGGTATTTATATATTTTTAACAAAAACGCGTATGAAATATTACGAAATGTGATGAAATTATAGGATATATATAGGAGAGAAATTACAGGAGAGAGAGAGAGAGAGAGAGAGAGAGAGAGAGAGAGAGAGAGAGAGAGAGAGAGAGAGAGAGAGAGAGAGTATCTTTTTAATTTTAGAGAGACATGTGCAAAATATAAATAGAGAAAACTATGTTTTTAATTTTAGAGAGACGTGTGCAAAATATAAATAGAGAAAACTATGATAAGAAAGAGTATTACATAAGATAAGAGTTGTTGTATTACATTCTTCATTAAATATGTATTGGGGATAACTCTTAAAAAGTCGTGATAAATACTGTACTTGTCACTCTCAGTGGAAAACTTTCCAAATAATAAATGTCATCGTTTTAGATATTATTTTGCAGGTGTTTCTAACCGCAGATGGAGGGGTTAGAACACAAATATTTACTCTCAGTAGAGGACAACAAATGCCCACAAACCTTCCAATATGCGAATTCAGTCACAATCAACATATAAAAATTTAAGTCACTGGCGGTGTGGTATCGCTAATTGGAACAGTCTATGAAGGTGGATATAAAGATATAAATGTACATTCATACAAACCCGGGTGTGTTTTCCGAGAAAAAGATGGTTCTTTTGGAGGTATACACAGAAAATATATAAGGAAAGTAGGAATCCCTGGAAACCGACTAACACCATCACCATCAACGAATATTAGTCAACAAAAACCGCTCACCTCAAAAAAGAGAAAAACTTTCGATGATGATAGTGAAATTGTCAAAGTAGGGGGTGGTGGTGGTGGTAGCAGCGCAGTTGACAACTTTGAAGGAGAAGATGATGAGGATTATTAAATTAGACTAAAAATACGAGTAACAATTCTTATCATGTCATTTAAAAATATTCCGTTGACAAAAGTAGACATCTGTTAAGAAAAAATAAAAAATAAAATATTTTGCTATTGTACAAGTATTTTCAGCTGCAGTACCTATTGATTTGAGCGAAAATATATTAAAAAATACAGAGTTTGCTGTAAAATTACCTAATAATGATACTGTAAGCATTCAACGGAATTTCAAACTTTTAAAGTTTAGTAAAGATTTACTTGAAAACGCTGAGTCATCAACAGAAGTACAACCTAAGTCAGTTAGAGAGGAAGAGTTGCATCCGCCTATGGATCAATCGTTTACAGTGGATGAAGCTATTGAAGCATTTAGGCAAGACTTAGTTAAAAAGGAACAAAATATTGCAGGAATTATTGAAAGTTCACAACCATTTTACAGGCATTTTCAAATACAATACAAAGATAATATTGAATTGAGAGTCCGTTGTACATATGACAGCAATTACTTGAAGCGTCTATTAAATATTTCGTGTTTTGAATATCGTCAATTTGTATACGAGAGATTTTTAAGTAATGGTGAAATTGAGGTGGTTACTCAGGATGATACTACTTTCCGCTCAGATATGACATTAATCAATATTCAAGATTATAAACATGACTTGGAAATGGAAATATCTTAAATTTTTATTAAAACAGTTATAAATTTACCGTCGTCATGTTAAGAGGTTTCAACTTTAAAAAAATTAATAACGAGTTTCGTGCTAAAATTTTGAAAGATTTCTTAAGCGAAGAAACACTTTTATGGCCTTTACTTTACAAAAATTAAAGGATCGATTCGATGAATATGCATTATATAAGGTACAGATGTCAAAATTTGGTGATCATTATAACAATTGTGAATGGTCAAGAGATGAAGCAACTTGCGGTCCTGATACTTGTGGATGCTCCTCTATCGATAGAATATGGGATGACGCATTGGATATAATAAACTTTTATTATAATATAAAAGCTCAAATTTTAACAAATTTCCTTCAGTTAACCTCGTGATAACATCGGGATAACGTAAAACAACAATGTCTGACGAGAGAATTTTAGTTCTAGACGTTCAAGGTTTCTACATAGATAATGATTTTAATATAAAAGAATTGAGTATTTCAGTAGACAATGACTCACAAGTTCAAACATTTATAATTAAACCACCTTTTCAATATACATCTTTGACAACAAAGGAAAAAGTTTTATATAATTGGCTTAATATAAATCATCATGGATTAAAATGGGAAGATGGCGATTCAACTTTATCAAATATTATAGAATATTATAAAACATATATAAGAGATACAAATTTTATTTGTTATGTTAAAGGCTTAGAAAAAATTAAATAGCTTAAAAAATTGTTTCAAGATGAAATTATTATTTATTATAACTTAGACGATTTAAACTGTCTAAATTTAAAAACTGTATATCAAAATGATCAATCAATAAATGTTTGTAGCTACCATAAGAAACATTTTACATGTGCTGAAAAGAATGTATTACTCTTGAGAAAGTTTATAAATAAAAAATTAAAATTATAAAAACAATGTTATCATTTAATACTTAAACCAAATTAAATAAATATCAATCGTCAGTTCATAACGCATACTCGTCATGTCTATAACAATCTCTTTAATCGGAACCATGTCAACTCTTACTGGAAAATATTTTCCACCAATTGAATTTGCTACAAAATATGTTTGCGGACTTGTAGACTTTGTAACATTTCATTCTATACCCAATGTAGACGTCGACAAAAATTTATTTCATATCGGCCCTCACACTATTACAATACCTGTTGGCTCGTATGAATTTGAAGATATTAGCTTTTTCTTGGAAACGGCCGTAAGAGACATTGATAAATCAATTTTCCTAGCAATTGAATCGAACAACAACACTCTTCAAACTGAAATTGAATCCTCTATAGAAATAGATTTTTCAAAACCGAACAGTATAGGACAGCTTCTAGGATTCCGTAAAAGAAAATTGCTAATAAATGAGTTACCGTATGAGGACTTTATCAAAGTGATTAATAAAGAGCCGTTACAAAATATAAAAAAAGCAAAATATATGCATGTAGACCAGTCAGTTAATAGAAAAAAATTTGACTCTGATTTACCTTTAAATATTATAAATATAAACACAGTCCGTATATATTAACAGCACAACAGTTCATACTTTTCACGAATTTCCTCTCAATGTTGCACCTGGCTATAAAATAAATGAGAAACCTCAAAATGTCATTTATTTACCTGTCAACTGTCAACTGTCAACAAGTAAACAACATTACTATTAGAATCTTAAATCAAGACGGTGAGCTTATTAATTTTCGAGAAGAAAAAATTTCAGTAAGACTTCACTTTAAACCAGAATAAATAATTGATTATTTATAATAAAAGCATAATTCAGGATTTCTAGTAAGTCCTTCATCAATGCTCGACCGAGGATATACAAAAAAGAAATTGTTGACTGCAGCTAATATAGAATATTTAAAATCCTTGGGTCTTAATCTACAATCATGAACGAGATATTAAATGTCCTACAAAAACCAAAATATGATGAGAGCATTATTAAAGGGAATATCATAGTTACTCTCCATATTTGAGATCCTTCAACAATAACGATGAAATTCGTATACCAATTTAAAATCAAGACCTTTTTGTCTTACCAAGTGAGAGTATGATTTACATTCATGGTTCTATAGTAAAAAAGGAAGGAGGAAATGATGTGGTAACAACAGGAGTAAAATTTAAAAATACCTTTGTTACATATATGTTTGATGAAATTCGATATAAAATGAATGGTTTTGAAGTTGATCGTACACGCAATCTTGGAATTTCATCCACCATGATCATTAAGTCAAGCATCAAGCATCATTAAGTGTGGTTGAAAGTGATACATTAGGAAACGCTGTTTGGGTTCCTGATGAAAATTTTACATTGGAAAAATCTCATTTTAGTTGCTGTGTGCCATTAAAAATGTTGCTGGGTTTTGCTGAAGATTATAATGAAATAATATTAATGAATTATTCGAAACATGAGCTTATCCTGCAACGTTCATCATCTAATGAGAGATCATTTCATCCTAATAATGCAACAGATGAATTAAAATTTACTATATTAAATATAGTATGGAAAATGCCTCACATACAACTATCGGACTTTGCAAAATTGGAAATGTACAAAATAATAAACAACTAAAAACCTTTATTAATGCCATTTCGAAGTTGGGACTGTCATGTAAATCCAATGCTACCAAAGAGTACAAAGGTTTTATGGAATGTAAAACTAGCTCCGCAAAATGAAAGACCTAGATTTCTTATCATCGGACTACAAAGAGAAAAAAGTAAAGAGGAAGGAAATATATTCGATCATTGTAATATCTCCAATTTAAAAGTATATCTAAACTCGGAATCATATCCCTATGATGATTTAAATAGTCGCTTTGAAATGGGACAGTATGCTGTACTATATGATATCTATGCAAAATTTCAACAAAGTTATTATATGCGGGAACCTCAACCATTGTTAGATGTCAGTACATTCAAGGCTATTGCTCCGCTAATTGTTGTTGATGTAACCTACCAAAATGAGGCAGTTAAAGTTGGTCCTATTGATATACGAATTGAATTTGATACCGGATCACTCAAACCAATTCCAGATAAAACATCAGCCTACTCTTTGGTAATTCTCGATCGTTTAATTGAATACTCACCTCTTACCAGCGAAATTAGAAGAATAATTTAAATATTTTATCAATTAATTTTTCCATACACAATAAAAGAATTTATAAACGATTTTGTTTTTATATATATATTATTTCTTATTTATTTAATAGTTTTGATTAAAAAATATATTTTTTTAATTAATTGTATAGTGACCCCATGCAAGGGTGTCAACACCATTTTCTTTAATAAATCGCTTGTCATCTAAATAACTTAACACTATTTTATGAATTTCTTGAGTATATATAATATGTATCTTAGATCTAAAAGTAAACATGTTATCATAATAATTTTTCTTATCAAATAAACATTTTTTATAATCATTAATACTAAGATTCACCCATCATTGTCACCCTCAACACTTATAGAATACATTTTAGAACTTAGTCCAATGAATTCCCTCATTATCTTCCCATTATTTTCATCTTTCATTTAACCTTATACCATTTTATTTTTTTGTTCTATACTATATGGATTATTAGGCTTATAGTCAGATGTATCAAATTTCAAATTAATATCGGGTATTATATCTTTATAAAAATCTTCGGTATTAATTGAATATATGAATGAATCTGTATCCATATACCACAAATTTAAGTTTTCATTATATTTTGGAATTATACAATTATAATGAAAATCATACATTTTTTCTTTAGACTTTTCGAGATCTGCAAACCCTACAGAAATAGGTTTATTAAATTCGATATGTACTCTATCCAGTTGGATATCTACCATATTATCGGTAAACCTTGTAGAGCCATGAAAATTCGGTTTTGCTATAAGATTTCTAGCTCCCAATCTTTTTCCAACACTTACAATTTTTACATCTTTCCTTTTCTCTACATTTTCCATGGTTTTACCATAGACAGCATTGTTTAGTACTTTAAAAAAGTTCTTTTCAAAGTCATTGCGCGTTTGTTCTATGAAAAGTATTTAGATCTATGTATTTCTTGAGCCAGGGAGATTGTTTAAATTTTAAAATTATATGTACTTGTTTTAGCTTTAAGCCATTTTTTAAACATTGTTGTAAGTTAGTATAATGTATGATATAATTTGATTTATTATAAAACTCAATAATAAGCTTTAGATGTTTACCCGTAGGACTTTTTTTGTTTTCAGCGCAAAACGGTAAATCATTATGTAAGTTATGATGTTCAGAAGGAACCTCTAAGTCTACTTCTAAAATAAAACCTTCGTTACAATCATGTTTACATTCATTTAAATTAAACGAATCAATATTTTCAACCCATTCAAACTTACCTTCGGGTAAATACTGAGACATAGCCCATCCATATAAATTATTAGCGTCTAAATACATGAGATAATTTGAAGGCTTCCCAATATCGAAATCAGTCATATCCCTTTAGGAACAAACTAACTTGTTTTTAAAAACAACTAATTAAAAAACTTGTTGCAGCCAAGATCCGCATGCGATTATGCAATGCCAAGAACATACGCACAGGAATGCAACGAAAGCTAGATGTCGCTAAGCTGCAATTACAACGGACTGCCGAAGCCTACTCCGCTCAACTCTCGGTTAAGCTCAACCAACCAACCTCTGGACTCGACGACGCCGGCGGACTTTGGGCGCATATATCCCACTCCATGCGCGCTGCCGCTGAAGAAGTCATTGGTTTCCGGCGCCCGCAACCTCGGAACCAATGGTATGATCAGGAGTGTCGCATTGCGACTGCAGTAAAAAACGCCGCTTATAGAAAAACGCTGCAGTCAGCTGCAACGCGAGCCGTGCGAGAAAACTACCGCGAAAAGAGGAAGGAAGAGAGGCGCCTTTTCAGACGCAAGAAAAGAGAGCAGGAAAAGCGTGAGCGTGAGGAACTAGAGGTATACCAGGGCAAGAAGGATGCACGAAAATTCTATCAACAGGTTAAGCGTCTAACCCAAGGTTTCAAGCCCGGAGCATCCACTTGTAGAGACGAAAATGGAGATCTGAATACGGATACACAGTGTGTGCTTAGATTGTGGAGACAGCACTTCTCCAATTTACTTAATGGCGACGATTCCACCAATGCCGCCCATCGAGAGCACAGTGCAGTGCCACCAATCGACGATGACGGAGTGGAAGTATCACCACCTAGCCATGAAGAGGTTCGAGTTGCTATCCAACGACTCAAAAACAATAAAGCAGCGGGTGCTGACGGCCTGTCAGCTGAATTGTTTAAAACCGGCGGCGATGAATTGATAAGGCGCATGCATCAGCTCATCAGCAAAATATGGCTAGCAGAAAGCATGCCCGACGATTGGAACCTCAGTGTACTGTGCCCTATACTTAAGAAAGGAGACCCTACAATCTGCGCAAGTTATAGAGGTATCAGTCTTATTTCCATCGCATATAAGGTTCTCTCAAGCGTACTATGTGAAAGATTAAAGCCAATTACAAAAACACTGATTGGACCTTATCAGTGTGGCTTTCGACCTGGTAAGTCCACCATAGACCAGATTTTCACGCTACGACAAATCCTGGAGAAAACCCACGAAAATCAAATTGACACACACCATCTCTTTGTCGACTTTAAAGCTGCGTTCGATAGCCTGAGAAGGGATTGCCTATACGCAACAATGTCTGAGTTCGGTATACCTGCAAAGTTGATTAGACTTTGCAGAATGACGTTGAGCAACACACGCAGCTCCGTCAAGGTAGGAAATGACCTCTCCGAAACCTTCAATACCGAAAGAGGTTTCAGGCAAGGCGATCCACTGTCTTGCGATCTCTTCAACATCATCATGGAGGGGATCGTACGAAAGGCCGGTGTGCATCGTAATGGCACCATTTTCTATAAAGGTGTCCAGCTCCTTGCTTACGCTGATGATATTGATATTGTTGGCAGAACCAAGAGAGATGTTACCGCTGCTTTCGCCGCTATCGAAAAGGAATCAGCCAAAGTGGGTTTGACGATAAATGAGGGTAAAACAAAGTATATGCTGTCTACAAACAAGGGAGCTCGGCGTTTAGACTCCCACGTTTCATCCGGCAGCTATAACTTTGAAGTAGTCAAGGAGTTTGTATACCTTGGCACCGCCATTAATACTAACAACGAAATCAGCCTGGAGATAAAGCGAAGAACAATAATTGCTAATAGGTGCTACTACGGGCTCAGTAAGCAACTAAGTTCCAGAGCCCTCTCTCGATCGACAAAACTAACACTCTACAAGACGCTCGTTCTACCTGTGCTGCTTTATGGCGCTGAGGCATGGGTAGTTTCGCAAACTGACGCAGCCGCTCTGGGGGTGTTCGAGAGAAAAGTTCTTCGCAAAATCTTCGGTCCTGTTCGAGTCGGCGATGACTATCGCATCCGAATGAACCACGAGCTGTATGAGCTCTACGGAGACATTGACGTAGTTCGGCGTATAACTGTGCAGCGACTACGCTGGCTGGGTCATGTCCATCGTATGGACGACGAAGCTCCAGCGAAAAAGGTGCTCGAAGCGAGGGTCGCTGGTCAACGACGACGAGGGAGACCATGCCTCCGATGGATGGACCAGGCTGAGGAAGCCCTAACCGCACTTGGTGTATCCGATTGGAGAAGGCGCGCGCAAAGCAGAGGCGCCTGGCGAGAGCTGATGAGGTCGGTCGAAATCCGGACACGGGTTGTCACGGCCACCTAAGTAAGTAAGTAAGTAATTAAAAAACTAGTTTAAAATAAACCAGTATATGAACTACTTTGAATTATATTAAGGCGGCATCCACTTCAATAAATGAAGTAATTGAAATACTACTTAAAAACCAGTGATTGATAAACTACTTTGAATTATATTAAGGCGGCAACTACTCTGATGTTGGCATGTTTTAATTGAAAATTTTTATTAGATTACAAGCTTATATATATTTAACCATGTTATTTCATCAAATATTATTAACTTTTGGCCATCAGTAATAGTTTTCAATTGGTTATTTTAAAGCAATTAAAAAAATAATTTAAATGTAACTAATTTAACAAGTAGTTGAAAATATATGCAGACGACAGTCAATTGACTTATTTAGCGGACATCACCATACAAAATAAGTTAGTTCGTTCTATGGAAAAAAGTCAGAATTTCAACTAGTTGTGGTTGACAAAAAACTACTTTATCAACTACTTTTAAATTAGTTGATTTTCCTTCAGGGATATTTGTTTTTTGCTTTAACATGGCGTTTTGAACACTGAACTATGCCTCCTCTTATCCCGTTTTGAATAAATTTAATCATATCAATGTCAGTTAATAGATCCAACTCAATTTTAGTATATTTTAGCAGTGCACTCTAAGATAGCCCGGGTGCTGTATAATACTGACAAGGATCTAAATTGTTAATAGATTTACATACTTTTCTGAAATTTTCAAATACATCAATAACAATAATCTGTCTTGAGATATAGTTCCAAGTAGTCTTTGAAATTAGAACAATTAAAAGTTGTCCACACTTTTTGAGCATGTTCATAATCAATCATAATCAACACTTGCATTCATCGGAGTGCAGGGAGTTGACATCGTGCATTCAAGGGGCATAGACGTGCCGCCGAGAGCCCCTTGTTACATTTTAAAAGTCGTTTGTTTGTGTTCCGTCGTTATACATATATATTACCGTCGTGAATCTTGATGTTGTATTTTAAATGTCTATAGTTAAATAAAACTTTAAATAAAGGCTTTTTAATTGTTGATAAACCGCAAAGTGCAAAGAATAATATTAAAAAAATAATATATAATAAAAAACCCGTGTCTCCGTTTCATTTCGATATGTGTTAAAATGTCCGTCGCCAAACGAGTGTTCCAACATTATTATAAAAAAATAATTGCAATTAAACAATAAAAAAATGTTAATAGTAAACTAAAATCAAAAAATAATATATAATCGCAACAAACCAATAATAAATAATCACAAACAAAACCAATAACAAACAATTAAATTAAATAAATAGAATAAATTAACACAAAGCTGATATAATAACAACAACAACAAACACAGCAGAAACGAGTTTGCAGAGAGCTACCAGCAACAACAACCACAACAAAAGCTATGCTTTTTTTGCTAACCACGCGAGGGGCTTTTATATGCTCCTCGCCGCGGAAGTAATCGTTTTTTCGTGTCCGTCAACTCCACCATCCTCTCCAATTAGTTACGTCTGCGAGGGGGGTTGCACAGTGGGTTGATTTGTGCTGGAGCAAAGGCATAACACTTGCCTCAGTACATTTTTGCCTATGTCCGCTGTGTTTAATCTTTTTTGTGGAAGTAACTAATTACCTTATTACCCTTATTTGCTTGAGACTTGCATTGTGAATAAATGTCGGGACTTTTTTGCATAGACTTTTGCAATATCCGTGGACTGAGAGCGAATATCTTCTCGGTCTATGCATATTGTGCTCTTTATAGGCCTCAAATAATGGCACTAAGTGAGACCCAGGTGACAGAGGACTCAGATCCACTGGATTTTCATATTCCTGGGTATCACTTACTGCCATTGTTTTCTTCGCATAGGGGCATCGCTCTTTTTATAAGAACAGATGTGGCATACCAGTTCGGGCGGGGTCTGAGCGTCACCGATCCGGAATTCAGCTCCATGTGGGTGAGGTTCAGAGTTCGTTCGCACTTGCTACATTTTTGTTTCGTGTATAGAAGTCCGAATTTAGGAAGAGAAGCCACTTTTAATAAACTGGACTCTATCTCTGATTCGATTACGCACATTTTGAGGTTTTTTCCTGACAGCGAAATCGTTGTTGCCGGCGATTTCAATGTCCACAACTCGGCTTGGTTATGTCACTCGAGCCACACTACACCTGAAGGACAATATGTTGAGCTTTTTGCTGAATCAAACCAATTGATTCAACTAGTGAAGGAACCAACATTTTTCCCACGAAATAATTTGCAAAGCCATAATATCTTAGACCTTTTTCTGACTTCTCATCATGAAAAATATGATGTGAGTGTCAATGCACCTCTTGGTAATTCGGACCATTGTACCATCTCCGCTGTTTTTTCATATTCTGACCTTCGCACCTTTACGCCTAAAGCCCCGAAAAGGACTGCATGGTTTTATGAAAGAGCAAATTGGAATGCGTTAAATAATTTTTATCGCAACTTCAATTGGAAATTATGTTTCGCTGATAGAAATGTGAATGCCGCGGCTGTCATGGTACAAGAAATTATCTTATTGGGTATGCGATTGTTTATCCCCAATAAGAAGAAAAGCATTAAACCAAAAGACCACTCATGGTTTAATGAGACTTGCAGGATTGCAGTCAGGTCCAAAGAGGAAGCCTATCAGAATTGGCGATCTGATAAGAATGCTGATACTAATAGACTTCGCATCGAGGCTAGGAATCGCTGTAACGCAATTTTAAAACGCGAAAAGTTTCTTCACGAAACTCGCATTAGAGAACAGGTTCTTCTATGCCCTAAAGGGAGCAAAAACTTTTGGTCATTTGTTAAAAGAGTTAAAAATCAAACGTCTCCGTCGATTCCGACTCTTTTAAAAGATGACCAAATCTTCACTGACTCGGTTGATAAAGCGAACCTGTTGGCTGGATTGTTTGCACTCAATTCCACAAACTCGGATAGCAGTCAGCCACTGCCCTTTGTTGGGACTAGTTCTTCTTCAATGAAGGAGATATATTTTCGAAAGAGAGCAGTCAAAAGAGTCCTTGCTAATCTCAACATAAACAAAGCCTCTGGTCCTGATGGCATACCACCAATTGTGCTTAAAACGTGTGCTTCTACACTGGCTCGGCCTTTGCGCAACCTTTTCAACATCTCATACAGGACAGGAGTATTTCCATCTTGTTGGAAGGTCGCAAATGTCCAGCCGATACCTAAAAAGGGCGATGCCACGAATCCTGCAAACTACCGACCCATTGCGATATGCTCTACGCTTTCCAAAGTTATGGAGAGCGTAATAAACTTCCACCTAATGAACTATCTGGAGCACAACGAATTGCTAAGTGACCGTCAATATGGTTTTCGTAGAGCTCGGTCTACTGGTGACCTTATGGCGTTCCTTACAGAAAAATGGAACCAATGCGTTCACCTGTTCGGTGAGAGCTGGGTTGTTGCTCTGTATATTTTAAAGGCGTTTGACCGAGTGTGGCATAAAGCACTCGTCTCCAAACTATTTGCATACGGTGTCGGTGGTAACTTTGCTCGGTGGATCACGTGCTTTCTTAAGGATAGAACTATACGTGTCGTAATCGACGGCATTTCGTCCAGTGAGCACGCCATCAACGCAGGAGTACCGCAGGGTTCAGTTCTATCGCCAACTTTGTTTCTGGTTTTTATCAACGACCTTCTGTCGTTGACTCATAACCCAATTCATTCGTTTGCGGACGACAGCAGCATTTGCCATTCATATTTTTTCAAAAAACGCCCGAGTTCTTTGGAGATTGAGAGTAAGAGGCAAAATATGAATGACACACTTCTTAATGACTTGAAAAAAATCTCCGAGTGGGGTCTTGCTAATAGAGTAGAGCTTAATGCAAACAAGACCCAGTAATGCCTGTTAACCCACAAGCGGATGAACTGTCCCTTAGCTCCCTTGAATATGAATGGTGTGGATCTTTTGGAGTCAGATGCTCTTGACGTTCTGGGCATGTCGATACAATCAGACCTTCGTTGGAATGATCACATTTTCCATGTGTCGAAAGAAGCGGCCAAGTGCTTAGGTTTCTTAAAACGGTGCAAGCGATACTTCACCCCATCTGATCTTCGAATGATCTATACCTCTTATATAAGGCCTAAAATGGAGTACAATTCGCACATTTGGGCAGGAGCTTCGAGATCTTATTTGGAGCTTCTGGACCGAATTCAAAGACGTGCGATATATATGATAGGATACGAAAACATTTTATCTCCCCTGAGTTCTCTTGGGCATCGGCGTAATGTTGGTTGCCTAAGCCTTTTGTATAGGTTCTACCATGGGAAATGTTCAAGAGAGGTACATGGCCTGACGCCACCAGTTCGTGTATTTCCTAGGTCTACTCGGGCAGCTTTCCAAGCCCATGCCTTTACCATTGCATCGGTGCCCAATAGAACCACGCATTACCGAGATAATTCGTTTTTTGGTCGCACGGTAAGATTGTGGAATAATCTCCCTGTGAGCGTGTTCCCCGGCAGTTTTGATCTGTGTCAGTTTAAAGCAAATCTTCACCGTCACTACTCCATCTTTCCACCCTCCAACTAACTATCACCCGTCTTCCGAATTAACGCAATGCTTTCGCATTTAAAGGGGGCATCCCCTGAGCGTTGATTTAGACAAAAAAAAAAAAAACACTACATTCTTCATTCGTTAATTTATTAAAAAACTTATCTCTTGAAGGTAGACATTCCTCTTGAAGTCGATTAATGAAATTAAAATAATCGTATGGAAATACTCTCTTTCTCTTCATAAGATTAAATTCGTTTTCATCGGTAAACTCAGACCTTAGATAAAAAATAAAAACATAAAAATCTGAAATCGATAAATTTTTAGCTAAACTCTCTAAACTTGAAGCCATAAATCTAAATGAATCTAAAAACCTAAGATCAACGCTATCACCGTCATCAAAATGAATATGTTTAGAAACTGATACATATATTTCTTTGTTAATCGGTACTACGTTTAGTGTTCCGGGAATCGTTGAAAGTTCTTTAATGAATAAATGGCAATCATATGAAGAAAGATTGTGGAAAAATATTGTAATGAATTTTGAAATTTTAAAGTTTAAATTACAATCATTATAGGCTGAGCATCGATATTTTCCCGTTAAATGACAATGATCTGCTACTCTATCAACTCCCAACGGTTTTTCGCATATATGGCAATCACTACTATTATTTTGAATATTTAGTTCTACTGGGGTGAGGAAATTCATTGGAATAACTTTATTAAGATAATTATTATAAATTTCTCTAGCATCGGCAACTAAAGAAGCAATAAATTTTTGAGCGGCATCTTCACCTGTATATATTCTAAACTTATCTAAAGAATTATTAAAACTACACTTAATATAATAACTAAATATAAATAAATACGGCATATGTAATTGTATAGTTTTTACAGATCCCGAGTTCTGAATATTTTCCGGTGTTAGAGCAATCGAAATCTGCATATATAACAAACGGTATATCTAACTTATGTCTCAAATTTTGAAAATAAATTTTACTTTTTTCTGCATCCGGCACTTTGGTAACAATTCTGCTACATTCCTTGCGATGACGTTGCAACTTGTATTCGGAATCAAAAAACTGCAAGCAGACATTGCATTAATGCATTCTATGGTGTTTTGTTAGTTGACTGCGTAAAAGTCTGTAAATAAAAATAAAACAAATAAATTTTCAGATCTTTAAATATTAAAAATGTATATAGCAAGTAAGCAAGTAAGGAAGTAATAAAAAAATGTATGAATATGATATTTACCTTGAAATATTTTTAATCCAGATGTAATGAAATTTTTCTCCTTCCTGTAGCAAAAGTAGGTTAAGATGAGTGGTTTTCACCTCCTTTGTATTGTAATGGGGGATTTTCTTCAAAGGCTGAGGTATGACTCAGCCGCTCCAGGACGTGGTGTTATTCGATTTTTTCGACTCAAATAATTATTTGTTTTATTATAAACAGTTTCTTTCAGTGTACAGAGTATAATAGTACAATTCTAATTATGAGTTTAATAATCTGTCTTTTTATATACAATACACAATAATATGAATATTCCAAAATGATGTGTTGCTTGTAGAGTTTTAAATGCTGCTTGATGGATTGCAGACGAGTGTTACTTCTGCTTGTAGTGCTCTCGGTTCAGGTTCGGGTTCGGTGATGTTCGGAGGAATGTAATATTCGGTGAAGTTCGGCGGTAGGTTCGGTGATACGACTACACTTAGGCAAGACTCGACTACGTTGCTTTCGGATAGCAAAAACTCTACTTTAATTTTTATGCTTCAATTTGGCATGTATTCTTATTCATTACTTTACTATATTTTATACGCTAATTAATATTCATATGTGAAATTTAATCAGTAACTACAGTGGACGATCGACCGGCCGAAGCCGACGTAAAACAATCCACGAATACGATTACTAATGTGGACGATCGACCGGCCGAAGCCGACGTAAAACAATCCACGAATACGATTACTAATGTGGACGATCGACCGGCCGAAGCCGACGTAAAATAATCCACGAATACGGCAACTACTGTGGACGATCGACCGGTTGAAGCCGACGTAAAATAATCCACGAATACGATAACTAATGTGGACGATCGACCGGCCGAAGCCGACGTAAAATAATCCACGAATACGGCAACTACTGTGGACGATCGACCGGCCGAAGCCGACGTAAAATAATCCATGAATACGGTAATTACTGTGGACGATCGACCGGCCGAAGCCGACGTAAAATAATACACCCGAATGCTACTGTGGACGATCGACCGGCCGAAGCCGACGAAAAATAATCCACGAATACTATAACTACTATGGACGATCGACCGGCCGAAGCCGACGTAAAATAATCCACCCGAATGCTACTGTTTACGATTGACCGGCCGAAGCCGACGTAAAATAATCCACGAATACTATAACTACTGTGGACGATCGACCGGCCGAAGCCGACGTAAAATAATCCACGAATACGGTAACTAATGTGGACGATCGACCGGCCGAAGCCGACGTAAAATAATCCACGAATACGATAACTTAAAGAAACTAAATGTATAAATAACGATCCACCTTTCGGTAGTCCGTTGTAAAAATTCACTACTTGGTAACAAGCAGCAGACGGTACAAAGCACTACGCTTCCGAGCCGTGCCTAAGTCTGCCAAGCCCAGCACTCTTAAATATTCCTTTGCATAAACATAATGGGAATTATGTGGCTCGTACATCGGTGAATGGTAGTCTGCCTGTCGTATGCGAGGTGTATGTGTGGTTGTTGTGGCCGTCATGCTTATGTTAGTTGCTGCAGTAGTTGATGTTTGCCTGTTGTATGTGCGGTGTGTGTGTGTAGTTGTTGTAGCCAACTATACTATTTTTGCCACTTGGTGAGTTTATTCACAGTGGCGTAGGGGGGCCAGTGGCGTAGTGCGTAAGGTGCACTTTTTGACGGATCACCGTTACAGTATAGTAATAGGGTCCGACTATGCTTTTTAGGTCTTCATCAAATCCAAAGGCATTAATGCTTATTTCGGGATTATTTTCCTCGAAAATTTTTACATTTTTCACTTTTATTGGAAAGACAAGACTTTCAAAATTGAGAGCGATGCTATTGGCTAGCGTTATTTCAACTGCAGCTATATCTATGATGTTGTAACTAGACCATCTCCTTGAGTTATCATTAACAGGATATAACGCTGAGATTACTGCCCATTTAAAGCAGCATTGTAGTATAGTCAAAGTAAAGTAGTATAGTCATTGTTTTGCACATTTATACATGCTTTTTATCTCCTAATACTTTTGGTAATTTAATGTATTGTGAACCTTTAATTGGTTTGCATTGATTCACGTTTATTTCCAAATGAGAGATTCTTATGAGTGTCCAACCACTATCACGTTCTTGAAACTCTGACATCTTTATAATTAAATTATGGCATTTTGTAACATAAATCTCATACAAATTTGTAGCCTGTTGCACCATGATCAGCTTAGTTTTATGTGATTTAAGGTCTATTGTTGCCTCCTCTTCACTCATTTTGATGTATTCACAAAACAATTCCATATTCAATTTAAAGTTGGTGTGTTTTTCCAACATTTCTTCAAGTGTTTTTAAAACTATATCTCTGATGTTTGCTAAAAACTCTTCGGGAATCAATAAGCCCTCCTTATGATTCTTAATCATAAATGATTCTATCCGCTCATTAAATATTGAGATGATTCTTGTTAGGCTCTCGTTGACAATTTCGCCGCTATTTCTCTTGTGTTCGTTTGTCCTGATGTGATAAGCCCAATTCTTAGTTACTATCTCTTTCTTGCACTTGTTGCAATAGAAATACAGAATTGTTTTCTCCACAAAAGCCCGAAGACTTGGAACCCCATTTGATGATGATGATGATGATGATGATGATGATGGAGATGATGTTGATGCCGTTGCTTTTGAGGTTGATGTCGCATGTTGATTTCTCTGATGTTTTTGTAAATTATCTTTTCGCGAAAAAAACTTTTTGCATGTATCGCATTTAAAATGTTGTGATGGTTGATCTTGATGCTTTATCCGAATGTGCCGATAATAATTCGCAGCATTTAAATTGATCCATTTTTATTTTTATTTTATTTTTTATTTTTTTTTTTTTTTTTAATGTTCATTGATTTTTAAAATCACTGTATTGATTAAGTATTGTTTTAAAACACTTTAAATTGTATATTATACTAATTGTTTATATATTTAGATATTGAATGTTTATTGATCGTTTTAAACAATTCGCTTGCGTCTCTTTTAAGAATTAACTTTAAGCGTACTGATTGTTTATTTATTTTGATATTGAATGTTAATTTATTGTTTTAAACAATTCACTTGTATCTCTTTTAAGAATTTACTTTAAGCGCACTTGTAGTCGAAAGAAAGAACTTTTAACAACTGAAGATTAAATTAATTTTGTTTGACATATCAACCTTAAATTCTTATCTTTTTTTTTTTACCCTTGTACTTGACCGCAAAAATTGTTTATTTATTTAAGAAGTAACACAAAAACATGTTGAACTTCTACATTGCTGCCTTATCTTGAACTTGCGGTTTTTGAGTGCGCTTACTATGAAGCTTGAGACTTAACACCTTTAACTTTTTTATTTTATTGTGTTATTGTTGTCAGCTTCTAAAATGTTCTCGACGTTTCTGCATCTCGAAGCTTCTACAAACTTCTTGACTCTTCTTGGTTGCGGTGTATTTCGTTTACTTAAAATAAAATACAGCGGCGGAAAAGTTGCTGGGTGTAAGTGACTTGGACGGTGGTTGCTAAGCGGGGACTTGTTACTCCGATGTCCCCCAACTGACGAATAGATATTTATATACGCCTATGTTTTAAATGGTTGTCATCCAATTCTTAAACTATTTATGCAAGTCTAATACACTCACCTAATACTTACCGACTTTATTAAATTTATAAACATTTATTTAACCCTTCAACCTTCACCGTACCTAAATTGCTTCAACCCATATTAATGCATATATTTTCATATAGCAAGTCATATCACTTCATCTAAAGTCAACCAGCAGAATTTGAGTCATTGCTGTAACGAATTCGAGGGTTAAGAAAAAACAAACCATGCAAACACTGATAAGAACTCGCTTGACTACCGATAATGTAGTGTATAAAATTATGAGCAACGCTTAAAAGTAGAGACATACATCAAACTTGCCATTTTAAAAGTTTAAAGCAAAGATATACCCCAAACTTGCCAATTATAAAGTTTAAAGCAAAGACATACCCCAAACTTGCCAATTTAAAAGCTTAAAGCAAAGATATACACCAAACTTGCAGATTAGATAAAAAAGCCCCCACTTGGTGGCGTTGGGGTGCGGGCGTGGATCGGCTTGAGCCTCTGAGCCTCCTGACCCAGAACGAACATATTGTATCTACTTCAGGATAAATCAATCATTTGCGCTACTTCACTGTGAGCGTTTTTAATATATCTTATATTTTGAATTTGTTTGGTAGATATTTTAAAACATTTTTACAGCTTACTTTAGTGGGATTGTTCGTGTCTTATAGAAAATGAGACATTAATATTCTAGTGATGAACTCTGAGGTGCTTATCACGGGTTATAACTTCTAATCAGTCAATATTAAATGAAAAAAGTTTTTTTTCGATATTTTTAAATTTTTTTTATTTTTACGCCTGATTCTAGAATAACAATTTGCATATCAAATTATTTAATTCAACAAGGTTCTGCGATCTTACCAATAGTTTTTGTCTTAATTTCTTTCGTCCTAGTCAAAAGCATTATGTCCGGTTTAAATACGTATATTGGGGTTGCTGATCAACTCACTGAATTCTAAGTGCAATTTAATTTGATTGCTTCGGAAGATCATTCCAGATTTACTCTTGTGGTGCAAAAAGAAGAAATAAACTCAATTTGGGCAGAGGGCAAGACAGCTTATGAGACTTGTGTGCGCGAACTTTCTGGTACTAAAAAAGGTGAATTGAACATCAAGTCATAATGTAAGCTTGCCTCCCTGCGATACTGAGCTCTTTTATGGAGACTATATTTCTTGGCCCTCATTTAGAGATATGATTACCGCCGTTTATATTACGAATGCACGGTTGACACCTGTGGAAAAACTTTTATCATCTCAACCAAAAGACTCGCGGTGAAGCGAAAAAAATAGTCAAAAAATCCCCTCTAATGCATGATGGCTTTGCACTCGCGTGGCAAAATCTAAAAGACCGCTATGAGAATAAGCGGATTTTAGTTAATAATAAATCGAAAATTTTGTTCAACCTTCCTGTAGTTTCATCCGAATCAGGAAGCGCTTTAAAAAAAGTTGCAACGCGATATCAATAATTGCATTTCATCTTTACAGATGCATGACATCGATATCAGCAACTGGGATGCAATTAATGAACTTGTGTTCCACTCACCTGCCTGAAAATACGCTCTCCTTATGGGAGCAAAGTATTGTATTAAAGTCAGAGATTCCCAAATGGAAAGACTTAGATAATTTTTTGACTAATCGATTTCAAACTCTTGAAATCGCCTCAGATATCAAGAGCTCTAATAGTGCTGTACCTTCTACAAATAGTCAAAAAGGCAGCGGTTCTTCGAAGAGGGTCAATTCACTCCATGTAAATTTGATCGGTTCAAACTGCAACCTTTGTCCCTCACAACAGCATGGGCTCAATTATTGTACAAAATTTGTAAATATGAGTGTGAGTGATAGATCATCAATGGTGAGGAAACACCTTATATGTCTCAATTGCCAGGGAAACTCCTATGAAGTAGAGATTGTAAAAGCAATTATAATTGTGCAACGTGCAAAAAGCGTCTTCACACGCTTTTTCATCGTATTTTCCAGAATATCCCGAGATCTTATGCAGGCTTAGCGTCAAACTCTGGAAATTTCAATGCTTTACAGCCTCTAAATCCTCACACTCACTCTTATGCTACACAGATACAGTCCACTGCTAAAACTCGCATCGATAATATTCAGGCATGTTTCACCGTAAGCCAGAAAAGTGTTCTTCTCGGTACTGCCCTGGTAACCATATGTCACGGAGGCACAGTATATACAGCCAGATCGCATATCGATTCTCGGTCCGAAGGAGCATTTATATCGGAAAGCTTGCAGTAAATTCTGAAACCCTCCACTAATAACATCAATGCACAAGTTTCAGGATTAAATAAGAGTGTTTCAGCTTGGGTTCAAAAAAGCTGCACTTTGGTGATAAGCTCTCCTAGCAATTCTCGGATTCTAATTGAAACAAACGCTCCTATACTTCCCCAACTTACCGAAACTCTTCCTACCAACTCTATTGTTAGCTCCGTTATTGAAAATGTGCCAGACATACCTTAGCCAGATGTCAACTTTTACAAAAGTAACCAGGTTGATGTGTTAATCGGAGGCGATATTTATCCCAAGATAATTTTAGATGGCATTCGTAGGAATGTTCTCGGATTGCTGATTGCTCAAAAGACGATTTTTGGGTGCATCTTTACTGGCACAATGCCACGAGAAAATGAACCGACTTCTTAAAAATTAGTTTCGTATTTAACTGAAATATCGCTCGATCAGCAGATCTCACGCTTTTGGGAGTTGGATCAAACCCAGAAAATGGTCTATAAGACACAAGATTATGAATTTTGTGAAGAAAATTTCGTCAAATCAACACGATGTAATAAGGATGGTTGATACATAGTATCGCTGCCATTAAAAAAGGATTTTCCAAACAATATAAGCTTAGGTCAATCTCGTCATTGTGCAAAAAGCAATTTTGTAGGAGTGGAGCATCACTTTTGAAAAATCCTAAGCTAAAAACGGTATATTATAACGTAATTAATGAATATATCAGCTTAAATCACATGGAAAAAGTGTCGGTTCCAATATTCGAACAGTCTCCAAATAACTATTAATTGCCCCATCATACGGTAATAAAACCTGACAGAATTTCAACAAAGCTCAGAGTAGTTTTTAATGCCTCATGTCCGACATCGAATGGAACGAGTTTGAATGATATTCTCTATACAGGCCCAGTGCTTCAAGCTGATTTAACGTGTTTGATCATAAAGTGGAGGTTTTTTAAATATGGTATAATGGAGACATTGAAAAAAGTGTAGCGCCAGATTCTGGTGGATCCAATTCTATTAGAAATTCTTCCAATGAGCAAATCCAAGCTTTTGAGCTGAAAATAGTAACGTTTGGTCTCAATTGTGCACCGTTTTTGACAATAAAAACACTCTTGCAGCTTTCTGAGGATGGTAAAAAGGATTTTCCTTTAGTTTCAATGATTTTACGAAACCATATGTACGTCGATGATGCGCTCGCAGGAGCCTACGACATTCAGACTGCGATTAAAACTCAAAACGAATTGATCTCCGCTTTAAGTTCGGTGGGTTTCGTTCTGCGCAAATGAATGGCGAACTGCAAAGATGTCATCGCCGGTCTTCCAAAAGAGCACTTATTTATTAAGGACTTTTGGAATGTGCAAGCATCGCAAAACTTTAAGAATTCGATGGAATGCAAGTCAAGACTGCATTTATTTTGTGACAAAACTCTTGGAAATAAAGCATGCTTATACCAAAAGAGAAGTTTTATCAACTATTGCAAAACTATTTGACCCAGCTGGCTGGTTAAGTCCCAGGACTGTTATTCCAAAAATTCTAACGCAGCATATCTGTTTAGAACAAATTAATTGGGATGACAAACTGACTAGCCAAACCCTTCAAAAATGGAAAATGTTTTTACAAAATTATGATTTCGATAATGAGGTAGAAACTCCACGGTGGATAAATTTTTCTCCATGGAGTAAAGTGGAATTTCATGCTTTCTATAATGCTTCAGAAAAAGTTATGATGCAGCGGTACATATACGAATTGAAAATCCGCATGGTCGAGTATCCTCTCACTTGCTCACTTCCAAAACAAAAGTGGCTCCAGTAAAAACAGCTTCGCTTCCAAGACTTGAACAGTGTGGAGCTGCTTTGCTTGCAGAGGTAGTTGATAAATTAATTTCAGAATTTTAAATAGACCAATAAAAATTGTATCTTTGGACTGATTCAATTATTGTTCTGCATGGCTTCGAAAACCACCGTGTGCATGGACAACATTCGTAGCGAATCGTGTCACAAAAATGTTAGAGATAGTTGCTAATGAAGATTGGTTTCATATTGATTCTCATAAGAATCCAGCTGATTTTGGAAGCCGTGGAGTAATGCCTTAGAATCTTATAGAAAATTCCTTGTGGTGGTGTGGCCCTTCATGGCTTATAAAAGGTAGTTCTGAATGTCAAAAATTCTGTGAGAAAACTCACTTTGAAAACCGAAATTGAAATGAAGCCGGTTCAGGCGCATTTCTCCTTCTTTACAAACTGTGAAGACATTTTAGATCGATTTTCTTCATTTTCACGAGCACTAAGAGTTCTCGCATACGTAATTCGTTTTGTTCATAAGACTCAGAATAGACATTTAAAGTTCCCGTCTAATTCCCGTCTAAGCATTTCACAAGGTCTTGCAACTCATAAGAATGCAATTCTCGATATTGAAAGCAAAAAACATTATTAAAAATGTCATTCATAACTGCAAGGTGTGCGTTATCTTCTTCTATATATATAAAAATTGGATGTGTGTATGTGAGTATGTGGGTATGTGTGTATATCACGTATAGACTCCAAAACCACCGAACCAAACTTTATAAAATTTTTAGCGATACTGAAGTTTGGTGTCGATTGGACAAGGGGGCATTGTACCTCCCATATAACCCAAATTGGCTCTATCGCCCACAAACCAAAAAAAAAAATGCTATATATCAGACGGTTTCAATCATATAAAACTAAAATTGAGTAATTTTGTTCAGGTGGCTATTTTCGGTGACTGTACATAAAATGGGCGTGGTCACACTATATCTACGCCCACTTTTCAGCAATCATTTTAATTCCTGAGATGTTCAAGTTTTGATAGTGAATCTTGGTGTGCAGGTGCTATGGATACAAGTGGCAGTCACTATGTAAACATAAACGTTGTTACG
This sequence comes from Coremacera marginata, assembly GCA_914767935.1. Lineage (NCBI taxonomy): Eukaryota > Metazoa > Arthropoda > Insecta > Diptera > Sciomyzidae > Coremacera > Coremacera marginata. The sequence continues at coordinate 111,147,511 of OU612046.1, read as the reverse complement.
CCCACTTTTACTGCCCACAAATCAGTAAAAATGCTTTATATCAGACGCCTTTTGCCGTAGACTAAGATTTGATAATTTAGTTTATATGATTACTATCGGCCAATGTACAAAAAATGGGCACGGCCGCACTATATCTACGCCCACTTTATCATGCTTATTCCTGAGTTGTACACGTTTTGATAGTGAATCTTGGTATGCAGGTGCTATAGGTCCAATTGGCAGTCACTATGTATATATAAATGTTGTCACCCGCTCTTACCGCCCACAAATAAGTAAAAATGCTTTATATCAGACTGCTTTTGCCATGGAAGACTAAGATTTGGTAATTTAGTTCGTATGGTTACTGTCGGCCAATGTACAAAAAATGGGCGTGGTCACAACATGTCTACGCCCAATTTTTGGAATCATGCTTATTCCTGAGTTGTACACGTTTTGATAGTCAATCTTGGTATGCAGGTGATATGGGTCCAAGTGGTAGTTATTATGTAAATATAAACGTTGTCACGCCCACTTTTACCGCCCACAAATCAGTAAAAATGCTATATAGCAGACAGCTTTTGCCATAGAAGACCAAGATTTGGTAATTTAGTTCGTATGGTTACTGTCGGCCAATATACAAAAAATGGGCGTGGACGCAACATGTCTACGCCCAATTTTTCGAAATCATGCTTATTCCTGAGTTGTACACGTTTTGATAATAACACTTGATATGCAGGTGCTCTAAGTGTTAGTCAATATATATAGATATAAAACTTGCCTCGCCCACTTGTACCACCCACAAAAAAAAAAACAAAGCGAAATGGCCAATTTCAGCCCTAGAAAGCACTTTGACCGATCTTCTTATGATCAATTGTGTTTTGCGTGTTGCGGAATGTTTGAACACAAATGATCGAGAACTGGATCTACAAGTCTTGTGCCGACTCTGAACGCCTTATGTTCTCAAGAAGCTTTTCATGCCAGTTTTTACTCTCTGAGGTTTGCCATTGTCTGCATAGAGATGACGGCCGAACAGAAAAATTAATTCAATTGAAAAACTTTTCGTGTCAGGTCGGGATTCGAACCAGGGTTCTCTCGCGTATGGGCCACACACTCTACCCACTACGCCACGGCCGCCACTTGGTTTTTTTTACCCACAAATTAATAGAACTCTATAAATCAGACGATTCTCATAGTTAAATACTTAAATTTGGTAATTAAGTTCATACGCTTACTCTCGACAGCTTTGCAAAAAATGTGCATGGTAGCACTATATCTGTGCCCACTCTTCAGAAATAATTTTATTTAATTTATTTATTTACTTATTTATTAATGTACTAAATTTACTTACAATTTACAAATCCGGTTAGATTTAAATTTACCGGTTAGAAATAATTTTAATTCCTGAGATGTGAACGTTTTGATAGTCAAACTTGATATGTTGGTGCTATGGGTCATGGGTGGCGGTTACTTTATATTTAAATGCTACCACGCCTACTTTTAACGCCCACAAATCCATAAAAAGAATACATATCAGACTTTTTTTACAGTAAAAGACTAAAACTTGGTAAATATTTACACATTTTTTACATTTTACAATTTATTTGACTAAAAGTAGTATAGGAAAAAATTCGTTTGTATATTAGCGAAAATAATATGAAAAAAGTTAAAACAATCCATAAAAATCCGCATTATCTTTGGTCCAACGGAAACTATTTAAGATTTTTTGATGCAAAAAATTGTTTTCATAATCTTATTTCTTACCGTTTGTTTTTTTCTAACTACCAGCCAATATTTTTAGTCGAAATATTTTGGGGATCGTCATAACATATGACATGGATTATTTTGAAGAACGAGACTGAACAATTTTTTTTTCCTAAAGAGCGTGAGGCGTCTTAATGTATATACGTATGTGGGTATATGTGTATATCACGTAAAGACTTCGAAACCGCTAAGCCAATTTTTATACCAAAGCGTTGAGAGGGTTCCTGTGAAGTCTGGGGCCGATCGTAAAAGGCACCTTGAATACACCTAATATTTTCGATATCGAACAGTTTTTGAATTATAGGTCGCACAGCCTCGGAATTCAGTATTCGACCTCAACTTACACATGCCGTTCCACAGGTAACATTTTATGGGTATTGGACGAGGGGCGTGGTACTTTTTTCGCACCCAAATTTTCGGTATAGCTTTCGAAATAAGTCACACGTCTATGAAATCAGTACGAACTTACTATAAAAGCATGGCTTAACTAAAGCTACGCCCTCTTTTAGGGGATAAGCGCGCCGGGTAAAAGCTAGTTAATAGATAAAAGGAAGTGACGCAAACTATGACTGCCTACCCACCTGAAAGGACAACATTGACGAGACCATTCGCATCAACAGGTGTTGATTTCGCGGGTCCCTTTCAGATTAAAAATTACACCCACCGGTCGCGCATGTTTGATTACGTAAGGTTACGTATGCTTGCTTGTGTGCTGTGCTACAAAAGCGATTCACCTGGAAGCGGCCAGTGATTTATCCACTGCGGCTTTTATGGCAGCGTTTTCGCATTTTTCATCCAGACGTGGTTGTCTGGCAAATATCTATTCCAATAACGGAACTAATTTTGTTGGGTTCTCAAAAATCTTTAAGAGAGAATTCCGAGCCTTTATAAATTCGACGCGTAACAAAGTTGTTGATAGTTATTTTCACCAGAATCTTATTTGACATTTTATTCCGGCTGGTGATCTCCATATGGAAGGTTTATGGGAAGCAGGAGTTAAAAGCTTCAAGACATGTTTTAAAAAGGTAACTGGAATACTGAAATACACATTTCAAGAGTTTTCCACACGTATTGGGGCATGTCTTAACGTTAGGCCTCTCAGTCCGATGACAGATAATCCGGATGATTTATTCCCCCTAACTGCAGAACACGTTTTAACAGGCACACCCATGTTCTCACCGATAGAACCTTAAATAAATGATAGACTCCTCTCTATAGTAAAAAGATGGCAAAAAATAAAAGCTTTGCATTAAAAATTTTGTCAGAGATGGAAATCTGAATATTTGAAAGAACTCCACAAGCGTTTGAAGTGGAAATATCCTCAAAAAAATGTAGAAATAAATGATATGGTTGTGGTTAGAGATGAGAGTTTGCCCCAAAAGTAATGGTGACTAGGTCGAATAATAAAAATTTATTCAGGCATGGATGCTCGGGTAGCTGATGTTCGAACCGAGCGAGGGTTGATTACACGACCTGTTGTGAAGCTGATCGAGTTACCAGCGTGTTAATAAACTTTTCCTGACACATCCCCTCATGATCTTTCCAGTGCAAAATGATCGGCGTTCGTCACAACAACATAAGGAAGAAGAAGGAAGTCGCTGACGGTGCGTGCCGGTTATGCAATGGCCGACATCCCCTGCGTTTCTGTGCAGTATTCCGAGGACAAAGTCATGCCGAATAATTGCGCACTGTTTTGGTTCATCGGTATTTTTTCAACTGCCTCTCTTCGAGCCATGCTGTCGGCTCTATTCTGCACCAAGGCTATGTTCGTCTCGGCTGGATAAGCGCAACAGGCAGCAGATGAAGTACCTCCACAGCAGCCTTCATAAATTAAACACTACGAGCCACAAAGGCGATTCCATGGGGACGCGCGAGTCACGTCCCAGACACAGCAGTCTGAAATAAGACCTGCATTTGTTACACTGTGGGAAAATGCTAACAAAGCAGAACACAGCACAAATACAAAATTGTTTAAGGAAATAACCTTAATGCATTCTTTATTTTTGCACTACTTCATGTAAAAGCTTATCTTTATGTATTCTTAATATTTAAGCTAGTTGTAAGAAGATTTAAAAACAATAAAAAAAGTTCTGAAGCTTAACTCAACAAAATCGGTGGTTTAATTTATTCAACTGATCTATTTTTTCAAGTAAATCAATTTTCTGGGGCGCAGTCGGCAGGATCTCTCTGTAAAGAGAAGGGATCTTAAAAATAGAAATTCCACTCTAAAGAGGAGGAATCATAAAACTCAAAGCTTCGTAAATTAAAATTCGTAATTAAGTAGTAATCGTGGAAAAGAAATATTTATAGTAAATATTAGTGCAGTGAAGAACAATAAAAATATAAATATTATAAAGTGTAGAACAATAAATAAGATTTTGAAGTAAAGAAAAATAAAAATATATAAATATTTGTAAAGTTAAACATTTGATAAAGAGTGAAGAACAATAAATAATAATCAAAACAAAATAAATATTTGCAAAGCTAAAGACAATTCATCAAAATTAGTGAAGTCAAGTACAATTGTTTGAACGAGTTTTACGTGGTATCAATGCATCAATATCGTGCTGAAAAACCTGATAACAGTGATAGTGACGAAGATATGGCGACATCTCAAGCCGAAATGAGCATTTTGCTTAAATCAGTTCAGCAACAAGTTGAACTATATCAACTTAGAGAGCAGATAAGCCAAGCCCAAGCTTTGGCCCAACAAACAGCTCAGCTGGAAGAAATTAATGAGCAGCAACAGCAAACATTGACCCAGCAAGCAGCCCAACTACAACGAATGAATCAACAACACCAGCAAGTAACCGGACAGCAATCATTACTTTCTTCAGAACAAATACTCAATAATTTCCGCCGCTTAAAACCTTTTAACGGGGAAGTAGACCTAACGCTGCTGAAGTTTATTAAATCGGTGGAAGAGGCAGCAGGACTAAGCAGGAATGAGGAATTATTGCAGTATGCATTTCAGATTGTCTTGAATGAAAAAAATCTAAGGAACAGCGTAAAGATGTATTCAACGGCTAGGAAACAACGTGAATTGGGAAACAGCAGTGATGGAGCTTAAGCTACATTTTCGACCTCAAAAGGACCTCAAAGTAAATTTAAGAGAACTTTTTTAAATTACAAGAGAAATAAATTATCAATTAAATGAGTTATATGATTTTGAAAGTGATGAAAAATAAACCAATAAATTATACTCCTGAGAAAAATGATAGGTATCTTGTAGGAATTGTTATGGAAAAAATGGATAATCTTGTCCGTGGCAATTTGCAAAAAAATTTCACTTTAATTGAAATGTATAGCAGATTTGCTTATTTAAAACTTCTAGATGGCGAAAGAGAAGTTGATATTGCTCATCGCAAGGTAATAAATTCTTTTAGGGACAATTGTAGGGAAGATATAAGACATAAAACAAAGAGCAATTTTCGCCAGAATACAAATTTCTATAGAAATAATAGCTCTAGTAACAACAAAGCAGTGCTTATATTCCAAATTCTAATATAAATTTGAATAATAATAGATATCCATATAATAATAGTAGTATAATATGTTCTAGGCCCGACATAATTATAATAGATACAAAATAATAACAATAATAGACACCCAAGTATATATAATAGCTACCGATATGCAGAAAATAATAATAACAGTAATAGATACCCGAATAACAATAATCATTACCCAAATAACTATAATAACAATCAGTATACAGATAATAATAATTTTAATAATCGACACCCAAATAATAGCAATTCTCTATATCCAAAAAATAATAATTCTAACCGAAACTCTAATTATAATTATAATTTTGGTAATCGTAATCCAAACAATAATAATAACTCTGCAAATACGCGTAAAAAAATTATGACAGCAATAATGTTGTCCCAATAGAAGTGGAAAATTTAGAACGACAAAATGAAAATTTTTCCATATTGCCTCCAATAGCAAATTGCCCATAGTAACGATTACGATAGTCAACCAAAAATTTAAATGCTTAATAGACACAGGTTCCGAAACAAGCATAATTAAACCACAACTCTTCCAAAATTATACAGAAAAAAAAACTACTAAGACCACTGTTTTATGCGACAATTAACGGTACTAACGCTATAGATAAGAAAATTATTACACCTTTTCCTAGGGAATTTCTTAAGAAGGGACTTATAGCATGGAAAGTTATTGCATTAAATGGTAGGAAATATGAAATAAGGCCACCTTAAATTTAGGAAAAAGGCAACTTGAAATAGATGAGACAATAATTATTTTTGAAGATGATACTCCTTACGAAATAAATGAAATAACGAATTTAGAATTTAGTGAGGGGTCAGCAATAGATTATTTAAATCTAGACCACCTTAATTCAGAGCAAGGAAACATATTGAAAAATGTGTTAAAAGAATATAGGGATATGTTCGCATTAAATCCAACACGAAATAGTAACAATAAGCAATAATGCTATTTATTCTAAAATTTACCGATATCCCCAAACACATGACAATGAGATAGAAAAACAAATAGAAATGCTCAAGCAGGGAATCATTAAAGAAAGCAACTCCCCATATAATTCGCCTCTTTAGTACCAAAGAAACCAGATAGATCTGGTCAAAAACAATGGCGAATCGCAATGGACTATCAAAGGCTAAATGATGTTACTATTAGTGACAAATTCCCAATCCCAAAAATAGAAAATATATTGGATAAATTGGGAAAAGCACTGTACTTTACGGCACTAGATTTAGCGAAGGGCTTCCACCAAATCCTCGTAAAGAAAGAAGATTGAAAAAAAACTGCGTTCTCAACTCCGTTTGGGCATTATGAATACTTCAGAATGCCATTCGTACTTAAGAACACCCCATAAACTTTTCAGCGGTTGATGAACTCTATTCTCAGGGACTACATAAATAAAATTTGTGTAGTCTACCTTGATGATTTTTTAATCTTTGGTACGTCTTTAGAAGAGCATTCATTTAGTATTCGAAAAATATTGAACAGATTAAAAGAAACCAAGCTTAAGATACAGGTTGACAAATGTAGTTTTCTCCTGAAGGAAACCGAATATCATATATTAACGCCTGGAGGTGTTAAGCCAAATAAGGCAAAGGTACAAGTACTTCAAAATCTCAAACTACCAACCACTCAAAAGCAGATTAAATCCTTTTTGGGTATAACCGGCTTTTATCGAAAATTTATAAAGGACTTTTCTAAAATAGCACATCCATTAACAAAATTTTTAAGGAAAAAATGCAAGAATAAACACAAATGATCCTAGTTTTATTACTGCTTATGAAAAATTGAAAGAACTAATTACAAATCATTACAAATTTAAGTTAATTACAGATGCCAGCAATTTTGCAATTGATGCCGTGCTAATGCAAGACAAACACCTCATATCTTACTGCTCTATGACATTCAATGTACACGAGTAGAACTATTCAACTATTGAAAAGGAGCTATTGGCTATTGTCTGGAGATTAAGGTATTTTAGACTATATTTATTTGGGAAAGAGTTTGAGCTACAGACTGACCATCAGCTAATAAAGTGGCTTCATGCAAATTACTGTGATAAGGACATCAATCTACGGCTACAAAGATGGATGGTTCAGTTAGGTGAATGTAATATTAAAATAGACTTTATCAAAGAAAAAGATAATAAAATTGCGGATTTCCTAAGTAGAATAAATGTTGAAAGTAGGGAAATAAATCTAGTCGACGATATATCATTAATAATTGTTTAGAAGATCTCGAAAATCTGAGTTTTTGTAAAGAAAATTTAGATGGCAATAATTTATTTCAAAATATAAATAACATAGGAGAGTTAAGTGAATCAGGAGATTCAACGAGGGTTCAGGCTTACCATTCCCAACAGGAAAATCCTGAAGACAATTTTTCAATTTTAAATACTATTGCTAACAAATTTAAATTTCAAATTATTCTTGTAGAAAACAAGGAGGTGGATTTTGAAGTTTCATTGAAAAACAAACGAATCTTTATAGATAATAATGACTTAAATAGTGATAATGTTAGTGACATCATAAGACGGCATTTAAAGGCTGGTCAAATAGCAATTTTCTCTTATCTTAACGACAATGAATATAAACAATTACAGCGACAACTTATTGAAATATTCCCTAATTGGACGGTTTCTAAATTTGTAAAATGTAGCTATTTCGCTAAAGACACAGAAGATGAAGAACAGCTCAGAAAACAAATTTCACTTTTTCATAAAAACGAAACAGGTCATTCAGGGATTAAACGAACTTATGAGGGAATGAAGAAAACTATATATCACCCTAGTTTAAAAACAGAAATACTTAAAGTGATAAATAATTGCGAAATTTGCACATCAGCGAAGTACGATAGGAATCCGATTAAAAACAAATTTCACTTAACCAAAACCCCACTAACGATTGACAAAATAGTTCATGTCGACGTTTATGTTAACAGCAAGCATTCCTTTATAAATTTTATAGATACTTTTTCAAAATTCGCCACTAGTTTTTATTTAGAAGATAGAAACAGTTTGACAAAGTAGAAAAGTTAAAACAGTCCATTTCCATTCGTGGAAAGATTAAAAAATGCATATTCGACAATGAATTTAAATCGAAAAATGCTGAAGAATTTTGTAAAAAAGAGAAGATTCAATATCATATTACTAAACCTAATAGTTATACCGGAAATAGTGATGTAGAAAGACTTAACAGTACAATCATAGAAAAAAAACCAGAGTTCTAAACTTAGAAGACAAGCAACCAATAAAGTTACAAATATTAAGTGCAATCAGTTTTTATAACACTTCCAATCATTCTACAATAATTTGCACCCCATCTGATGTTCATAACCAGAGGGTAGAGCACAGTAAAATAAAACAAGGTATAGAAGACAGTAAACATGGGAACATTAATAAAAAAAATAAATATCGTGAAGACAGAGACAAGAACAACAGGCTTTATTAAATCACTTCGCCATAAAGAAGTACCAAAATTTAGAAAATATAAATTAGAAAACATTCATACCTTTAATATAAAACGACCGTTATAATTTTCAGATCATATTTGTAATATTTCACCTATTCATGAAGACTCCGGATACATTGAGATAAAGCTTAAAGAAGTGGAAGTAATCCAACAGGTTAATACAGTTATCCATATTATTAACCCCAACGAAATCAACAATATCTATATATATAAAAATGAATGTGCATATGTATGTGGGTATGTGGGTATGTGGGTATGTGTGTATATCACGTATAGACTCCAAAACCACCGAACCAAATTTTATGAAATTTTTAGGAATACTGAAGCAACATTCTGGAAGTGTTCCTGTGAAGTTTGGTGTTGATTGGACAAGGGGGCGTGGTACCTCCCATGCAACCCAAATTGGCTCTATTGCCCACAAACCAAAAAAAAAATGCTATATATCAGACGGTTTTAATCATATAAAACTAAGATTTGGTAATTTTGTTCAGATAGTTACTTTCGGTGACTGTACAAAAAATGGGCGTGGTCACACTATATCTACGCCCATTTTTCAGGTCTCATTTTAATTCCTGAGGTGTTCAAGTTTTGATAGTGAATCTTGGTACGAAGGTGATATGGATACAAGTGGCAGTCACTATGTAAATATAAACGTTGTCACGCCCACTTTTACCGCCCACAAATCAGTAAAAATATCATACAGATTTTGCCGTAGAAGACTAAGATTTGATAATTTAGTTTATATGATTACTTTCGGCCAATGTACAAAAAATGGGCATGGCCGCACTATATCTACGCCCACTTTATCGAATCATGCTTATTCCTGAGTTGTACACGTTTTCATAGTGAATATTGGTATTCAGGTGCTATAGGTCCAAGTGTCAGTCATATGTAAATATAAATATTGTCACGCCCACTTTTACCGCCCATAAATTTTAAAAAATGCTTTATATCAGACGGCTTTTGCCGTAGAAGACTAAGATTTGGTAATTTAGTTCGTATGGTTACTGTCGGCCAATGTACATAAAATGGGCATGGCCGCTCTATATCTACGCCTACTTTATCTAAATCTTGCTTATTCCGGAGTTGTACACGTTTTGATAGTCAATCTTGGTATGCAGGTGCTATGGGTCCAAGTGGCAGTCACTATGTAAATATAAATATTGTCACGCCCACTTTTACCGCCCACAAATCAGTAAAAATGCTTTATATCAGACGGCTTTTGCCCTAGAAGACTAAGATTTGGTAATTTAGTTTAAATGATTACTGTCAGCCAAGTGTACAAAAAATGGGCATGGTCGCACTATATATACGCCCACTTTATCGAAATCATGCTTATTTCTGAGGTGTACACGTTTTGACAGTGAATCTTAGTGTGCAGGTACTATGGATCCAAGTGGCAGTCACTATGTATAAATAAATGTTGTCACGCCTACTTTCAACGCCCACAAATCAGTAAAAATGCTTTATATCAGATGGATTTTGCTGTAGAAGACTAGGATTTGTTAATTTAGTTTATTTGATTACTGTCTGCCAATGCACAAAAAACGGGCATGGCCGCACTATATCCACGCCTACTTTCTCGAAATCATGCTTATTCCTGAGTTGTTCACGATTTTGTTAGGGAATCTTAGTATGCAGGTGCTATGGATCCAAGTGACAGTCATTATACATATATGTATATACAAATGTTGTCCCGTCCACTTTAACGCCCACAAATCAGTAAAAATGCTTTATATTAGACGGCTTTTACCGTAGAAGACTAAGAATTGGTAATTTTGTACATAAGGTAACTGTCGGCAACTGTTAAAAAATGGGCGTGGGCGCACCATATCTACGCCCACTTTTTCGAAATCATGCTTTTTCCTGCGTTGTACGCGTTTTGATAGTAACACTCCATATGCAGGTGCTCTAAGTGGCGGTCAGTATATATATATATATATAAAATTTGCCACGCCAACTTGTACCACCCTCAAATAAAAAAAAAACAACGCGAAATGGCCAATTTCGGCCCATGAAAGGACTTTGACCGAGCTTTTTATGATGAATGTGTTGTGCGTGTTGTGGAATGTTTGAACACAAATGATCGAGAACTGGACCGAACGGCTTATGTTCTCAAGAAGCTTTTCATGGCAGTTTTTACTCTCTGAGGTTTGCCATTGTCAGCAGATAGGTGACGGCCGAACAGAAAAATTAATTCAATTGAAAACACTTTCTGTCAGGTGGAATTCGAACCAGGGTTCTCTCCCATATGGACCACACACTCTACCCACTACGCCACGGCCGCCACTTTTTTTACCCACAAATCAATAGAACTTCTATAAATCAGAGGATTCTCATCGTTAAATACTAAAATTTGGTAATTAAGTTCATACGCTTACTCTCGACAGCTTTGCAAAAAATGTGCATGTTAGCACTATATCTGTGCCTACTCTTCAGCAATAATTTTATTTAATTTATTTATTTATTTATGTATTATAGTTAGTTACAATTTAAAAATTATAACTAAGTATGCACTAGCTGCCAGGGCTATCGGTTACAAATACTTTGAATTCCTGAGATGTGAACGTAAAAGTGTCACACCCACAAATCCGTAAAAAGTATATAAATCAAAATTTACAGTAAAAGAATAAAATTTGGTAGATTAGTTCATATGGTTACTGTCAGAATCCTTAAAAAAATGGGCGTGTCGCACTTTATCTACGCCGACTTTTCAGAAATCATTGTAATTTCTGAGCTGTATATGTTTTGATAGTGAAAGTTGATATGTAGGTGCAATGGGACCAAGTGGCGGTCACTATATATATAAATGTTGCCATGCCTTCCTTTTCTGCTCATCTATCTATCAGTTAAAAATGTATGTTTGTATACTAAGGCTCCTCACAAAAAAAAAGGTGTTTGGGTCGGTTGCTCAAAATAACGCTTTATGTTATGATGATTCCCCAAATATTTTGACAGTAGCGATAGCCATCCGTATGCTGGGATAGTTTAAAATAAAAAAAAAACGAAATGGCCATATCGGCCCTTGAAAGTACATTGACCGATCTTCTTATGTTCTTAATAACAAACGGTCAGACTTAATAGTTATCTGCACCAATCAGTTTTTAATTTATTCAGTCGGATCAGAGGTAATGCGGATTTTCATTTATTTTTTAACTTTCTTTTTATATTATTTTCACTGAAATTCAAATTAAAATTTTTTTCTTTCTTGCCATGTTACTTTTGGTCAAACAAATTATCTATTGATGATAAAATATAGTGTAAAGTGAAGAATTAAAGTAAATGAAATTACAAAAAAATGTACACATTTCTTACATTTTACAATTTATTTGACTAAAAGTAGTATGGGAAAAAATTAATTTCAATTTTAGTGAAAATTAGTAGATGCGATATGGGGGTTCTGGCGCAGTGGCTCGATGGCTCAAGCCGATGACGTCATGCCCGGCACTCAAGTATGAATGGATTTCTGCTTGTGCTGGTGGACGGACAGGCAAAAAAACCGCAAGTTGTTTTTGCTTTAAGCGTTGATCATGTTCTTATCAGTGTTTGCATGTTTTTTCTTAACCCGCAAATACCTAATAGCAATGACTCAAATTCGGCTGGTTGACTTTAGCTGAAATGATATGACTTGCTATATGAAAATATATATATTAATATGGGTTGAAGCAATTTAGGTACGGAGAAGGTTGAAGGATTAAAGAAATGTTTATAAATTTATCATAAAATCGGTAAGTATTAGGTGGGAGTCTTTGTTTTGAGCTTTTAAAAATTAACAAGTTTGGGGTATTTCTTTGCTTTAAGCGTTGGTCATAATTTTATACGCTACATTATCGGTAGTGGTAGTCAAGCGAGTTCTTATCAGTGTTTGCATGTTTTGTTTTTTCTTAATTAAAATTGGCAAGTTTGATGTATGTCTTTGCTTTAAACTTTTTAAAATTGGCAAGTTTGGGGTATTTCTTTGCTTTAAGCGTTGGTCATAATTTTATACACTACATTATCGGTAGTGGTAGTCAAGCGAGTTCTTATCAGTGTTTGCATGTTTTGTTTTTCTTAACCCTCGCATTAGGTACAGCAAGACTCAAATTTTGCTGGTCAACTTGCTTTGTGAAAATATATATATTTATTTGGAATGAAGAAATCTAGGTACGGCGAAGGTTGAAGAGGTTAAAGAAATGTTTATAAATTTAATAAAGTCGGTAAGTATTAGGTTCGTGTATTAGATTTGTGTAAGTAGTTTGTATATTAGATGACAACCATTAAGAAAACATAGGCGTATATAAATATCTACTCGTCAGTTGGGGGACATCGGGGTAACAAGCCCCCCCCCGCGTAATAACCACCGGCCAAGTCACTTACACCCAGCAACTTCTCCGCCTCTGGCTTATATTTTATATAAATTTAGGAGTCTGTGAAGCTTCGAGATGCAGAAACATCGACATTTTAGAAGTCGACTTATGTCACTGTATGCCGAAGCGAATGGTGTGAGAGAGAGAAAGGGAGAGAGAGAATTTGGTAGTAAGAGAGAGAAAGGGAGATAGCAAATAGCGCGATCCTATACAAATAATACTTCAGAATCAACCTAACCTAAGCCAATGCCAAAAAGAGTCAGGAAGTTTCTAGAAGCTTCGAGATGCAGAAACGTCGAGAACATTTTAGAAGTCGACTTATGTTATTGTATGCCGATGACGTCACCCATACCCATCCTGGTACGGATTTTAATTTTATTTAATTTCAATTTCAATACTAATTTCAAGGTTAAAGTGATAAGAGCCAAGCTTCATAGTAAGCGCACTCATAACCCGCAAGTTCAAGATAAGGCAACAATGTACAAGTTCAAACATGTTTTTTGTGTTACTTCTAAAATAAATAAACAATTTTTGCGGTCAAGTGCAAGGGCAAAAAAAGAAGATAAGAATTTAAAGTTGATGTGTCAAAAACTAAGCTAAGCTAACCTAAGCTAATATAAGCTAAGGCTGCGTTCATATACTCTTGTTGTTGTTGTGGTTGTTGTTGTTGATGAGGCTGTTTTACTAATAATAAAAAATAGGCAATCTAAAGTTACTAAATAAATAGCTAAACTTCTTTATTAAAATATTATTTATATTAATTACACTACATTTTGAGCCCAATTTGGTCACATCTGTTGATAACCAAGATAAGCTATGGAAGCTACGTCCAATTACGGACCATCTCAAGTCCAATATGTTGAAGAACTATCACCCAACACAACATTTATCTTACGATGACAATGGACGACACGGTTGCAAGCAGTTTTTAAAGGTAAACCAATCGGCCAAACGGTTACATGTTAAATTTTGACATATATCAAGGCAAGAACCCACGTTGTACCAATCCATATGATTGGTACGAACGATTCGGAAAATGTGCAGCACCACTTATAACTATGATCGATGACTTTCAGATGATTTGAAAGGCCTTATTGAATATTTCATTCATATTGAATTATTGTTTGATTGATTATCGATATTGTGATTGATTGATTGATTATCGATCAGTTTAAGCAGGTAGCTGTTGAACAGTACAGACCAGTTTTAGCTGGTAGATGTAGAACAGTACAGATCAGTTTTAGCCGGTAGCTGTAGAACAGTACAGACCAGTTTTAGCAGGTAGCTGTTGAACAGTACAGACCAGTTTTAGCAGTTAGCTGCTGAATAGTACAGACCAGTTTTAGCCGATTGCTGTTGATCAGTACAGACCAGTTTTAGCAGTTATCTGTACTGTTCTACATCTACCAGCTAAAACTGGTCTGTACTGTTCAACAGCTACCGGCTAAAACTGATCTGTACTGTTCTACATCTACCAGCTAAAACTGGTCTGTACTGTTCAACAGCTACCTGCTTAAACTGATCGATAATCAATCAATCAATCACAATATCGATAATCAATCAAACAATAATTCAATATGAATGAAATATTCAATAAGGCCTTTCAAATCATCTGAAAGTCATCGATCATAGTTATAAGTGGTGCTGCACATTTTCCGAATCGTTCGTACCAATCATATGGATTGGTACAACGTGGGTTCTTGCCTTGATATATGTCAAAATTTAACATGTAACCGTTTGGCCGATTGGTTTACCTTTAAAAACTGCTTGCAACCGTGTCGTCCATTGTCATCGTAAGATAAATGTTGTGTTGGGTGATAGTTCTTCAACATATTTGACTTGAGATGGTCCGTAATTGGACGTAGCTTCCATAGCTTATCTTGGTTATCAACAGATGTGACCAAATTGGGCTCAAAATGTAGTGTAATTAATATAAATAATATTTTAATAAAGAAGTTTAGCTATTTATTTAGTAACTTTAGATTGCCTATTTTTTATTATTAGTAAAACAGCCTCATCAACAACAACAACCACAACAACAACAAGAGTATATGAACGCAGCCTTAGCTTATATTAGCTTAGGTTAGCTTAGCTTAGTTTTTGACATATCAACTTTAAATTCTTATCTTCTTTTTTTGCCCTTGCACTTGACCGCAAAAATTGTTTATTTATTTTAGAAGTAACACAAAAAACATGTTTGAACTTGTACATTGTTGCCTTATCTTGAACTTGCGGGTTATGAGTGCGCTTACTATGAAGCTTGGCTCTTATCACTTTAACCTTGAAATTAGTATTGAAATTGAAATTAAATAAAATTAAAATCCGTACCAGGATGGGTATGGGTGACGTCATCGGCATACAATAACATAAGTCGACTTCTAAAATGTTCTCGACGTTTCTGCATCTCGAAGCTTCTAGAAACTTCCTGACTCTTTTTGGCATTGGCTTAGGTTAGGTTGATTCTGAAGTATTATTTGTATAGGATCGCGCTATTTGCTATCTCCCTTTCTCTCTCTTACTACCAAATTCTCTCTCTCCCTTTCTCTCTCTCACACCATTCGCTTCGGCATACAGTGACATAAGTCGACTTCTAAAATGTCGATGTTTCTGCATCTCGAAGCTTCACAGACTCCTAAATTTATATAAAATATAAGCCAGAGGCGGAGAAGTTGCTGGGTGTAAGTGACTTGGCCGGTGGTTATTACGCGGGGGGGGGCTTGTTACCCCGATGTCCCCCAACTGACGAGTAGATATTTATATACGCCTATGTTTTCTTAATGGTTGTCATCTAATATACAAACTACTTACACAAATCTAATACACGAACCTAATACTTACCGACTTTATTAAATTTATAAACATTTCTTTAACCTCTTCAACCTTCGCCGTACCTAAATTACTTCATTCCAAATAAATATATATATTTTCACAAAGCAAGTTGACCAGCAAAATTTGAGTCTTGCTGTACCTAATGCGAGGGTTAAGAAAAACAAAACATGCAAACACTGATAAGAACTCGCTTGACTACCACTACCGATAATGTAGTGTATAAAATTATGACCAACGCTTAAAGCAAAGAAATACCCCAAACTTGCCAATTTTAAAAAGTTTAAAGCAAAGACATACATCAAACTTGCCAATTTTAATTAAGAAAAAACAAAACATGCAAACACTGATAAGAACTCGCTTGACTACCACTACCGATAATGTAGCGTATAAAATTATGATCAACGCTTAAAGCAAAGAAATACCCCAAACTTGTTAATTTTTAAAAGCTCAAAACAAAGACTCCCACCTAATACTTACCGATTTTATGATAAATTTATAAACATTTCTTTAATCCTTCAACCTTCTCCGTACCTAAATTGCTTCAACCCATATTAATATATATATTTTCATATAGCAAGTCATATCATTTCAGCTAAAGTCAACCAGCCGAATTTGAGTCATTGCTATTAGGTATTTGCGGGTTAAGAAAAAACATGCAAACACTGATAAGAACATGATCAACGCTTAAAGCAAAAACAACTTGCGGTTTTTTTATCTGTCCGTCCACCAGCACAAGCAGAAATCCATTCATACTTGAGTGCCGGGCATGACGTCATCGGCTTGAGCCACCGAGCCACTGCGGCAGAACCCCCATATCGTATCTACTAAAATTATATGAAAAAAGTTAAAACAATCCATAAAAATCCGCACTCTCTTTGGTGCAACGGAAAAAAATGAAGATTTTTTGATGCAAAAGAACTTTTTATTACTCTTATTTCTGACCGTTTGTTTTTTTTTTTTTAACTACCATACCAGGCAATATTTTTAGTCGAAATTTTTTTGGGGATCATCGTAACATAAGCCATGGATTATTTTGAAGAACCAGACTAAGCAAATTTTTTTTCTAAGGAACGTGAGGCGACTTAATGTATATACGTATGTGGGTATATGTGTACATCACGTAAAGACTCCGACACCGCTAAGCCAATTTTTACACCAAAGCCTTGAGAGGGTTCCTATGAAGCCTGGTGCCGATCGTAAAAGGCACCTTAAATACACTTAAAAATTTCGATATCGAACAGTTTTAGTTTTTTTTTGTAGGTCGCACAGCCTCGGAATTCAGTATTCTACCTCAATTTACACATGCCGTTCCACTGGTAACATTTTATGGGTGTTGGACGAGGGGCGTGGCACTTTTTCAGCACCCCAAATATTCGGTATAGTTTTCGAAATAAGCCACACATCAATACAACTCGGTACGAACTTACAATAAAAGTATGGCTTCACTAAAGCTACACCCTCTTTTAGGGGATAAGCTAGGGTATAAGCTAGTTAGTACTATAAAGTAAAATTATCTATATTAGGCACGTAAACATTTATTTTATTGTTATTTAAAAATGAACATTTAACATGTTTTGCTTTTTTAAGCACTAACTGTTTTCATAACTTCAAAGCATAACACTGCTTCAACTTGTGCTTTCTAAAAAATCAAACAGTCGCAGCATAAGCAGAAGCAGAAAACTAGTTTGAATAGTTTGCAAAGTGCTTCGGCAGTCGACAGGTTTTTCGAAAGCACAAGTTAAAGCACTAGAAGGAGCACTGAAAAAAACTGAAAGTTTTTGAACGCTGACAATTACACCTAATCAAAAAGAGGAAAAAGAGGTTTAATCAATGCAGTCGGATCGGCATACAGTTGGCTATTTGGAATGATGGACAATGACGATAGAGACGAAATAATAGGGATCATAGACAGAAACAATCACAATGCCATCGCAACATTCAATAAGCAAATTACACTTAATTCCTACTTCAATGACTCATTTACAAAATTAAAGGAAGCAATAGAAGATGACAGAATCCAAATAACGGAAGCATTCGCATTAATTAAAACAAGAAACAACGAAATAGTTAAACGATTATTATACATGGACCAACTTACTAAACTTAAGAATTTAGAGTATAAAATAGACCAAATACAGGGCAATATTGTGTCAGCGAAACAAAATATAATACATCCTAGCATTTTGACGAGCAATGAAATTGAAAAATTTCATATAAATATATATAAGGACAATTCATTAATTTTAGCTACTCAAATTCCGAAATCATATATTAATCCAGATCTTAAGCTCATTACACCTCTTCCAAAAAAGCATTATCTAGAGATATTACAAGAAGATCAATATGTTATACAATTTGATGTATAGAAGCAAATGTAATTCTTAAACATTTAAAAATAAGTACAAACTGTGTTAGGAAAGATGAATATACAGTTAATAGAAAATGCTTTAGAAGAAAATATTATCCAAAGTTGCGATGATCGAAATTTAACCATATCAAAAAACTTTTATATTATAATTATTGTATTACATTTACAATAATTATGAAATTCAAATCGGAAAAGAATCTTTTGTCAAGAACAAAGACATAATACTTGAAAAATATTTTTACCCAAATAGTAAAGAAATAAATAACACAAAAACTATATCCATACCATTTAAAAATATTGTGAGCGAAAACGTTTCTAATATTAAGCAAATTGAAGAATTGAAATTCAACAAGTATATCTCTTATGAAATAAACATAACATTTTTTACCGTTGCCATAGTAGGTGTCATTGTTTTGATCAGTTTTAAAAAACTTAATGTAAAAGTTTTTAATAAGAAAAAAATTGTGAAATAGACTATTCAGGAGACTCTTGAATTAAAGGAGGGAAGAGTCACGTCCCAGACACAGCAGTCTGGAATAAGACTTGCATTTGTTACACTGTGGGAAAATGCTAACAATTCAGAACCTAGCACAAATACAAAATTGTTAAAGAAATAATATAATAAATTGTTAAATAAAAACTTTATGTGTTCTTTATTTTCGCACTACATGTAAAAGCTTATCTTTATGTATTCTTTATATTAGGGCTAGTTGTAAGAAGATTTAAAAACAATAAAAATAGTTCTGAAGCTTAACTCAACAAAAAATAATTTATTCAACTGATCTATTTTTCGAGTAAATCAGTTTTCTCGCGCGCGATGATTGAAAGACAGGCGTCTTCCAATTTACTACAACATGCAGTTGCAATCTCGCCTACCGCTATGGTGAAGATTTTTTTGAATGGTCGACACAGCATGGTCCGGGCGCTTATTGACCCCTGTCGTTCCGTCTCACTGGTATCGGATAAACTGCTTGCGTCTTTGCGACTGTCCATGTCTTGTGTGGGCCCGGATATGATCTGCCTCTTCGAGTTAGGCGGCAGGTTTGTTCGGAATAATCGGATAATTGTGATAGCGCATGTAAAGCGTAGATTTTCATGTAACACGCCGCTTCGAATTCTGGATTGTCGAGTAACAGACCAGTATGCCAATTTAATGTTGGCTGATAAAAATTTGTACAAGTCTGGACCAGTGGAGCTTGTCCTCGGCAAAATGTTTTCCTTTCAGGGCTTTTTCAAACCCTAGCGGTCAATTAACGGCTCAGAGTACCATATTTGGGTGGGTGTTATCGGGAGTACATCCTTTGTAAATAATGCAATGTTAAAATATTCCAATAAACACTGAATTAACAAGAAATGAACTGCACTGAATTTAATTATTTACACATTTATTTTTTTATTATCATGCATTTATCAACTGCTTAATAGATATACTTATTTTATATATATTGCTTATATATTTTTCTTTAAATTTTACTTTGCCGTGATGCTGCAAGGTGGGCGGCAATGTTTACGCCGAACCCTGTATATTAGTTAAGTTTTTTAATTACTTACTTACTTACTTAGATGGCCGTGACAACCCGTGTCCGGATTTCGACCGACCTCATCAGCTCTCGCCAGGCGCCTCTGCTTTGCGCGCGCCTTCTCCAATCGGATACACCAAGTGCGGTTAGGGCTTCCTCAGCCTGGTCCATCCATCGGAGGCATGGTCTCCCTCGTCGTCGTTGACCAGCGACCCTCGCCTCGAGCACCTTTTTCGCTGGAGCTTCGTCGTCCATACGATGGACATGACCCAGCCAGCGTAGTCGCTGCACAGTTATACGCCGAACTACGTCAATGTCTCCGTAGAGCTCATACAGCTCGTGGTTCATTCGGATGCGATAGTCATCGCCGACTCGAACAGGACCGAAGATTTTGCGAAGAACTTTTCTCTCGAACACCCCCAGAGCGGCTGCGTCAGTTTGCGAAACTACCCATGCCTCAGCGCCATAAAGCAGCACAGGTAGAACGAGCGTCTTGTAGAGTGTTAGTTTTGTCGATCGAGAGAGGGCTCTGGAACTTAGTTGCTTACTGAGCCCGTAGTAGCACCTATTAGCAATTATTGTTCTTCGCTTTATCTCCAGGCTGATTTCGTTGTTAGTGTTAATGGCGGTGCTAAGGTAAACGAACTCCTTGACTACTTCAAAGTCATAGCTGCCGGATGAAACGTGGGAGTCTAAACGCCGCGCTCCCTTGTTTGTAGACAGCATATACTTTGTTTTACCCTCATTTATCGTCAAACCCACTTTGGCTGATTCCTTTTCGATAGCGGCGAAAGCAGCGGTAACATCTCTCTTGGTTCTGCCAACAATATCAATATCATCAGCGAACGCAAGGAGCTGGACGCCTTTGTAGAAAATGGAGCCATTACGATGCACACTGGCCTTTCGTACGATCCCCTCCATGATGATGTTAAAGATATCGCAAGACAGTGGATCGCCTTGCCTGAAACCTCTTTCGGTATTGAAGGTTTCGGAGAGGTCATTTCCTACCTTGAAGGAGCTGCGTGTGTTGCTCAACGTCATTCTGCAAAGTCGAATCAACTTTGCAGGTATACCGAACTCAGACATTGTTGCGTATAGGCAATCCCTTCTCGGGCTATCGAACGCAGCTTTAAAATCGACAAAGAGATGGTGTGTGTCAATTTGATTTTCGTGGGTTTTCTCCAGGATTTGTCGTAGCGTGAAAATCTGGTCTATGGTGAACTCACCAGGTCGAAAGCCACACTGATAAGGTCCAATCAGTGTGTTTGTAATCGGCTTTAATCTTTCACACAGTACGCTTGAGAGAACCTTATATGCGATGGAAATAAGACTGATACCTCTATAACTAGCGCAGATTGTAGGGTCTCCATTCTTAAGTATAGGGCACAGTACGCTGAGATTCCAATCGTCGGGCATGCTTTCTGCTAGCCATATTTTGCTGATGGGCTGATGCATGCGCCTTATCAATTCATCGCCGCCGGTTTTAAACAATTCAGCTGACAGGCCGTCAGCACCCGCTGCTTTATTGTTTTTGAGTCGTTGGATAGCAACTCGAACCTCTTCATGGCTAGGTGGTGATACTTCCACTCCGTTATCGTCGATTGGTGGCACTGCACTGTGCTCTCGATGGGCGGCATTGGTGGAATCGTCGCCAGTAAGTAAATTGGAGAAGTGCTGTCTCCACAATCTAAGCACACACTGTGTATCCGTATTCAGATCTCCATTTTCGTCTCTGCAAGTGGATGCTCCGGGCTTGAAACCTTGGGTTAGACGCTTAACCTGTTGATAGAATTTTCGTGTATCCTTCTTGCCCTGGTATACCTCTAGTTCCTTACGCTCACGTTTTTCCTGCTCTCTTTTCTTGCGTCTGAAAAGGCGCCTCTCTTCCTTCCTCTTTTCGCGGTAGTTTTCTCGCACGGCTCGCGTTGCAGCTGACTGCAGCGTTTTTCTATATGCGGCGTTTTTTACTGCAGTCGCAATGCGACACTCCTGATCATATAATTGGTTCCGAGGTTGCGGGCATCGGAAACAAATGACTTCTTCAGCGGCAGCGCGCATGGAGTGAGAGGTTGGTTGGTTGAGCTTAACCGAGAGTTGAGCGGAGTAGGCTTCGGCAGTCCGTTGTAATTGCAGCTTAGCGACATCTAGCTTTCGTTGCATTCCTGTGCGTATGTTCTTTGCATTGCATAATCGCATGCGGATCTTGGCTGCAACAAGATAATGGTCGGAGTCAATGTTGACTCCCCGAAATGTACGCACATCTAGAACACTAGAGGCATGCATTCCGTCGATTACAATATGATCAATTTGGTTTCGCGTTTTTTGATCAGGGGACAGCCAGGTGGCCTTGTGGATGTCGAGGTGCTTAAATCTGGTGCTACTAACTACCATGTTTCGTGCCGCGGCGAAGTCAATCAGTCTTAGACCGGTGTTCGTAGAGGTCTCGTGAAGACTGAACTGACTGACAGTGGGGCCAAAGATGCCTTCCCTTCCGACTTTCGCATTAAAATCGCCGAGGACTATTTTCACGTCATGGACCGGAAGGTGGTCATATACGTCCTCAAGACTAGCGTAGAAAGCGTCCTTGACGGCTTCGTCCTTTTCCTCCGTCGGGGCGTGCGCGCAAATAAGGCTTATGTACAAAAATTTTGCCTTGATGCGGATCGTAGCCAATCTTTCGTTCACAGGTGTGAACCGGGAAACAAGGTGGCGTAGTTTCCGGCTAACAACGAATCCACATCCGAATTCGCGCTTCTCCGCATGGCAGCTGTAGTAGATATCGCAGTGTGCTTGTTTAGAGCAGCCTTGCCCTTTCCATCGCATTTCCTGGATGGCGGTGATGTCAGATTGTATTGTTTTGAGGGCTTCCGCCTGTTGGATAATGGCACCTTCCCTATAAAGGGTTCGGACATTCCAGGTGCATATCAGTAAATCATTATCCGTTTTTCGTTTGCGGTGGTCGTCAACGTAATTGGGGTTCTTATCCGAGGCTGGTTTAGTTTTCATTGGGCAGTAGTAATGTGGCGGGACCCAAACCCTGCGCACATTCCATGTTTAAGGTCTATGGATCGACCCGCCGCTCAAATTAGCCGTCAAACTGACGGATGCCAGTTTGCCGTTGCCCAGGGAACACCACTTGAAGGTTTTAGTCGACTTGAGACGATTTCGACATGGATAATGCTGGCCTCGCCAGGTTGAGGCGGTCAGACACGTTGCCATGTGAAGGTTCGCCCCCTGTTCCTTTTTAACAGCCCCCTGTAAGTTTTTTAATTACTGTAGCATAATTTGAGTCACTGTTGCTTGAGTGACTCCGAACAATTGCTTTAGTATAGGTCCGTATATGGCTGGCCGACGAGAGTTAAAAATTAATATAAATCTGAAGGAACTCTGGTAAGGTCAAATTGTAATTTAAGCATATAAACTTAAATACGACCCATCTTTTTATATTAAAACCTCTAATTAGTTGTTGGAACTACTGGGTTTGGCTGAAGCTGCAACTGGAATATTTACCAACTCTTTGATATTTTGCAAAATCGGATAAAAACCACGCCCATTTCCCATTCAAAGTGACTTTGTTTTAAAAGTAAAGTCTCTCAAAAATCCAAAGAAATTCAAGAAATATCTTTAAATTTTGCACATAAGCTCTGATATTTAATATGAACCTTCTCTATGATATTTTGCAAAATCGGATGAAAACTACGGCTACCTTCCATACAAAGTGACGTCATCAAAATAGGAAAACTTTCGTAAATATATAAAACTGAATGTCATCATGTCTCTCGTGGCTAAAGACTTCGAATATACTTCAATACGGCCGCGAGGGGGTATTTTACCTTCAGTACTTTTTTCTGTACATTGAATAAAAAATTTTATTATGGCAACACTCGTTACACTGTGCGCCTTGCAGCTGAGCTGACGTGCGCTAAGTCTGTTCTTTGCACTCCTTTCTCCAAGTTCCGTCATTCTTTGTGCTGTGGAGCCGACTTAATTACGCCCAGAGACTCCTCACGAGCAGACATAACCATATCACCTGTCCCGACACCAGAACATCAAAACGTTATTGTTATGAAGTGCACTAGACGACGGTAAATAATTCAGTAATACTTTCTGTCTTTATTCAGTTAAGTGTTCTGAGCACATGTTATTACAATAGAAGTTACTAAATACATTACATATGTACAAGCATATGCACATATATGACATCTCCCATTTAAAGAAATAAACATAAGTTTAAAATATATAAGAATTTAATAGATAACAAGTTTCAACAGGGAAAAGAATAAGATTATGATAAATTTTAATGGTGGCTTCGTACCTAATAGCATTGGGTTGTTCCTAAAGTGCTGAACCAAGTGGCAACATGTGAGGTTTGTGCTGTTGGTTTTGATGTATCCGAGGGTGGGGTTTCGGTATGGTGAAGTAAAATTGTTGTTTCGGCTGTTGTGTTAGCATTAAAATTTGGTGCAAGATAGGCTACGACAGTTTTGGGATCGGAACTGCTCGCTGATGTAGGTTCGATATGTATCGTATTACGCCGAAGTAGTTTTCCCTGATATGTTCTGATGTTGAGTGTATTGTTGTGTTGAGTGAGGTGTATTTTTATAGCGATACTCAACCGTGCCGGTCGAATCACGGTGACCTCGTTGAAAACGCACTTTGTCTTCTGGGGCCCTATTCTCTAACTGGGGAAAAAGCAGTGTACACTAAATATTGTGTATACATCCAGTTTTCGATTCAATAGTTTTAGGAACGAGTTTTTAACTTCAAAAATGTGTACACAATCAACAAATTTTATTCACCGGAAATTTTTTCTGTGAATATTTGATTTTTGTTGCAAAATTGTTGTTTTGATATACCCGGCGTAATAAGCGATTGTATTTTTAAAAATTTTGTTGTCAGTCAAGGCACAAATTGTTTAAAAGGTTTTTCAAACAAACAAATAATATTTTTCTATAGTGATGTTTATTTATATTTACTATTGAGTTATTTTTTCAAAAATTCAAATATGTTCATCGCTATTTTAAAATTGAGAGCCGCAAATTTTTATTCAGCAATTTTATTTAGCATGTCAGTGTACATTTCAGTTTACAGAATCAATTGATTTATAAAAGTGTTCACTTGGAGTGAAAATGAAATTTTTTACGAAAGAGAGCCCCTGTTGCGAACTGTGTGGACTTCCTGGTATTATTTTCATAGTAGATTTTAGAGTTTTGTTGAAGCCTACCTAGGCT
The DNA here is from genome assembly GCA_914767935.1 of Coremacera marginata. Classification (NCBI taxonomy): domain Eukaryota; kingdom Metazoa; phylum Arthropoda; class Insecta; order Diptera; family Sciomyzidae; genus Coremacera; species Coremacera marginata. Next base: position 111,122,497 of record OU612046.1, on the reverse strand, counting down.
GTTATATACGTCCGGTATTAGGTTGCTACTCGTATAAACATCCGGTTGAAGTATTTTCTTCGAAGTTGGAAGTGTGGTTCTAGTGATTCTGCTGATCATGCACTGGTTTGATGGTTGTAATTCGTCGTTTCTTGGTGAATATCTATACTTTAATAGCCCTAAATAAATGTCAGTTTTGTCCTTGTAACATTTTTTCAATATTGATTTTGCTGTCTGCTGCGTTCTGCTAAACCGTTTGAAAGTGAATAGTTTGGGCTTGAAGTTTGATGTTGAACGTCGCAAGACTTCATAAGCTGCGAACTTTTTCGAAGAACATTTTGGTGAATTATCAGACTCTAAGACCAATGGTATTCCGTGGGTCGCAAGCCAAATTGTTGAATTGCCTCCGCTGGTGTTGTTTGATTCAAAGTGTGAAATCCATACATCATGAGTAGCTATCGACGATGAGGAGATAACTATTGCTGTGAAAGTTAAACAAATCAACTGCTACTATTTGCCATGGTAAGGTTGGGATTGAGTTAACAATGAGGGGCTGACATGACTTTGCTGGCTGGTAGGACTGGCAAATGCTACAACGTCCAAGGAATGTTTAAGCTTCACCATGCATTCCTAATCAAAACACTGTTGCTTTTGCTCTATTGAGGTGCCCCTGAATTCCGAGATTGCCGCTATGAATAGTTTCGATTATGTCCCGCTGCATGGATTTTGGAATAATAATTTTTGTTGCTTTAAAAATGATGCCATCTTCCTTTGTCAGTTCATCGCGAAAATTAAAGTAAGGTCTTATTTGCTGCGGTACTTCGGATATAGATGATGGCCAGCCTTCTAAGATGTGATGTTTTAACACTTGAAGGTCGGAGTCAATGGAGGTTTCATTTATTAGTCTCGATTTAGTTGTTGACTTGAATTAAGTAAGTGTTTGATCATTATCATGTAAACTGTTGGGTTATTTCAATCTCTACTTAGACTATCCGCTAGCTTTATCTCCGCGCCCTTACGGTAGACTACCTGTGGAGAGTATGGCATTACATAAAGTAAAGTTTTCTGGATTCGCTGCGATGTGGAATGCAGTGGCTTCTTAAAAATAGTTTTAAGAGGCTTTGATCAGTTTCGATTACGAGCTTTTTACCGTATATATACTCGTGAAACTTGACACAGGCGAAGCGAATTGCAGTGGCATCCTTTTTTATCTGTGCATAGCTTTTTTGAGTGGTGGTCAATGCTTTTGAGGCGCATGCCCCTAGTTGTTTGTTTCGTAGTAGAGCTGCTCCAGCACTGGACTTACTTGAGTCGACCTGAAGTTTAACATCGAGATTAGAAGAGCAATAACAAAGCAGTGACGCTGAAGCAAATACCTGTTTTAAGTGAAGGAACGCGTTCTCCTGCGTAGATGTCCACCACTAATCGATTTCTTTCTTTAACAGGATTTGCAATTAATTTACATAGATAGGATGCCATTCTTTAAAGTTTTCAAAGCTATATTTTGTTTTCTGATCGCTTTAATTTATTGATTGCCGCGGTTTTTTCCGGATCTGCTGAAACTCTATGCGATGATAATATGTGGCCTAGGGATATTACCTTGTTAGTAATGAAAACACATTTCTCTTTGTTAAGTTTCAGACCTGGATCAGTAAGCAATTTTTTACGAAATTTGTTTGTTTTCTAGCTGTTCTTTAGTTTCTGCATGAATTAGCACGGCGTCCATTGATACTTCAGTATTGACATAGTAATCCAGTAGCTAGGGCATCATATTTTGGTAAGCTTCTGGAGCTGACGTCAGTTCGAAAGGTAGTTTTTTGTATGAATGCCTGCGCCAGGAGGTTGCCATCGTTAGATAGTTCTTTGTCGGTTCCGACACTTCGATTAGCAAGAACCCCTATTTACAATCTAATGAGGTGAAAAATTGAGATTTTTTTATGTTTGCATTTATTTCTTCCAAAGTTTTTAATGGGTGGTATCGCCGATATATGTTTTTGTTGATTTCTGTCGGGTCGATGCACACTCTTATTTTACCTATTTGTTTAACTATAAGTATTTCGGAAACTGCTGGGTTTATTCCATCCGTTTACTTCAGAACTCCTAGCTTCACCCTGGAATCGATTTCTTTTTCAACTTGATCTTTTACTGCGGGTTGGATTCTTCCCGGCGCGTAATGTTCGAATGATGGATTTTTCATGATATGAATATCATAAATGAAGTTCTTTACTTTACCTAATCCCTCGCATATACTGTCACACAAATTCACTTCGTGCACTCGTGGGATAAGTTGGAATCTCTTGCAGTCGTTCTTAACCAAGATTGACTCAAACCCATGAAAAGCTATTGCTATTAACTTAAACAGCTGCCTTTTATCTCTAACCATACATTCTATTTCTATTTAAGCGTCCACGTTATATTCAGTGCCACCGTCTTTTGTGATTACCTGGCCGAATTTTTCTGTTCCAGTTTTTATTAAGCATGCTGTACTGAATAACGTACTTCTTTGCGGTGCCAAGTTTTAGTTTAATTTTTTTATTTATTACTGTAATCTCTTCATACTTACAAGTTCGTACTTACGAGGTTACTTTCCTCGTCTTTATTTGTTATTGATTTGCTGTGAGATAATACCAGAACATCACTACTAACCTCTTTATCGTTGCCTTCGGAACTACTGCAAAGCGTCAACTTGTTTTTGTTTTTTTGTCTGAAGCATAGCTCTGCCAGGTGGCCCTTTTTGTTGCAGTGCTTACATTTGTTGTTCTAAGCTCGACATTTGCGGTATGCATGAGTAGACGTACATCGTTTGCATTCATAAGTGTGTGCATCGTTTCTCCAGCGGCAATTTTCCGTTAGCTCTGCGCTTCTTTGTTTCGATTTAGAGTACTTTTTAATTGCGTCTATTTTTTGCTCATCTTGTGAAGCTCGCGCATCTGTTGTGATACCATCTCGCTTGCTCTGCATAGTTTAATTGCTTTTTGTAAGCTGAGCTGATCTTCTGATAGCAATCTTTCTCTGGTTGCTTCACTATGTCTACCACTGTTTTGTCTGTCGGCAGAGAATTTTTAAGGTTACCGAACGAGCATTTTTTGCTTGATTTTTATTTTTGTGAAAAAGTTTTCAAATTACTCTGCTTCGATCTGGCTTAGCATATTAAACGAATAACGTTCAAACGTAACGCTTATTTTAGAAGCGAAATTTTCGTCGAATTTATCTTGTGTAAGGCCTTTTGATGCCGTTCCGTAAGAGAGAATGAGTTAAAAATGTTCACTTCATTTGCTCCAATGCTCGACATAAACATGGCTACTTGGATTTCTGGAGTTTTCCTATCTAGCTGAGCTGCAGTAGCAAACCACTTATATTGCTTCAACCAGTCCTTCCACGAAATTGAAGCGTTTTTCCCCACTATTTGAAGAGGTTTTGGTGGTTTGACGAAGTTCCCACCGCTTACCTTCATGGCTACTGATGTGTTGGTTGTCATTTTTTCCAGTTCGTTTATACAAAAAAAAAAATCTATTTTCTTTCTTTTTTTTCAAGTGAGTACCACTTCCGACACCATGTCATGAAGTGCACTAGACGACGGTTAATTATAGACTGTCTTTATTCGGTTAAGTGTTCAGAGCACATGTAATTATTATAGCAGTATGTAAATACATTAGAGAGAACATGTGCATATAGTTATGTACAAGCATATGCGCATATAGGACAGTTATGATAATATGAATTTAACAAATGAATTAATTAATAAATAACGAATTGTAGTTAAAAGCAAAATAATATTAAGGGACATTTTATTAATTTTTTGTTTATTTTTTTTAATCCCTTCATATATGTCTCAAGAAAATTTAAAAGTTTTTTTAATTCGTCCTCTAACAATATTTTTAAGCCTGTTTTGCGCGCGCCGTCAAGCGTGTTTTTTTTCTTAAGTTGAACAGATGACTTTATTATTTTCGCGCCTCTCTCCTATTCATTTCAAATAGTTTGTATTGTGTTTATTATGTATTATAATATTGATGTATTATAATATTGAATTTTTATACGAATGAACATCGCCAAACGTCGATATACTGAATTGACCAAAAAAAGAAAATCGGACCAGCAAAAAAAAAAAAAAATCAGGTGCAAGCAGAATATGAGCATATGCGAGTGCAATATGCTTACTGTATGCACCAAGGATTGCATATTTATTTGTTTATATGTTTACGGTCAAGATTTTTTTTGTTATGAGTTGCTCTAAGCAATAAAAAATAAATATTAATTGAATCATTACAAGTACCAAAAAACTTCAAAGTTTTAATACATTTTTCTTGAAAAAGGTTTTTAAAATCGGTGTGCAAGATTGCGCAGTAAGTTTAACACCGACTTACTTCAAAATTGCTGAGTAATTAAGAAAATATATTTTTGAGGGCTGAATTCCAGCATTTTTTTTTTTAAAGTCCTTAAAAAGTTTTTACAGTTACTTTTGTCCTAATATTTTAGGCCTTCTTTTAATTTTAACTTTGCGTAGCCGCCATTTTGTTTCTAGTTATTTTTTTTTTAAAAACTCTTAGTCAGCCCCTCACATTAGGTTTGAACTCTCACCAAATAACTTTTTCAGATAAGCCAATTTCAAGATATCCTGCATTCTGTTTTTTTACTGCTTCATTTGCGCACGTGTGACGCGGAAGTGACGTCACGAAAAAAAAACAAAAATTTTTTTTGTTAATTTTAATACTTATGTAAACAATAAAGTATTTGCTCAAATATCTCTAACCTTTTTGTACAATCCTTAAAAAGCTCCTAAATTTTCGACAATATTAGGTAAAATGTCAATTAATTAACTAGAAAAAATAATAATGAATATATATTTATTTTAACCGAAGTGTATTAAATTTTTGTGATCGAGCAATGGACACCGGCGGGTGATACCCCTGCGAGGTATTTGTCACACATTCATTCAATACATCTTCTGAAAAAAATCTTCTTAAAATTTTTTATCGTTATAGTGTTTTGTATATAATTCCTTGTATATATTTCCTCATTTTGAATTAAAGATGTTTAAAATAAACATATAAAATCAATCGATTTTTTATTGCAGGTGGACCAACATTTCGTTTAAAAGGATCAATAACATCTTTATCGTTTTTAGATGCTTTAGGCAACGTTATTCCATACCCGTATGAGTCATGGAAGGACGATAGTAGAGAAGGAAAAAAAGATCGTAAGTTCAAAAACAATAATACTTTTAAGGTATGTTTCTACTTTCTCATGCTCAAAAGGCGACAGTTTTTAAATATTTATTTTTAAGCAATTTCATTATAAATCAAAGTTTTATTAGTTTAACATTATTTCGTTTCTTCACAATAGTAGATACAATATAGCGGTTCTGTATCAGGTGGAGCGGTGGAGCAAGCCAATGACGTCACTCCGGTCCAGCGCCATCTAGTGGGGGCTTTTTTAAGTAATCTGCAAGTTTGGGGTATGTCTTTGCTTTAAGCTTTTTATCTTTGGCAAGTTTGGTGTATGTCTTTGCTTTAATCTTTTAAAAATTAGCAAGTTTGGGGAATGTCTTTGCTTTAAGCGTTGGTCATAATTTTATACACTACACTATCGGTAGTGGTAGTCAAGCGAGTTCTTATCAGTGCTTGCATGTTTTTGTTTTTTCTTAACCCTCGAATACCTACTAGCAATGACTCAAATCCTGAGTGACGAGCTTAGCTGAAATGATATGACTTGCTATATGAAAATATATATATTAATATGGGTTGAAGCAATTTAGGTACGGAGAAGGTTGAAGGGTTAAAGAAATGTTTATAAATTTATCATAATGGTGCTAAGTATTAGGTGCGAGTATTAGATTTGTATAAGTAGTTTAAGAATTGGATGACAACCATTTAAAACATAGGCGTATATAAATATCTATTCGTCAGTTGGGGGACATCGGGGTAACAAGCCCCCGCGTAATAACCACCGGCCAAGTCACTTACACCCAGCAACTTCTCCGCCGCTGTATTTTATTTTAAGTAAACGAAATACACCACAACCAAGAAGAGTCAGGAAGTTTCTAGAAGCTTCGAGATGCAGAAACGTCGAGAACATTTTAGAAGTCGACTTATGTCACTGTATGCCGATGACGTCACCCATACCCATGTAGAAATTCAACATTTTTTTTTGTGGTATTTCTAAAATAATTTTGGCGTGTTACATCAACAACAATAAGTGGTGCAATATCCTTGAATCCAACGACATCTAGTAATGGTTAGATTCCCGCATATAATAACTTTGTTGAAATTTTGCATACATATCATATAGTACAGCATACTGTCCCATTTCAAAGCGACTATTTAAATCATCATAGGGATATTTCTCTTTGTAAGCCGATTATAAGAAATCGTGGTCTTTCATTTTGCGGTGAAAGCTTTACATTCCATAAAACATTTATTTCCTTTGATAGTATAGGATTTATATATGATAGTCCCAACTTCTAAACGCCATTGGTATTACCAAATTTTCGTTTTTAATTATCTTGTACATTTCTAATTTTGCAAAGTAACCCAATCATCGTTTCTTAATGCGCCACTTTCAGCTTTATTCAATGATACGAAATTTTTCATAGTTGATGAAAGTGCAAGATTACGTATACGATCAACTTCAAAGCCATTAATTTCATATCGAATTTCATCGAACAGATATGAAACAAAGTTGTTTTTTAAATTTCACACCTGTTGGTACTATATCATTTCCTCCTTCCTGTTTTACTATAAACCCATGAATGTAAATCATACTCTCACTTGGTAAGACAAAGAGAACCTGATTTTGAATAGGTATACGAATAGCATCGTTATTGTTAAACGATTTTGGTATGGATAGTAAGTACGATAGTCTCTTTTTATAATACTCTCATCGTACATAGATTGTTGAAGTACATTGAGTATTTCATTTATATTGAATTATTGGTTGATTGATTATCGATATTGTGATTGATTGATTGATTACACTGCACAACAGTATGTATGATGATTGGGTTATTTTACATGATATTATTCCAATTTTTAATGATGATTTCAAATATGTGACTGGAATTTCTGTATCAGCTCTAGTTAAAAAAATAATGACACTTAGGTGTTTTTATAGTAAAACACAATATATATAAAAAAATCCTACTTTATTTAGTTCTTAAGTTGAAAAAAACATTCTTTTATTTGTTTTCCTTGCTGAAGCTGAAGGAAGTGTGCTGTTCTGAATGCTCCAACAATAGTCAGCCATCATGTGTGCGTTCCAGTAGCCTTGATAGCGTTCCTCCATCGTACGGAGATCCTGGTGGAATCGCTCTCCCTGTTCTTCCCTAAGATCCCCAAGATTGGCGGGAAAATAGTCCAGGTGGTTGTGCAGAAAGTGTAATTTGATGCTCATGTTACAACCAACCATTTGAAAATGACTCATTAGTTGTTCTACGTGTTGGGAGTAGTCAGTACTTTTCTTATTTCCCAAAAAATTTTTAACAAGCCAAACAAACTCATTCCATGCGTTTTTCTCCATCTCTGTCATAATGTCCGTAAAATTTGAATCTTTAATTAACGATCTTATTTGTGGCCCGTCAAAAATGCCTGCTTTTATCTTTTCGGCACTCAATTTCGGAAACTTTTTTGATAGGAAAAGAAAACAATTCCCATTTTTGTCAAGACCCTTTACAAATTGTTTGATAAGTCTTAGTTTAATATGTAACGGAGGCAAAATTATGCGATCCCTTGAAACTAATGGTGGGTTTATCACGTTCTGTTGTCCTGGAACTAGCGCTTCCCGAGTAGGCCAATCTTTTTTATTCCAATGTTGATTTTTAGCTCTACTATCCCACAAGCAAAGAAAACAGGGATACTTTGTGTAACCACCTTGTTGGCCTAAAAGAAAGTTTACCATTTTTAAATCAACACATATGATCCAGTTGTGTTCCACATATTTAATTTTGTCCAAAACCAGAGCGATAATTGAATATTCTTCTTTTACTTTTGTGGAATGAGCAATAGGCAACGACCCTAATTTATTTCCATTGTGTAAGAGAACACATTTCAGACTCCGTTTTGATGAGTCTATGAATAAACGCCACTCATTAGAAACATAATTTCGTAATCCCATTGCAGCCATTAAGCCAGGTACATCTTTACAAAATACGAAGTCATCTTCTTCAGCAAAATATTTGAGGAGACTTTGTTCTCTTGTGCGGTAATAACAAATTCTGGTTTCTTCTGTTACTAAGTATCTTTCTTTTAGCCTAGAAGCCAAAAGTTCTGAAGCAGACTTTGACAGTCCTAGATCTCTGATAAGATCGCTTAAATCATCTTGGTTGAATGGTTTTGGAGTTTTCAGGTCACATTCAAAGTCACTATCACTACTGTTAGTTTTCGCCTCAAAATCCATATGCTCATCCTGTGAAGAATCATCTTGAGGTTCAAGTGATGTCATACGACTGAAAACACGTCTATATGCAGACCGTATGCAAGGATATTCTCATTTGGCACGATTTTTTCGGTTAATGCCATTAATGTTCACCAAACAGAAATAACAGTCATCGTGATGGTTCACGGGTTCATTCCAGATCATAATGGTTTCGTTCCTAAATCTATTCCTTTTCTTATTTGTCCACAAACGCAGAAACTCAACGCACGTTTTGCATACCTTTTGCGGAATCCAAGGCTTATCTTTAATTTCCAACGGGTGACCAAAGTAATTTTTGTAAGCAACTTTTACGAATGCTGTCACTTTTCTTTAAACATATTTCTTTAAACATATACTCTCCGCAAATGAAACAAAAATGATTCCGATCATTCACACAAACTCGTTTTAACGATCACATATCAAATTGTATTAAGAAAACTAGATATTTTTTTAATTATCACCAAATTAATACTGCAATAAATTAATTTTTTATTGACAGCTATAACTCGTAAACAAGAGCTGTGACAAAAAAAAGGAAGGTAAATTTAGAATCAGCGAAATCAAAGTAGTAAACATCCTGTGATAAAAGTTATTCATCATTCAAAAAATTTAATTTTGTTGTGCAGTGTTATCGATCAGTTTAAGCCGGTAGCTGTAGAACAGTACAGATCAGTTTAAGCCGGTAGCTGTAGAACAGTACAGATCAGTTTTAGCCGGTAGCTGTAGAACAGTACAGATCAGTTTAAGCCGGTAGCTGTAGAACAGTACAGATCAGTTTAAGCCGGTAGCTGTAGAACAGTACAGATCAGTTTAAGCCGGTAGCTGTAGAACAGTACAGATCAGTTTTAGCCGGTTAATGTAGAATAGTACAGACCCGTTTAAGCCGGTAGCTGTTGTAGCTGTTGAACAGCTACCGGCTAAAACTGATCTGTACTATTCAACAGCTACCGGCTTAAACGGGTCTGTACTATTCTACATCAACCGGCTAAAACTGATCTGTACTGTTCTACAGCTACCGGCTTAAACTGATCTGTACTGTTCTACAGCTACCGGCTTAAACTGATCTGTACTGTTCTACAGCTACCGGCTTAAACTGATCTGTACTGTTCTACAGCTACCGGCTTAAACTGATCTGTACTGTTCTACAGCTACCGGCTAAAACTGATCTGTACTGTTCTACAGCTACCGGCTTAAACTGATCTGTACTGTTCTACAGCTACCGGCTAAAACTGATCTGTACTGTTCTACAGCTACCGGCTTAAACTGATCTGTACTGTTCTACAGCTACCGGCTTAAACTGATCTGTACTGTTCTACAGCTACCGGCTAAAACTGATCTGTACTGTTCTACAGCTACCGGCTTAAACTGATCTGTACTGTTCTACAGCTACCGGCTTAAACTGATCGATAATCAATCAATCAATCACAATATCGATAATCAATCAACCAATAATTCAATATAAATGAAATACTCAATGTATGTACTTCAACAATCTATGTACGATGAGAGTATTATAAAAAGAGACTATCATACTTACTATCCATACCAAAATCGTTTAACAATAACGACGCTATTCGTATACCTATTCAAAATCAGGTTCTCTTTGTCTTACCAAGTGAGAGTATGATTTACATTCATGGGTTTATAGTAAAACAGGAAGGAGGAAATGATATAGTACCAACAGGTGTGAAATTTAAAAAACAACTTTGTTTCATATCTGTTCGATGAAATTCGATATGAAATTAATGGCTTTGAAGTTGATCGTATACGTAATCTTGCACTTTCATCAACCATGAAAAATTTCGTATCATTGAATAAAGCTGAAAGTGGCGCATTAAGAAACGATGATTGGGTTACTTTGCAAAATTAGAAATGTACAAGATAATTAAAAACGAAAATTTGGTAATACCAATGGCGTTTAGAAGTTGGGACTATCATATATAAATCCTATACTATCAAAGGAAACAAATGTTTTATGGAATGTAAAGCTTTCACCGCAAAATGAAAGACCACGATTTCTTATAATCGGCTTACAAAGAGAAATATCCCTATGATGATTTAAATAGTCGCTTTGAAATGGGACAGAATGCTGTACTATATGATATGTATGCAAAATTTCAACAAAGTTATTATATGCGGGAATCTCAACCATTGCTAGATGTCGTTGGATTCAAGGCAATTGCACCACTTATTGTTGTTGATGTAACACGCCAAAATTATTTTAGAAGTACCACAAAAAAAAATGTTGAATTTCTACATGGGTATGGGTGACGTCATCGGCATACAGTGACATAAGTCGACTTCTAAAATGTTCTAGACGTTTATGCATGTCGAAGCTTCTAGAAACTTTTTGACTCTTCTTGGCATTCTACATGGGTATGGGTGACGTCATCGGCATACAGTGACATAAGTCGACTTCTAAAATGTTCTCGACGTTTCTGCATCTCGAAGCTTCTAGAAACTTTTTGACTCTTCTTGGCATTGGCTAAGGTTAGGTTGATTCTGAAGTATTATTTGTATAGGATCGCGCTATTTGCTATCTCCCTTTCTCTCTCTTACTATCAAATTCTCTCTCTCTCCCTTTCTCTCTCACACCATTCGCTTCGGCATACAATGACATAAGTCAGCTTCTAAAATGTTCTCGAAGTTTCTGCATCTCGAAGCTTCTAGAACTTCCTGACTCTTCTTGGTTGTGGTGTATTTCGTTTACTTAAAATAAAATACAGCGGCGGAGAAGTTGCTGGGTGTAAGTGACTTGGCCGGTGGTTATTACGCGGGGGCTTGTTACCCCGATGTCCCCCAACTGACGAATAGATATTTATATACGCCTATGTTTTAAATGGTTGTCATCCAATTCTTAAACTACTTATACAAATCTAATACTCGCACCTAATACTTAGCACCATTATGATAAATTTATAAACATTTCTTTAACCCTTCAACCTTCTCCGTACCTAAATTGCTTCAACCCATATTAATATATATATTTTCATATAGCAAGTCATATCATTTCAGCTAAGCTCGTCACTCAGGATTTGAGTCATTGCTAGTAGGTATTCGAGGGTTAAGAAAAAACAAAAACATTCAAGCACTGATAAGAACTCGCTTGACTACCACTACCGATAGTGTAGTGTATAAAATTATGACCAACGCTTAAAGCAAAGACATTCCCCAAACTTGCTAATTTTTAAAAGATTAAAGCAAAGACATACACCAAACTTGCCAAAGATAAAAAGCTTAAAGCAAAGACATACCCCAAACTTGCAGATTACTTAAAAAAGCCCCCACTAGATGGCGCTGGACCGGAGTGACGTCATTGGCTTGCTCCACCGCTCCACCTGATACAGAACCGCTATATTGTATCTACTCACAATACACAAAAAAAAAATTCCGTTTGCCTTTTTAATTTAATTTCGTATTCAAATGAGAGAGGGCAGCAAAGTCGAGTTCTTAAAAACTAGTTTCTCACGGCCGACAGTTAATGTCCAAATTGGTAAATTTGATAAACAAATTACTTTTCCAAATAGGAATCTACCACATTTATTTTAAAATCGTAAGAAATGGTAGATACATGTGGACAAGATGTTATTGAACAAAATACTCTTAACTTTATGAAAATCGACACTTGGCCAATTCAGAGATTAACTATCGCCCGTGCAAAAAATGCTCATATTGAGAATAACGCTTCATTATTAAAATGCAAAATTATAATTGAAAAAAAAAAATTTTGTATTGTCAAAGCAATTAATTAAGGAGGGAGATTAATTAATTAAAGAGATTAGCCTCAAAAAATGTCCATACATTTTTCATATCAAATAAGCCCCAGTTTTTGGACGATATTTCATCTTTTGTTCACGGCATGGTGGCCGTATCTGATACTGGTTGAGGTGCATGGCTTGTATGCGATAGAACCCAGTCTCAAATCCTATATGACACAGAATGTTTTCACACATTTATACAACACGCACACCACATTTGATCATAAGGAACTCGGTCAAAGTCTTTTAAAGGACTGAAATGGACATTTTTTTATTTTATTTCATCTTTTTTGATTAATAAACTCGGTAAATGGGTCCAACACGATTAGAACAGAGTAGATACAATATATTCGCTCTGGACCAGGTGGAGCAAGCCGATGACGTCACTTAGGCCCAGTGCCCCAAAATCGGCAAGTTTGGGGTATATCTTTGCTAAAATCTATTAAAATCGGCAAGTTTTGGGGTATGTCTTTGCTTTAAGCTATTAAAATCGGCAAGTTTGAGGTATGTCTTTGCTTTATGCTATTAAAATCGGCAAGTTTGATGTATGTCTTTGCTTTAAGCGTTGACCATAATTTTATTTACTTCATTATCGGTAGTGGTAGTCAAGAGACTTCTTATCAGCGTTTGCATGTTTTGTTTTTTTCTTAACCCTCGAATTCGTTATAGCAATGACTCAAATTCTGCTTGTCGACTTTAGCTGAAATGATATGTCTTGCTTTATGAAAATATATACATTTATTTGGGTTAAAACCATTTAGGTACGTCGAAGGCTGAAAGGTTAAAGAAATTTTTGTAAATTAACATAGTAGTGCTAAGTATTAGGTGCGTGTATTAGATTTGTATAAGTAGTTTGTGTATTGGATGACAACCATTTAAAACATATGCGTATATAAATATCTATTCGTCAGTTGGGGTACATCGGGGTTACAAGCCGGGTTACACCGGCCAAGTCACTTACACCCAGCAACTTCTCCGCCGCTGTATTTTATTTTAAGTTAAGGAAATACACCGCAACCTAGAAGATTCAAGAAGTTCCTTGATGCAGAAACTTCGAGAACATTTTAGAAGCCGACTTATGTCATTATACGCCGATGACGTCACCCATCCTCCCCCGATACGGATTGTAATTTTATCTGATTCCCCTTAGCAACAGGATCAAAAAGGAGCAAAGATCAAAAAGGAGCCGGAACAACAAGGATCAAAAAAAGTCCCACATGAAACCTCTGATTCACCTTAGTAACTTTTTTCCAGAATAGCGAATGGAGTCAGAGAGAAAGGGGGAGAGAAAATTTGATAGTAAGAGAGAGAAAGGGAGATAGCAAATATCGCGATACTATACAAATAATACTTCAGACTCAACCTAACCTAAGCCAATGCCATAGGTATAGGGGGCACTCTATACCTATATTGGTATATAGGCCACTCTATAGGTATAGACTATTAGTTTATAACGAATACGCATAATGTCAATAACAATCTCCTGAAGCGGAACCACTTCAACTCTCGTTGCAAAATATTTTCCTCCGGTTGAATTACCTACAAGATATGTTTGTGGACTTGTAGACTTTATATCAATTAATTCTATACCAAATGTACATGATCACAATAATTTATTCCATATCGGACCACATACTATTACAATTCCAGTTGGTTCATATGATATCGAAAGCAACTTGACAGATGGATCATATATTAATAGCACTTTGGCTCACACTATTCATGAATGTCCTCTAGATGTTCCACCAGGATATAAAATTAAAGAGAAACCTCAAAAGAGGATTTTCAGTTAGTCCTACATCAACACTGGAACGAAGAAGAGCTATAAAACCATTGACAAGATATAATATAGAATTTTTAAAATCATTGGGATTTAATCTTGGGAGAAGAGCCAACAACAACTATTACTAAACAGATAACTGCTAAACTGGTCTTTACTGTTCGACAGGATAACTGCTAAACTGGTCTTTACTATTCAACAGCTAACTGCAAAAACTGATCTGTGCTGTTCAACAGCTACCTGCTGATCTGAACTGTTAAACAGCTACCTGCTAAACTGATTGATAATTAGTCAATCAATCACAATATCGATGATCAATCAACCAATAATTAAATATGAATGAAATACTCAATGTACTTCAACAACCTATGTACGATGAGAGTATAATAATATATAATGTATATACTCGTATATATATATATATATAATATATATATAATGTATATATGATGTAATATATATTGTTATAAACTATAACTATAACTATCACAGTTACTATCCATACCAAAAATCGGTTAACAATAACGATGAGATTTGTATACCCATTCAAAATCAGGATCTCTTTGTCTTACCAAGTGAGAGTATGATTTACATTCATGGCTTTATAGTAAAACAGGAAGGAGAAAATGATGTAGTAACAACAGGTGTGATATTTAAAACAACTTTGTTTCATATCTGTTCGATAAAATTCTATATGAAATGAATGGTTTTGAAGTTGATCGTACACATAATCTTGGAATTTCATCAACCATGAAAAATTTCGTATCATTGAATAAAGCTGAAAGTGGCGCATTAACAAACGTGGGTTGGGTTCCTGATGAAAATTTCACACTGGGAAAATCTCATTTTAGTTGCTGTGTGCCGTTGAAAATGTTCCTGGGTTTTACTGAAGATTATAATAAAATAATATTAAATTCGAAGCATAAACTTATCCTTCAACGTCATATCATTCTACAAATGGAACTGATCAGTTAAAGCTAACAATACTGGACATAGTTTGGAAAATACCTCATATACAGTTATCAGACTTTGCAAAATTGCAAATGTAAAAGATAATTAAAAACGAAAATTTGCTAATGCCAATGACGTTTAGAAGTTGGGACTATCATATAAATCCTATGATATGTCATGTCATATAAATACCTATGAATCCTTTATGGAATGTAAAGCTTTTACCGCAAAATGAAAGACCACGATTTCTTATAATCGGTTTACAAATAGAAAAAAGTAAACAGGAAGGAAATATATTTGATCATTGTAATATATCTAACTAAAAAGTATATATAAGCTCTGAATCATATCCCTATGATGATTTAAATAGGCGCTTTGAAATGGGACAGTATGCTGTACTATATGATATGTACAAAAAATTTCAACAAAGTTATTATATGCGGGAACCTCAAACATTGCTAGATGTCGTTGAATTCAAGGCTTTTGCACCACTTATTATTGTTGATGTAACACACCAAAACCAAGCTGTTAAAGTTGGACCTATTGATGTACGAATTGAATTTGAGACCGAAGCAAACAAGCCGATTCCAGATAGAACCTCAGCCCACTGTTTAGTAATTCATGATCTGTTAATTGAATATTCACCTCTAACAAATTCACAAATTCACCTCGAAAAAATTAATTAAATATACGATAATTTGTTTCCATTAATAAAATTATACAATTTGTTTATATATGTATGTATATTAAAATAATAATAATAATAGTAAAAAAAATTTTAAATAATTTTTGTTAGAATTTTACCACAAACATTCGTTTATTTTAGCGTTACACTTCTACACTGCTCTCTTATCTTGAACTTGCAGTTTTTTTTTTTTGAGTACGCTTACTATGCTTATTATGAAGCTTGGGTCTTATCACTTTAACCTTGAATTCTTTTTTATAACGACTTAATATTAGTTTCAAATTAAATTAAAATTACAATCCGTATCGGGGTGTGGATGGATGACGTCATCGGCATACAATGACATAAGTCGGCTTCTAAAATGTTCTCGAAGTTTCTGCATTTAGAAACTTCTTGAATCTCCTTGGTTGCGGTGTAATTCCTTTACTTAAAATAAAATCCAGCGGCGGAGAAGTTGCTGGGTGTAAGTGACTTGGCCGGTGGTTATTAAGCGGGGCTTGTAACCCCGATGTACCCCAACTGACGAATAGATATTTATATACGCCTATGTTTTAAATGGTTGTCATCTAATACACAAACTACTTATACAAATCTAATAAACACTCCTAATACTTAGCACTACTATGTTAATTTACAAAAATTTCTTTAACCCTTCAGCCTTCGACGTACCTAAATGGTTTTAACCCAAATAAATGTATATATTTTCATAAAGCAAGTCATATCATTTCAGCTAAAGTCGACAAGCAGAATTTGAGTCATTGCTATAACGAATTCGAGGGTTAAGAAAAAAACAAAACATGCAAACGCTGATAAGAACTCTCTTGACTACCACTACCGACAATGAAGTAAATAAAATTATGATCAACGCTTAAAGCAAAGACAAACTTGCCGATTTTAATAGCTTTTAGCAAAGACATACCCCAAACTCGCCGATTTTTAGCAAAAAAATATACCCACTAGAAGGTGCTGGGGCCTAAGTGACGTCATCGGCTTGATCCACCGCTTTGCCTGGTCCAGATCGAACATATTGTATCTACTGAACAGAGACTGTAATTTAGAGACTGTAAATTATTTTTAGATTTTGAAACCAAAAAAGTAGTGCGAAAAAATTGCCGTTTTTAAGGCACTATTAGACTCCTCTCACATTGTAGAACATGTTTTCCTATTGACTTTAAAAATGTTGACTTTTAAAATTTTGAGAAATAATTAATAATTTTTTCTGCTTTTTATATTTTTTTGAGCACTAAATAACTGGTTAGTTTTAATTTCTATTTTTTAAGGCAAAAATAAAATGCAAAATTTGTCCAATATTTTTTTGACCATAAAATAACTGGTAGATTTTGATTTTAATTTTTTAAGGCAAAAAAAAAGCAAAATGTGGATCTAAGTTGACGGTTGAACCAAAGTTACAAAGGGAACAGTTACAAGAGAGTTATCGTTGGTGTAGAGACTAATTTGCTAGAGTACTGGAACCGAAAGAAGTACGAAATTCCTTGGCTTAGACGGCTAGTTTTAATTACACAAGGTGCTCCTGCTACTCAAGTAAGCGTGGAGCGAGCATTTTCTACCTTTAAATTAGGGTGGGGGTATGCGAGATCCTAGCTTAACTTGATAACGAATTTATTTAATCTATACTATCTATATTATTATATAAAAGCGTTGTGACACTAAACGGATGATCCACAATCACTCGATAACCACTGAACTGATTTAGACGATATAGGCACCATCCGATTTGTTATTTCAGTTAAATCGTCATAAGCTATGTTATCATTGCCACGCCTACTTTTACCGCAAATAAATCAGTTAAAAGTAATTATTTCAGACGGTTTTGGTCGTACTAAACTAAAATTTGGTAACTTAGTTCGTATGATTATTGTCTGCAAATGTACTAAAAATGGACGTGGTCGGACTTAATATGCACCCACTTTTATGAAATTATTATAATTCCTTAATAGAACATGTTTTCATAGTGAAACTTGGTAAGTCGGTGCTATGGGCCCAAATATCGGTCATGTATATTTATTAATAAAAAAAAAACGTCCTTGGCAAAGCAGCGAACCAATGGGTCCTGCTAGTTATATAAAAGCGTTGTGACACTAATCGGATGATCCATAACCACGCGAGAACCACTGGACCGATTAAGATGATATAGGTACCATCCGATTTTATATTTCAGCAAAATCATGATAGGCTATGTTTATTTGCCACGCCTACTTTAACCGCTCATAAATCAATAAAAATTATATATTCCAGACGGTTTTGGTCGTATTAAACTAAAATTTGGTAACTTAGTTTGTATGATCATTGTCGGTACCTGTATTAAGAATGGGCGTGATCGGATTACATATACGCCCACTTTAACGAAATCATTATAACTCCTTAATTGTACAAGTTTTCATAGTGAAACTTGGTATGTAGGAGCTATGGGTCCAAATGGCGGTCAGTATGTACATTAGAGTGGCCCCCAAATGTATGGGGAAAAGAGTTTGAAATGTTTTAGTTTCAATAAAAATAATTGTTCCATTTGACCTCAAAACAAACGTCTAGAATTTTGAAGTCGATTGAAAAAGTCTAAGGCGTGCCGCATTGACCACCTTTTCTTGAAAATTTGACTATTTTCTTGTTATTTTCGAAAAAATTTCAAAAGTCCAAATATGAAGATATTTGAATTAAATCTAAGGGATATTTGCCTAATATTTTGACTTATCTATAAAAAAAAAATTGGGCGATTATGTTGAAGAATCTAGCCGCTATGTATTTTTTAGCTTGAAGTTCAATTTTTCGCCAATATCGAGTTTGAGTATTTTTACAAAAAAAAAAAATCCCATAAATCCAAAAATGCAAACTTTTACATAAAAAAACTTCACGGAAAATTTTAGAATAGTGCTGAGCTATTATGTAAAAAAATTAAAAAAACCAAAACATTACAGCAAAAGTTATAGATGATCAAACTTGACTTTTTTCAAAATTTCTCAAAGGTCCTTTTTTGGTCTATCGAACACAAAAAAATTAATAAAAAATCGGAACACATAGCTTTCTCCCTCTGAATGGTTTTAATAATTTTTTAAAAACTATTTAAGATATTTTTGCCGAAAAAATTTTGGAATTCCACGGTTGCCAAAATACCAGTACCTGGTTTTAGTATAAAAAAGGCTAGAGAAACGCAAAAAATCAACAAATTAAATTTTTCCAATTTGCAATGCAAACACAATTTAACATACATTTTATAAAAAACAAAAAACACTGGTTTTAATTGATCCACAAAAGCTTAGTAATAATTTAACTTGATTGTGTAAAATTAGAACATTTTTCTGCAACAAAGACGATTTTGAGTGGGTTGAATACATTTTCGAATAATATTATTTCACTTGAAGCAAGCATTGCTTTTCTTTTTCATTATGCGTCAATTCTTTTCCATTTAATTGCATATTCCAATAAAAAACACGGCTAAATCAGTCCGAATATCCGATTTTTTGCTGATGATATATCCTTCGACATTGCCGTATTAAACTTCATAATACAATGACAACTTTCTTTACAATGAGACTTTCTGCGTGCTATTCGATATTTTCCAGCAAATACAATAAAAAAGTCCTCACTACTCACATTTTGCATTGACGAAATTATAGAATTTCTCAAAATCACTTTTTAATAGTTTTCGCAGTCTTCTGGGCAATGAATCGGAATTAAATTTGCAAAAAAAAATTTATTTTACTACATGCACTTCACATAACTACTGATGTGGCTGTAGCGAAACCGTTATTTCTTGCGTACAGCGTTGTTTTTTGTATTCGATGGACCAAAAAAGAGCACTTTGCAAAATTTTGAAAAAAAGTCAAGTTTGATCTTTTATAAATTTCGCTGTAGAATTTTGGTTTTTTCAATTTTTTTTTTCAAAATTGCTCAAGACTATTCTAAAGTTATCTGTGAAGTTTTTTTTAAAAAAAATTTTAAATTTTTGAATTTTTGGATATATTTTTTTTTTGTAAAAATACTCAAACTTGATATTTTCGAAAACATTGCACTTCAAGCTAAAAATTGCATAGCGTCTAGATTCTTCAACATAATCGCTCAATTTTTTTAAAGATAAATCATAGTATTAGGCAAATATCCCTTAGATTTCATTCGAATACCTTCATATTTGGATTTTTGTGATTTTTTTGAAAATAACAAGAAAATAATGAAATTTCAAAAAAAAAGGTGGTCAATGCGGCACGCCTTAGACTTTTTCAATCGACTTTCTTTTTCAGAATTTCAACAAAAATTCTAGACGTTTGTTTTCAGGTCAAACAAAACAATTGAAGCGTTTACGCGAATAACGCTGTAAACGCCAAAATAATCAAAACTATTTTTTTTGCTATTACATAATTTCTAAAATTTTATTAGTTTTTGGGCATTGATATGCTTTCTAAAGTCGGTTGTGAGTGGAAAAACTTGCATATGCTCGTCATCAATGTAGAATTAAAAGTGGTTTACAAAAGTGCAATAAAGGTAAAAATCGGACGATAAATTTTAAAAATTGGAAAGTCATAAGCACTAAAAGGCTAAAAAATAGTGGAGAGGCATCTACTGAATAAAAAGAAAAAGTTGAATCCAATAAAATTGCTCCAGAAGCGGTAATGTGGAAAAATGTTGTAAGCGCCATCAGCGAAGATGTTATGCTTACTGGTGAAACGTGTTACCATCCATCACGTTTTTCCATTTCAAAAGTATCTAAATCCTTTTTTCTTTTCTTTTTAAAGAATATGTTTTATTTTTTTGTATACCGGAAAATTTCTTTGAAACTCTTACACCAAAAAATTGGAAATCGAAATCAAATGGCCTTAAATGCGCCATTAAAAACGTTTTCTTCAATTCCTTAACATTTTTAATTTTGTCGCTTACAACGTTATTCGAATGAACGCTTCAGTTAATTTTACTGAAACTAAAACATTTCAAAAAATACTTGTGGGGGCCACTCTAATGTACAAAAATGCTGCCACGCCTACTTTTAATACGCTTATGTCTATCTTTATATATCTATCAATATATATAAAATCAAATAGCACATCTATGTTGCCGCATTAATTGAGAAAGGATAAACCGATTTGGTTAATTTTTATTGTTGTTTATTGTAGTTTATACGCAATAACATACCCGCTAGATGGCCCTGGCGTCAAGCTATTACAAAAAATCGTATTTATAGTCCGATTTGACTCATATTTTAATTATATATTGGCAAGGGTAAGCGAGCTATGTTTGCAAAAAATTGCTCCTCTAGGTGATGCCAGTGTTAAATTATTATTTAAAATCTTATTTATAGTTCGATTTGGCTCACATTCGTAATATATACTAAGGGTAAGGGAACTACGTTTGGAAAAAAAGTGACGCCAGGTGGCGCCATTGTTGAATTATTACCAAATTTATGGACCAATTTGTTTCATATAATAGCTTTGGTGCAAAAATGCCAAATTTTTTATATTTTTTTCAGCGAAGAAGGTCAGTAATGTATGAGTTATTAATTTTGTTTGTTTTTTTTTTATTTACTTAAAACAGCATGATTTGAACTTTTCTATGTGTAGTACAATTTCGGGTTTTGGAGTAGTAAGGGGCAGTATAGATAAAATAATAACAAATTTTTCCTTGAAGTAAATGTATATGCATTTATATAGAGCCAAGGCTTTTTATTAACGGTATTTTTTTAAGTATCTTTGAAACAAGATTCGCAAAATTTTAAATTCAAATATCTTTTTTTCTTTATCTAGTTTTTTTGCACAAAAATATCAGATTCCACTCTTAAAATTTTTTATTAATGCGAAACATTAAATAATCAAAAGTAAAACGCATGGTCTAACTAGAACTTTTACTAAAGTGTAGTGTATTTACATTCTAACATAAAATAGCCACACAGACCGACCACCCAAGGAACTTCTATATAAACAGAAATCATTGAAAAACTTCTTTACGTAAGCAAAGCCTTGAACTCGAATTCGTTTCAATGCACTTAAGTGCCCTTTTCACTTGTTCCGCTATATACCGCACAAGCATAAGTGCGCTAGCGAGTATTGTAATACACATGCATTGCATGAAAAAGAAAATAGAACAACAACAAGCGACAAGCTAACTTGTGCCGATGACACCTTTTTATTCAAGGCTACAAATTAAGCAAACCAATTATAATTGGTTTACAATACAAATTATGAGGGGATATTTAAAGAATGTCAATGAACTAAAATAAAATGATTGGTCTATAATCAATTTTTAAAATTAAAATCAAAATTATTGGAATTTAAGGAGGAGTCTTGAGTCATTTTCAGTTATTAATAAAAATTAATGTTGAGTTCAATAGATTTGAGTTATAATTTAATACCTCAAACTCAGCTCTTTAGCTGATTAATTAAAAGCGAGGCTCCTTAGCCAATAGCGAATTGGTGCGCTTTGATCACTAAACGTTTCATTTCTACAGGCTACCGTGATAAGCGTAAAATTCTCTTTCTCTTCCTATCAAAATATGCTTCAACCTTACATGGCGATCCTGCTAATTCGATCCTGCAAATTCGATCCTGTTGATTAGATACTGCAATCCAATCCTACGATAGTCAAACCGAAACTTTTTAATAACATAAAATTTGCAATACTTTCATATCATGTCAAAGAAATATTGTAAAGATGTTTGACAAACTAAAAAGTCCAGCAACAATAGAAGAAGAATAGAAACCAGAAGCCACCGTTATAACTTCACCAAATCTAATATATATACAAACATCGTTAACAGCTGGTCCGAAAGCACTTTCTATAGAGGAATATTATAAAAGGAATCATTAAATCACCCAAGAAGAGAATAAGACAAAAATTACAAAACAACAAAAATTAGACGACCCCGAGCCGGAAAAGCAGTGAAGGCCAGACAAACGATTTACAATTCAAAAAATAAATTGCTAGAAAAGTAAAAATAGAGAAACTGAATTATTATAAAAATAAAAAAAAAAAATAAAATTGCTTTGAATTCATGATTCCAAATATAACATATATTTACAAATACCCTGCAATATTTAATAATGAAAACAAGAAGAAATTGTGATCAATAAGAACATTGACAACAATATTGGATCCGTTGTAACTAAAACTGAAATAAATCAGATATCTTGGACAGTTGCAGTAACTTTAGGAATTATTATTTTGATAACTTATATATTATATAAAATTAATATTTACTACAAAAAATATGTCATGAAACATATAATAAGAGCCAATGTATTATTATTATTATTAATAGGTGCCTTTATTGTATAAGTACACTAAGAACTTAGTTCTTCTAAAGTACAAAGTACAACTTAAAATTAATAAAAGGTTTAAAAAGATATAATAAAATTAAATTACTAAACAGAAGAAAAGTAAAAAAAAAGAATACATATAAGAAGCAAGATGATGAGAAAGAGATTGAGATAGAGCATAAGAAAGAGATGAAAGAGAACTGACCTGTTATTAAGAATTAGACGATGAAAAATGCCTTTTTATTGAAATTTTGAAAAGCGTTATTGACTGGATAGATTTTAATTGACTTGGTAATGAATTCCAAATTCGAATGGCGTTAATAAAAAATAGTCTTGTGGAGCTAAGGAAGTTAAAAGTTGGCAAAAGTAGTGCTTGGCTTCTAAGCGATCTACTAAATTGTAGTTTTTCAAATAAGTAAAGAGGAGTTTTTGAGTGTATAAGCTTATGTAAGAATATGCAATTTCTGATATTAGAGTAAGTTGATATGTCGCATCCAAGTATACATGTTTTTAACTCAGCTAAATGATCGAACCTACGTAACCCATAGACATAACGTGTAGCATGATTAAAAGCGATTTGCAATTTTAGCTGGGACCGTGAGTCCAACTTACTATATACAAGATCAGAATACGATATGATAGGAACAATTAACTGAATCACAAGATTACGCCTTATACCAATGGGAGTGTATATATAATATATGTAAATATGTATAAAATATGAGTGTAAATAAAATATATTTTTCGAACTACACCGTTGATGTGATCTGTACATGTGAGAGAAGCATTAACATGAAATCCAAGATTAACAACACTATTAACAATTTGTACAATGTTATTATCCATTAATACTTCAGGAATTGAGCCAGGGTTAATTCTAACTTTAGAGATAGGCAACACATAGGACTTTATGACATTAAGATGGAGACTATTATTCATAGCCCATAGGCTTATACTGTGAAGATCTTCATTAAGCTTACAGACTAGATCTTCCATAAGATTTGTTTTGCCAGACAAATAAATCTGCACATCATCAGCATAAGCGTGCATTGTTGAATAGGTGCAGCAGCGAAAAATGTCATTCACAAAAAAGGAGAACAGCAGAGGACCAAGAACCGATCCCTGGGGCTCACCGCAGCAAACAGCTCTGTAATTAGAAAAATTGATGCCAACCTCTACCTTTTGTTTTCTATCTGCCAAATAACTACTTACAAGGCGAATAGTGCTGTCACAAAACCCAAACAGGTATTTTAATTTTTGACATAAAAGCTCATGGCTTACAGTCTCGAAAGCTTTAGAAAAGTCGAGCAAACACAATAGAGTTAGTTGGCTATCATCCTAAGGGGACCTAATATCATCATAATACTTTAAGCATTGCAGTAGAGCAACTGTGACCTGCGCGAAAACCTGATTGGAACGGAGACAAAAGTTTATTTTGACTTAGGAACGACGATATTTGGTTAGCCATAAGAGATTCACATACTTTGGACAGGGAAGACAAGATACTTATAGGCCTAATGTCTTTTGTCTCGCAAGCTCCAGTTTTTTTAGCTACCGGCGGTACTATTGTAGACTTCCATAAAGAAGGAAAAGATGATGAGGTAAAACAATGGTTTATTATGTGAATTAGTGAGCTAAGAACATGCGGTAAAATCATTTTTACAAATTTTAGATTTATGCCGTCTACTCCAACCGCATTTGATTTAATTTTTAAAACAGCTTTTGCTACTTCATCCTCTGCTACAGCAGAAAACTGAAATATCTGCTTAGCAGGAGGGTCTAAAATATTTGAAGAAGTAGAGGTGCTAGTTTGACTTACACTCAGACTAGAAAGAAAATATTCATTAAGATAGTCAAGTTGAATTTGGCAGTTTAATGTTTGTTTATCTACAATGCAAAGATTCTTTAAGTTATTCCAGAGTACTTTAGGTGGAAGAGATGTTAAGCAGATTCGTCTGTTCCTTTGGAGTGTATCCGTGAATAGTCTATTTGAGCTGGAAAGATTCGTGGAGTCAGCGTCTAAAATTGCACATAAAGTCTGTGCAATAGGTGCTCAGAGATTTATGTGCAAAAAGTAGGAAAATAGATAAGAAAGAAACACCGGTGAATAAAATATAAATTGTGTACAACTTTATTTGTAAGTTCTTACGTTTCTGGACTTCAAGTAATACAGCAAATTATGATGCAGTTCCAAAATGGAGGATTTCGACGCGATGAAGCTGTAATCAATACGTGATTATAGAAGGAGGCAAAACCCGCTCGTCGGATAAGCCGACCGAGCGACTCGTCAGAGCATCGATACTGGAATATCGATACTCGAACGAGTCGAAAGTAGGTATGTTGAATCTATGTTTTAATTAATCTTTTACAATTTTCTCTTTTAGCGTTGCGACGTAAACATGCCGGCCCCCTTGAAGTATTACTATAAAATATTTCAATATACTACAAATACATTATTCTAGTAAAAAGGTGTTGATCAATTCAAAAGTGTCTCATTTTTCGTTCCATCGTTATAATAATTTATTTCAGTGCTGTCAGAACAATAAATTTCATAGAATGGATATAAATATATATAGTAAAAATTATAAATTGTAATTGTTATTGTAAAAAATGCAATACTACTGGGACACCACTCCAGATAACACCCATCCGGAGATGGTGTTCTGGGTCACGATTCCGCCTACATTACACGGGCATATACCTGGCTCTATGATTTTCGGGTATCTGCACCCAACACCATGCCGACCGGAGACGAAAAGAAAAAGTCGGGATCAGCAAGCATCATATTCGGAAATTTTGCCCTGATAGACCTGTCCAGACTTTCTCTAGGCGTGATTCGCGTGAAATGCCGCAACACCGTCGCTTGGGCTGTCACCGTCTGATTTGACTCATAGTTAGCTCGGAGGGTTAGGGAGCAAACCTCATGTGAGTCAACCATCCGCGTAGACAACCCAAGTTGACGCACCACACTATACGACACCACTGACGCTTCGGCACACGTGTCTACCACAGCCCGAACCCGATGAATGCGACCCTTATCTACCACCTTGACGACCGCCGTTGGGAGGAGCGAAGTCACCGGTTGCAGACATGGCAACGGTGATAGCGAGGGCTGGCGCTGACTAGTCCGGGTACGTCCTTGCACTCGACGACGACGCTAATCTCGCGAACAGCAAGATCGCCGGTTTGAGCGCCTCGTAGGGCGAGATTTAAGGGTGCACCCCTGCAGGGGTGGCCGAAACATGCGCGACTCTTCTGCATCTCTGATGCATCGCTCCAATCGTCTCTCGTCATCTTCTCTATCAGTTGCCGAATCCCCCTCAACGCTCAATGTGGACGGCAAAGAAGGCCGATCAACCCCACTCCCCTCGACGCCAGTCCTGCGCTGACAATAAGACTTAGACGAACGACGCCTGGCCCCGCCTTGCGCCTTGAGTGGTGACGACTTTTCCTCGTCTTGAGGCCGGCCTAGATGCAGCATGGTGTGATGCTCTCATACAAGTTCCGCATCGTCCGCGACTGGCGCATCCGACCGTTCTATGGTTTGGGGAGAGACACTTTGAGCAGTATTTAAACAGCAGCACCAACCGCAGCCGATCTGCTATGTTTCCCGCGACAAACGCTTTGCAAAAATGCAACGGGTGACGCGCTGAGCATACGCGACACTTTTTTATGGGCTTGTTGGCCTGTTCCACCGTCGACATTGTTCGTTGTCTAAAAAAAAAGAAAGGGAAAAGAATAACGTTAATTCCTTCTTCACGGAAATGAGGACAACACGTAAACAAACAAAACACGGACTAATAAGTCTAACTACGAAGATAGTTTAACTACCGGCCGCGTAACAACTCCGCGTTCAGTGCGCAGATCAGCAACTCGGACGCGTTGATCTAAGCCTAAATACGTTTTCACGACTCTTCCTAACCGCCACTCTGTGACCGCAAGGTTGTCCGCTTTTATCACCACCAAGTCGTCAACTTTTAAATCTTCGCGGGGATGTTTCCACTTATTTCGCTTATGGAGTTATTTTAGATAGTCGTTTTTCCATATTTGGCAGAACTTCTGATTTAATGCCTTAAGCTTTTGCCACCGATTGATTATGGACATTGGATTTTCGGCAAAATCCGGTTCAATTGGAGCCAGCAAAGGTCCCCCTACGAGAAAATGCGCTGGAGTTAATGATGCAAAATCATTAGGATCTGAAGAGATGGGGCTGAAAGGACGTGAATTCAAACATGCTTCGATACGCGACAGCATTGTTGAGAGCTCCTCAAACGTGTATTTCGTGTCCGCGGCGACCTTTCGGAAGTGTAATTTAAAACTTTTAACTCCCGCTTCCCCATAACCTCCCATATGGGCAGCACCTGCAGGAATAAAGTGCCAAGTTAAGTGCTGGTGGGCAAATTTGGACACCACCTTCTCTTTCGAATCCTGGAGAAAAGCTTTAAAATCTTCTTTCAAGGCTCGCAAGGCACCAACAAAGTTGGTTCCATTGTCCGAGTACATTTTCTCCGGACAACCTCTACGTGCGACAAATCTCGAAAATGCTGCCAAAAAAGTGGCAGTACTAAGATCGCTTGTAGCCTCTAAATGAATAGCTTTCGTCGCAAAACAGACAAAAAAACAGATATAGCCCTTAGTTATGAGACACGCGCGCCCCGTATAATTTTTAATGTCAAACGGACCAGTGAAATCCACTCCAGTAGACGCAAACGGCCGAACTAATTTTGTTCGCTCTGGGGGTAATGATGGCATCATTTGGGTCTGCAACCGCTTGCGGTCTATCACACAGATTTTACAATTGTGAATGATCGACTTTATCATATTTTTGACTCCGGGAATCCAGTATTGCATCCGAATAAGTCACAACACAAGCTGGTTCCCACCATGCAGGGAAATTTCAGGGGTGAATTTCACGAGTAATTTGGAAAACTGGCAGTCGTACGGAAAGATTACCGGATGCCGTTCATCATAAGAGATATGTTCTGTCTCCGACAACCTTCCTATAATTCTAAGAACATGGTGGTTGTCGAGAAAAGGGTTCAAATTTAAAAGTGAACTTTTCGAGTCGATTAAAATCTTATTTGTTAAGTTGGCGTACTCAACCGGGTATCCCATTTTTTGACATTCTATCAAAATCCTTCTCGTTGTCTCTTTAATTTCCTGCTGTGATATTTCAACAGCTTGATGACGGAAATTTTGTCTATGTGCCCTGTGAGTTCAGCGATAAAAACGTAATAAATACGATAGAAATCGTAAGGCTCGAGGCAACGACGAAAAACGGTCTAAAATAGTGTTAAATTCGCAACAGGCTTCATGAGCCTTGAGGGCTTTTGCTTCGATAGTTGTATCATTTTCAGCGCCTTGGTTTGGCCATGAGCTAGGCTCCTGCCGCAGCCATACTGGTCCATGCCACCACAACGAACTATCCTTTAAATGTTGCGGCTCCAAACCTCTGCTGGCCAAATCTGCTGAATTGTCCGCTGAATCTACATGACTCCAGCTCTCCGTCCCTACCTTCTCGCTGATTTTCGTGACGCGATTGGCAACAAAAGTAGTCCAGGCATATGGTTGTTTTCGAAGCCACGCCAGCACAATGGTTGAATCTGTCCACAAGAACAGCTGATGATTGTATGTTTCTAAATTTGTTAGAAACGCTTCAACCATTTTCGCTAGCAGCAGCGCACCGCATAACTCAAACCTAGGTAACGACACAGTCTTAACTGGTGCTATTTTGGTTTTCGCGATGAGAAGATGGACTCTTATTTGATCCAAAAGTTTAACGCGAATGTAAACGGCAGCTCCATATGCTTTCTCGGAAGCATCGCAAAATCCGTGAAACTGCACATCGTCATCAGGATAGTGACCTATCCACCGTGGTATCCGGATACTGCTGATATGAGGATAATTTTTCAAAAAGGTTTGCCAACGTTGCAAAGTAGAGGGGGTGAGCTGATCATCCCACCCGATGCCATCCAACCAAACTTGCTGCATCAGCATTTTTGCGATGACCACGATCGGGGCAAACCATCCCGCTGGATCGAAAAGTCTTGCGATTGCCGACAAAACCTCTCGTTTTGAAAAACTTCCCTCCTGGTCCATTGGTCACGCGTGAAAGTAGAAATAGTCGGAACGGGCGTTCCACTGAATTCCTAACGTCTTAACGTTGCTCGCGTCTTCCAGCTCGAGAAAATCTTCATGCAGCCGATGACTTCAAGGAATCCCTCGGAGTAATTCTTCGGAGTTGGAAGTCCATTTTCGCAGGGCAAAATCTGCAAAATCTGTTCGAACTTGAATTGCTGACTGCAAGTCATGACCTCCCGCCAATGCGTCATCTACGTACATATGGTGACGCAGAACTTTAGATACCAATGGTAAACTGCCTTCTACATCGTCGGCTAGCTGCAAAAGTGTCCGAATTGCTAGAAATGGAGCACAATTCACTCCAAAAGTGGCGGTTTTGAGCTGAAAATCTTTCAGCTGATCCCCTGTTGCGTCTCGAAAAATGATTCGCTGAAATCGCTGATGCCCTTCACTCACTAGGATCTGGCGATACATCTTTTCGATGTCACCATTAAAAACAAATTGGAAGAACCACCACTTCAAAATAAGCAAAGTCAGATCACTTTGCAAGACGGGCCCTGCGTGAAGAACATCATTAAGCCTAACGCCATTTGATGTACAGCTAGACGCGTTAAAGACCACATGAACTTTTGTAGTGGTAATATCAGGATTTGTGACGGCGTAATGAGGAAGGTAATAACTCTGAGAGTTTCTCGGAGTTACACAAGCAGTTACCTCCTTCATTTGTCCCAGTTCCAAATATTCCTTTAAGACGCCATCGTATACCTGCTTGGCGTCCAAATTTTTACTCAGTCTCACCTCATTTCGAAGAAACTGGCGGACCGCAATATAACGGGAGTCACCTAAACCGGTGCTCTGTGGGAAATTTTCCTTGAAAGGCAAGGTCACCACAAAGCGGCCATCGGAATTACGCCTGGTCGTCGTTACGTAATTGTCCTCGCAGAATTTGTCTGTAATATTGGGCACTACCTTTTTAGGTACCAGAAAGCTGCTAAATGCCGATCTAGTGACTTTTCACTAAAATAAGAAACGACCCAAGCAGTGGAGGGAGGATTTTTTGATGTGGAAGGAACGGAGCCGGTAAATATCCAGCCGAATATGGTCTCTTGGGCAATAAGTGACCCGAGCACATGCCGATGGATACCGTCAAGAAGAATTTGGGGGTACACATCCCCACCTAAGAGCACATCTACTTGATTGCTGCAGTAGAACCGTTTGTCCGCAAGAACAAGCTCTGGGAAAGCTTGCTGCAACAGTGGATCCACTGAGCATGTGTGAAGATTTCCTGTTATCTTCGATAGAATTAGGGCGTTTGTCGTCCATAGGTTTAGTTTGGTTGCGATAATCTTTTATTTGGTGTGCATTATGCAGTCTGTTGTAATTATTATTTGGTTCCTGATTACGGTTAAAATACTGTAAGTTGTCATCATGTCTGGGAGCCGGATAAGGTTTCTCCATTATCGGACCCTGATTACGATTAAAACGCTGTGGGTTGTCGTTATGTCTGTAGGCCAGATAAGTTTCTCCATCAAAGCTTCTTCAGCAAGACTTATGGCGGCTGGGAGATTGGCTCGGCCTAAAGAGTAAACTACGTTGCTTAGTGATGGTTGAAGACCATTCACGAAAACTTCTAGCGCATCGTACCTTTCTTCATCGTTTAATTCATGTGTTGTTTTAGAGTCTGAACCATAGGTCATGAGGTTTATATTTGTGATTGAGGTTAGTATAACATTAACCCTATCGTAAAATTCCCTTGGAGTTGTCTTCCCTTGTCTAAGTGCTTCTAATTCCCTTTGTAAGGGAATTCTTCGTTTGGATCGTTTGTCCTGGTATGTGAAGTCCAGTCTCTATGATTTCTTCGAAATTGAAATTTTTGCCATAACTAGCAAGCATAGCCTTCGCTTGCCCTGTTATTTTGCTACGTAATAAACCTAAGGCCTCATAATATTTATTTTGCCCGTTTAAAGTATTCGCCCCTGAAAATGTTCTCATAGCGTCACAAGCCTCAGTTCTTCACGATGCGTATTCAATTAAAACCCCGCTAAATTCAGGTAGCGCTTTTATTAAAGCGGGAACACCCTCTTCAGTGGGCGTGAATTGCGCCGTTACCCTAGGTAGTTTAATTGGTGGTGCTAAATTAGCTTGTACCTGTGCCGTTATTCTATCTGTTAATTCGACCAATTGTTCCGGTGTAATCTTGATTGCCATGCCCGAATCTTCAATGTTTACGCCCGTAAGATTCTGTCTAAGATCGTCAAATCTTTTTTGAATTTTCCTTAGTCATAAAATTTTCACTTGTTAAAAAAATGTGTTCAACAAATTTATTAAACTCACTATGTGAGAGATTACTTGATTGTACAAACAATGATTTATTTCTGACTCTAACGAAAACCTAAAACTAGCTTTAGCTACCCTAAGCTTCTTCGAAAAGCATTGATGGTTTTTTTTTTGTTGTTGTCGGCTGCTGTATTGCTATCTTGTCCTGCTGTTGTTGTTGCTGAGTTTCAGTTTTTGAATATGATATCTTTATGCAAGCGTCACTCGTTTGTGTTGTTGTTGTTGCTGTAGTTCTGGAATCTGGAATGCTTTCCAAATTAAATAACTGACGAATCCTATTATACCCAGTATAATACAGGTTCATAACATCGAATAGGACTGTACCTCTATGTAAAATGGCGAGATTGTTACGATACTTTCAAATTTTATTTCTATATTCGACGATTCTTCGTATTTCTCAATTGTGTATGTGTTTACGTAAGTATGTCGCAAAAATTCCCGTATTTTCTCTGTTGGATTTTGGTAAGTGTTGTTGTCGATAACGACGGAATTTTTGAACGTAACCAAGTAAATGCCGTTTAAAGATTCATTGTTTACAGTGTGGTTTCCGTATTAAAGTATCACTCCATCATTAAGTTGCTCTAGCTCCAAGTTTCGTTCCCTAATCTTTGTACAATTACTGTTTTTTCTATTAAGTAACCTAGGTAAACATGTTTAAGTATAGTTAGCTTTACAGAAGGTGTTGCTTAATTCGAGTTTACAATTGCTTAAATTTAGATAGGTTTCATTACATTTTGAGATATTTTTGTCTATGACGAGTTTTCCGTCAGAGTGACATGCAATAACAATAGAGTTCAGCTACTACAGCTATATCGCACTTCCTCAGCATTAACCCATCTAAAGCCACTACCCAGTAATCATTGAAAATATCAATGTTATGGATAACCGTGACCACAAATAAGTTAATGTGGGAAAAATTTACCCACCAATAAATGGGTTGGGCTCAGGGACAACACAAGACGTAACAACTAACCATGCGTATATAAAGATCTAATTACACAACTAATTTTAATCTACTTTTGAGTTGACCTTTTGACAAATTAACATCAAAAACGCTACAATTGTTAACAAAGGAACTCATGCGACTTAAAGGAGCAGTAGCCATATAATTTGTTCTACTAAATGGCAAATAAATTAAGTTGTTAGCGTTTCTACTGCTTCTACGGTTAGTGTTAAAATTTATGTGAGAAAGAAGTTCTGGAGAATCGAATACACCTGTTATGAGCTGGTGTAAATATACGATATCTGCCGATTTCCTTCGATCACCTAAAGACTGCATTTTTAATAGTTTTAAACGATCCTCATAAGGAGGAAGGTCTAATATGTCAGTTCCACTTAAGCCCCTTAGAGCAAACTGAACAAAACGTTTTTGGATTCTTTCTATTCGATCAACATGCACATTGTAACTTGGGGACCAAACTTGACTTGCATACTCTAAGTGAGGACGCACGATTGCATAATACAACGTTGTAGTTGTAATCATGCTATTAAATTCTTTGGCCCAGCGTTTTACAAAACCAAGCATTGAAGATGCTTTTTTACAAATATTATCAATATGAATGTTAAACGACAGCTTAGAATCCATGCATATACCTAGGTCTTTGACGGTGTCTACACGACTCAAGGCAGTATCTTTAATCTTATAATCAAATATAAAATTATTCCTTTTTCGCGAAAAGGTCATAGTTTGGCATTTATCTGAATTTAAAAACATATTATTTTTAGAACACCAAACTTCAAAGGATTTTAGATCAGACTGGAGTAGATCTGAATTATCTCTAGAATTAATCGTTCTGTATATTTTCATATCACCGGCATAAATAAGCAGATGAGAGTGTTCAATGACGTGAGTTACATCATTGATAGCTAAAATAAACAGAAGAGGACCAAGGTGACTACCCTGAGGAACACCTGATCCAGCAATAAATTCAGAAGACAATGCGCCTCGGAAACGTATTTGATAAGATCGCTCTATCAAATACGATTTAATCCAGTTCACAAAATATTGTGGAAATCCCATTAACTCAAGTTTAAATAAGATTAAATTGTGTGGTAGCTTATCAAATGCCTTACTAAAGTCAGTGTAAACACAATCGACCTGGTTACCAGAATCAATAGAATTTAAGCAGAATGTTGTAAAATCGAGAAAATTAGACACAGTGGATCTGCCATTCACAAAACCATGCTGACGAGTTGTTATGACTTCCCCACAGTGAATTTTCACCCGATCATACACCATCCGCTCAAAAAGTTTTGGAATCGATGAGAGCTTAGCGATAGGCCTATAGTTACTAACATCGTTCCTGCAACCCTTTTTAAAAATAGGACTTATAAATGATTTTTTCCAAAAAAGTGGAAAATAACTTTCGTTAATAGATTTATTGAATAATAAAGAAAGTGGTTGACTCAAAACGGAACCGCATTGTGTTAACACTGCGGCAGGAACACCGTCAGGTCCAGCACCAAACTCCTCATCGATCGATCTAATATACATTAAAATATCCTCTGGAGTGAAGGATATATGTTCCAAAGATACTCTGGGTTCGGAATTCATATATTCAAAGTACTCCATCAGGAGTAAAAGAATCTGAACAGAATGATTCTTTAAAAAGATTGGCGAATAGGCCACAAATTTTGACGGGATTGTCAGTAAATCCCTCAGGAGTTCTAAATGAAGAAGGAAATCCATCAGATTTCTTCTTTGTGTTTACGAATCCCCAAAATTCCTTTGGATCTGTCAATATTCTCAGCTTAACATTATCTAAATATTCGTGATATAATGTAGCTGAGCGATTTTCAAATTCCAGAAACAAACGTTTGTAAGTTTCTAGGTCGTTTGAGCCTAAGCTACAGACGTATTTCTTCCATGCCCTATTCCTGTTGTTGCGAAGAGTCTTTAAATCCTTTGTGTACCACGGGTACGCAGAATTCCTCGCAAATTTGAGACTATAAGGTACTGATTGAGAAAACACAGCAAAGAGTTCCATATAAAAAAAATGTATGGAGTCATCAAGGCAATTTACATTTATATATTCTAAAATTGCATTAAGTTTACCATGAAGCAACTGATTCAACTTCAAAAAGTCAGTATTTTTAAAATTGAATTCATAAAGCTTATCTGCTGAATTAGAATTTACTATATTTGCTCTGTCGGATTTGTACCAAATACTCAATGGTGGATGATATTCATCAACAGTAGTTAGAGCATGAAAGGCCCTCTTAACAACAACATTGTTACTGTCTGTAGTTAAGACCAGGTCAAGAAGTCTTTCAAGACTATTATAAATACAACTCACTTGTTGTAAGTCTGAACATATATTATCAACAAATATATGTTCTTGGCGGGTCTTCGAATTAGATGCACAATAGTACGTATCATCGTCAGAAGAATGCCATTTTAAATCAGGTAGATTAAAATCGCCCAATAAT
Organism: Coremacera marginata; assembly: GCA_914767935.1. NCBI lineage: Eukaryota > Metazoa > Arthropoda > Insecta > Diptera > Sciomyzidae > Coremacera > Coremacera marginata. The sequence continues at coordinate 111,087,832 of OU612046.1, read as the reverse complement.
AAAATGTCGTCATTAACGTCAAGTAAATCAATTATGTAATCTATGCACTCCGCAAGGCTTGCATAGACCTCTACACTACTCTTAGGAGGAACATATGCATTAATAACATATACATTAGAGTTACAATGTATAACTTTAACGCAAATTAGTTCAATATTAGAAGAGCAGGGAATGTCAACAATAAAACTGACAAAGCAGTTCCTCACAGCCAAAAGGACACCACCACCGACAGAAGAAATATTGTCAGTGTATCTGTCCTTTCTAAAAACTTGAAAACTATTGTCAAACAATTCCAAATCAGTAATGCTTCCGTTTAGCCACGTTTCTGTTAACGCGATAATATCCTCAGAGCAATTTTGAGTTGATAGAAATAAGCTCTGCGTCTTAGAAAATTTTGATAGTAAAGGGACAGCCTATTTAGTTTTTTTGAGTCTGGCGGGCGGCTTGAGTCACCCTTTTAGACTTATTTTTTGGCTTGAAGTCAGTAACAAGAATATTATCGGCCCACAAATTAGATTTAAGAACAGTTGTAAAATCTTCGGCTGCAACTGTTAGAATAAAAGAAGCATGGGAAGGCTTATTACCAATTTTTTTGCATGAACAGAATGCACTTGAGTTCACTAACTTGGGTTGCCTGACAAACGTCAATATATTTTCTATTGATGTGTCGGGCTGAAGACGTGAAATGAAAACATTTCTGGTCCTCGAAACTGCTCTTAAAGTCAAATGAATGTTAGGCGTAGTTGAAATCGTATTTGGGCTACTAGTCAATGGAGGAATAGAAGATGGTGTATGAGAAATCACCGTATTATTATTTTCTGATGGCATTGCTGGGGGCTGCTCTGCCTTGGAAGGTCTGGAGGACGCCTTCCGACGCTTATTTTTGTTTTTGTTTTTCCTCTGTCTTTTAGAGCTTTTTAGGTCTTTTTCTGATGAAACTGACAAAATTCCGGAAGATGCAGTCATGGACGAAGGAACCGAAATGTTATCCTGAACAGTAATTTCATCAGAAACGCCGGTAGTGGGTGCGGCACTAACTTCGTTGAAAAATGCAACAATTTCTCTGAAATTATTATTTAACAAGTGAAGACTTTCCCCAAAAAGCTTTATTTTAGAATAGAGTTCATCCGGGGAAAGGGCCCTGCACGAAGCACAATACCAGCGAAGACCAGATCGGACTGACATTAAATCGTCAAGGCACGATTTAGAAATACCATCACAAGAAGCATGGAACATTCGCTCACATGGGCCAGAACAGCTGAACATAGGGTACAGAATATTCTGGCTTTTGCATTGCTCGTTTAGAGAACAAGCAGCAATATTGTCAACGGATAAATAATCCATTGCAAAAAAAATTTAAATTATTCTGTGAGCAAGTGTTTTTGTATGTAAAATGTGCTTATGGGGTTAGCACAAAAGTGCAGCGTACACAAAACTGTTAAAAAACAACAACACTAGATACGCTGACTGCACTACAAATAAACAAACACCGCACAAAGAGAAATTGAAAAATAATTAGGCAGACGAACAAGCACTGAATTTTAATATAAACAACAAAAACTATTGCAACTAATTATATATAAATAAAGACAATTATCAATAAACACTATTTAAATTAAATTGATTAAAAACATAGAAAACGTTTATTAAAAGATTTGTTGATACTTAACGTTTACAAGATTCAACAATACACAGTTATACAATTCACTTATCACAGCAACACAACTAAAAAAACCACCGATCACCACAAGAAGACGAGATCAACTGTAACATAGCTCTACTTTTAAATAATCTACATTTTTGCTTAATAATTGGATGTCTTATATATATAATTATTATGTTTTGGTTTTTACCAATTTTAAAAGTTGATGCATCAATTAAATCGGTTAACAAAATATTTTTGTGTTCATGCCCATTACGTCATGTAATTCATCTAAGTCCAAGATTGAAGGATTTAAGACACCCAACCTAACGAATATAATCGTTTGAATAGTATTTTCTTATTCCGATATAATATATTTATTTCTTTTAATAAAAAAATTTTTTATATGAGTTCAAAAGAGTTGTTTGGCCATTCCTTCCTAATTGCATTTTTTAAATATGGTAAAATAAAAAATCAATTTTTTCCCGACGTTTCGTCACTTTCTTGGCGACATCTTCAGGGAAACAAATATGAACAATTTTTCAAAAACAATTAACCAAAAACTTACTTTACATTAATAGATACATTAAATTAATTTCACAACAAACTATGACTTTGAATTACAAAAAAATTTTACATGACATAATAACTTTTAAAAAAACAGAAAAAATTGTTTGAACCCAAAATTTAAACGAAACTATTATAGCCTATACGTCAATTACTTCTGCACAGTTGTTGTTTATATTGTCAGTGTGTTCTTTGAAATTTATTGCTCTTTCCCCTTTTTGTTGTATTCTTAAACATTCTAATGTAATTCTTCTTTTTGTTTTGTTTTCAACGTACAAGATTCTTACAGCCTCAAAATCAGCTGTATGGCCTGTAGTCAATATATGTTGTGCTAGCGCTGTTGTTGTTTTTTTGTTTCGTATGTCCAGGTTGTGTTCTGTCATTCTTATTTTTAGCGCTCTTTTGTTGTCCCTATATAAGTTTTGTCACAACTATCGTGCTCATCGCCTTTTAATTGCAATTCGTAAATCTTGCCCCTTGAATGTTTTGCAAATAGTTATTTAATTTCTTAAAATCCCAAACAATCGCCAGCATTTCACGCTCATTCGTAGCGTAATTTCTCTCGGTTGCGGAAAATGTTCTCGATATAAAAGTAATGGGCCTACCCTCTTGACTAAGCACCGCGCATATGGCACTATTCTAGCATCCGTGGTTAATTCAAAATTTTTTGTATAATCTGGTTGTGATAAGGATATTGTTTCCTTCAAAAAATCTTTTATCGTTTCAAAAGCTTTTTTCGCTTTGTCGTTTAATTTTATTTCTACATTCTTGGACTTATGTTGGGATATTCTCCCGTTTTCGCTCTTCAAGTATTCCGTCATTGGTTTAGTTATATGCGAGTAGTTTTTAACAAATTTCCTGTAATGCCCTGCTAAACCTAGGAAGGATCTTAGTTGTATCAAAGTATGAGGCACAGGATATTCTTAAATAGTTTTTTTTTTCTGGATCGACTTTTAAGGAATTATATCCTACCAAGTAGCCAAAAAATTCGACTTCTTGGCGAAATATTTTCATTTGATACTTTCATATTAGAATTCGCTAATTATCTCAGTACAATTTCTATGTGACTCAGATGTTCTTCTTTCGTTTCCGAAAAGATGATAATGTCATCTATATAAACATGGCAAAAACCCTCTTGAATACAAGATCTTAGTACGACATCCATGGCCCTCTGAAAGATACTAGGTGCGTTTTTAAGACCAAATTGCATACGTAAAAACTCGTATTTACCATTGCTTACGCTAAAAGCCGTTTTCGGGATATTCTTTTCTTTGAGGATCTGATGGAATCTACTTTGCAAATCTAGCGTTGAAAGTATCTTGAGTAGAATGACGGACGAGTCCGGTATCGGATATAGGTGAAAGTATTTAGCTTTCTATAGTCAACAACCATTCTTTGCTCTGGCTTGCCATTCTCATCCAACCCCTTTGATTTAGGAACCACCATAACTGGTGAGTTATAAGGGCTAAATGAACGTCGTATTATGTTATTTTTCAACAAAGAATTGACTTCTTTATTAATGAATAGCTTTCGTCGCAAAACAGACAAAAAAACAGATATAGCCCTTAGTTATGAGACACGCGCGCCCCGTATAATTTTTAATGTCAAACGGACCAGTGAAATCCACTCCAGTAGACGCAAACGGCCGAACTAATTTTGTTCGCTCTGGGGGTAATGATGGCATCATTTGGGTCTGCAACCGCTTGCGGTCTATCACACAGATTTTACAATTGTGAATGATCGACTTTATCATATTTTTGACTCCGGGAATCCAGTATTGCATCCGAATAAGTCACAACACAAGCTGGTTCCCACCATGCAGGGAAATTTCAGGGGTGAATTTCACGAGTAATTTGGAAAACTGGCAGTCGTACGGAAAGATTACCGGATGCCGTTCATCATAAGAGATATGTTCTGTCTCCGACAACCTTCCTATAATTCTAAGAACATGGTGGTTGTCGAGAAAAGGGTTCAAATTTAAAAGTGAACTTTTCGAGTCGATTAAAATCTTATTTGTTAAGTTGGCGTACTCAACCGGGTATCCCATTTTTTGACATTCTATCAAAATCCTTCTCGTTGTCTCTTTAATTTCCTGCTGTGATATTTCAACAGCTTGATGACGGAAATTTTGTCTATGTGCCCTGTGAGTTCAGCGATAAAAACGTAATAAATACGATAGAAATCGTAAGGCTCGAGGCAACGACGAAAAACGGTCTAAAATAGTGTTAAATTCGCAACAGGCTTCATGAGCCTTGAGGGCTTTTGCTTCGATAGTTGTATCATTTTCAGCGCCTTGGTTTGGCCATGAGCTAGGCTCCTGCCGCAGCCATACTGGTCCATGCCACCACAACGAACTATCCTTTAAATGTTGCGGCTCCAAACCTCTGCTGGCCAAATCTGCTGAATTGTCCGCTGAATCTACATGACTCCAGCTCTCCGTCCCTACCTTCTCGCTGATTTTCGTGACGCGATTGGCAACAAAAGTAGTCCAGGCATATGGTTGTTTTCGAAGCCACGCCAGCACAATGGTTGAATCTGTCCACAAGAACAGCTGATGATTGTATGTTTCTAAATTTGTTAGAAACGCTTCAACCATTTTCGCTAGCAGCAGCGCACCGCATAACTCAAACCTAGGTAACGACACAGTCTTAACTGGTGCTATTTTGGTTTTCGCGATGAGAAGATGGACTCTTATTTGATCCAAAAGTTTAACGCGAATGTAAACGGCAGCTCCATATGCTTTCTCGGAAGCATCGCAAAATCCGTGAAACTGCACATCGTCATCAGGATAGTGACCTATCCACCGTGGTATCCGGATACTGCTGATATGAGGATAATTTTTCAAAAAGGTTTGCCAACGTTGCAAAGTAGAGGGGGTGAGCTGATCATCCCACCCGATGCCATCCAACCAAACTTGCTGCATCAGCATTTTTGCGATGACCACGATCGGGGCAAACCATCCCGCTGGATCGAAAAGTCTTGCGATTGCCGACAAAACCTCTCGTTTTGAAAAACTTCCCTCCTGGTCCATTGGTCACGCGTGAAAGTAGAAATAGTCGGAACGGGCGTTCCACTGAATTCCTAACGTCTTAACGTTGCTCGCGTCTTCCAGCTCGAGAAAATCTTCATGCAGCCGATGACTTCAAGGAATCCCTCGGAGTAATTCTTCGGAGTTGGAAGTCCATTTTCGCAGGGCAAAATCTGCAAAATCTGTTCGAACTTGAATTGCTGACTGCAAGTCATGACCTCCCGCCAATGCGTCATCTACGTACATATGGTGACGCAGAACTTTAGATACCAATGGTAAACTGCCTTCTACATCGTCGGCTAGCTGCAAAAGTGTCCGAATTGCTAGAAATGGAGCACAATTCACTCCAAAAGTGGCGGTTTTGAGCTGAAAATCTTTCAGCTGATCCCCTGTTGCGTCTCGAAAAATGATTCGCTGAAATCGCTGATGCCCTTCACTCACTAGGATCTGGCGATACATCTTTTCGATGTCACCATTAAAAACAAATTGGAAGAACCACCACTTCAAAATAAGCAAAGTCAGATCACTTTGCAAGACGGGCCCTGCGTGAAGAACATCATTAAGCCTAACGCCATTTGATGTACAGCTAGACGCGTTAAAGACCACATGAACTTTTGTAGTGGTAATATCAGGATTTGTGACGGCGTAATGAGGAAGGTAATAACTCTGAGAGTTTCTCGGAGTTACACAAGCAGTTACCTCCTTCATTTGTCCCAGTTCCAAATATTCCTTTAAGACGCCATCGTATACCTGCTTGGCGTCCAAATTTTTACTCAGTCTCACCTCATTTCGAAGAAACTGGCGGACCGCAATATAACGGGAGTCACCTAAACCGGTGCTCTGTGGGAAATTTTCCTTGAAAGGCAAGGTCACCACAAAGCGGCCATCGGAATTACGCCTGGTCGTCGTTACGTAATTGTCCTCGCAGAATTTGTCTGTAATATTGGGCACTACCTTTTTAGGTACCAGAAAGCTGCTAAATGCCGATCTAGTGACTTTTCACTAAAATAAGAAACGACCCAAGCAGTGGAGGGAGGATTTTTTGATGTGGAAGGAACGGAGCCGGTAAATATCCAGCCGAATATGGTCTCTTGGGCAATAAGTGACCCGAGCACATGCCGATGGATACCGTCAAGAAGAATTTGGGGGTACACATCCCCACCTAAGAGCACATCTACTTGATTGCTGCAGTAGAACCGTTTGTCCGCAAGAACAAGCTCTGGGAAAGCTTGCTGCAACAGTGGATCCACTGAGCATGTGTGAAGATTTCCTGTTATCTTCGATAGAATTAGGGCGTTTGTCGTCCATAGGTTTAGTTTGGTTGCGATAATCTTTTATTTGGTGTGCATTATGCAGTCTGTTGTAATTATTATTTGGTTCCTGATTACGGTTAAAATACTGTAAGTTGTCATCATGTCTGGGAGCCGGATAAGGTTTCTCCATTATCGGACCCTGATTACGATTAAAACGCTGTGGGTTGTCGTTATGTCTGTAGGCCAGATAAGTTTCTCCATCAAAGCTTCTTCAGCAAGACTTATGGCGGCTGGGAGATTGGCTCGGCCTAAAGAGTAAACTACGTTGCTTAGTGATGGTTGAAGACCATTCACGAAAACTTCTAGCGCATCGTACCTTTCTTCATCGTTTAATTCATGTGTTGTTTTAGAGTCTGAACCATAGGTCATGAGGTTTATATTTGTGATTGAGGTTAGTATAACATTAACCCTATCGTAAAATTCCCTTGGAGTTGTCTTCCCTTGTCTAAGTGCTTCTAATTCCCTTTGTAAGGGAATTCTTCGTTTGGATCGTTTGTCCTGGTATGTGAAGTCCAGTCTCTATGATTTCTTCGAAATTGAAATTTTTGCCATAACTAGCAAGCATAGCCTTCGCTTGCCCTGTTATTTTGCTACGTAATAAACCTAAGGCCTCATAATATTTATTTTGCCCGTTTAAAGTATTCGCCCCTGAAAATGTTCTCATAGCGTCACAAGCCTCAGTTCTTCACGATGCGTATTCAATTAAAACCCCGCTAAATTCAGGTAGCGCTTTTATTAAAGCGGGAACACCCTCTTCAGTGGGCGTGAATTGCGCCGTTACCCTAGGTAGTTTAATTGGTGGTGCTAAATTAGCTTGTACCTGTGCCGTTATTCTATCTGTTAATTCGACCAATTGTTCCGGTGTAATCTTGATTGCCATGCCCGAATCTTCAATGTTTACGCCCGTAAGATTCTGTCTAAGATCGTCAAATCTTTTTTGAATTTTCCTTAGTCATAAAATTTTCACTTGTTAAAAAAATGTGTTCAACAAATTTATTAAACTCACTATGTGAGAGATTACTTGATTGTACAAACAATGATTTATTTCTGACTCTAACGAAAACCTAAAACTAGCTTTAGCTACCCTAAGCTTCTTCGAAAAGCATTGATGGTTTTTTTTTTGTTGTTGTCGGCTGCTGTATTGCTATCTTGTCCTGCTGTTGTTGTTGCTGAGTTTCAGTTTTTGAATATGATATCTTTATGCAAGCGTCACTCGTTTGTGTTGTTGTTGTTGCTGTAGTTCTGGAATCTGGAATGCTTTCCAAATTAAATAACTGACGAATCCTATTATACCCAGTATAATACAGGTTCATAACATCGAATAGGACTGTACCTCTATGTAAAATGGCGAGATTGTTACGATACTTTCAAATTTTATTTCTATATTCGACGATTCTTCGTATTTCTCAATTGTGTATGTGTTTACGTAAGTATGTCGCAAAAATTCCCGTATTTTCTCTGTTGGATTTTGGTAAGTGTTGTTGTCGATAACGACGGAATTTTTGAACGTAACCAAGTAAATGCCGTTTAAAGATTCATTGTTTACAGTGTGGTTTCCGTATTAAAGTATCACTCCATCATTAAGTTGCTCTAGCTCCAAGTTTCGTTCCCTAATCTTTGTACAATTACTGTTTTTTCTATTAAGTAACCTAGGTAAACATGTTTAAGTATAGTTAGCTTTACAGAAGGTGTTGCTTAATTCGAGTTTACAATTGCTTAAATTTAGATAGGTTTCATTACATTTTGAGATATTTTTGTCTATGACGAGTTTTCCGTCAGAGTGACATGCAATAACAATAGAGTTCAGCTACTACAGCTATATCGCACTTCCTCAGCATTAACCCATCTAAAGCCACTACCCAGTAATCATTGAAAATATCAATGTTATGGATAACCGTGACCACAAATAAGTTAATGTGGGAAAAATTTACCCACCAATAAATGGGTTGGGCTCAAGGACAACACAAAACGTAACAACTAACCATGCGTATATAAAGATCTAATTACACAACTAATTTTAATCTACTTTTGAGTTGACCTTTTGACAAATTAACATCAAAAACGCTACAATTGTTAACAAAGGAACTCATGCGACTTAAAGGAGCAGTAGCCATATAATTTGTTCTACTAAATGGCAAATAAATTAAGTTGTTAGCGTTTCTACTGCTTCTACGGTTAGTGTTAAAATTTATGTGAGAAAGAAGTTCTGGAGAATCGAATACACCTGTTATGAGCTGGTGTAAATATACGATATCTGCCGATTTCCTTCGAGACTGCATTTTTAATAGTTTTAAACGATCCTCATAAGGAGGAAGGTCTAATATGTCAGTTCCACTTAAGCCCCTTAGAGCAAACTGAACAAAACGTTTTTGGATTCTTTCTATTCGATCAACATGCACATTGTAACTTGGGGACCAAACTTGACTTGCATACTCTAAGTGAGGACGCACGATTGCATAATACAACGTTGTAGTTGTAATCATGCTATTAAATTCTTTGGCCCAGCGTTTTACAAAACCAAGCATTGAAGATGCTTTTTTACAAATATTATCAATATGAATGTTAAACGACAGCTTAGAATCCATGCATATACCTAGGTCTTTGACGGTGTCTACACGACTCAAGGCAGTATCTTTAATCTTATAATCAAATATAAAATTATTCCTTTTTCGCGAAAAGGTCATAGTTTGGCATTTATCTGAATTTAAAAACATATTATTTTTAGAACACCAAACTTCAAAGGATTTTAGATCAGACTGGAGTAGATCTGAATTATCTCTAGAATTAATCGTTCTGTATATTTTCATATCACCGGCATAAATAAGCAGATGAGAGTGTTCAATGACGTGAGTTACATCATTGATAGCTAAAATAAACAGAAGAGGACCAAGGTGACTACCCTGAGGAACACCTGATCCAGCAATAAATTCAGAAGACAATGCGCCTCGGAAACGTATTTGATAAGATCGCTCTATCAAATACGATTTAATCCAGTTCACAAAATATTGTGGAAATCCCATTAACTCAAGTTTAAATAAGATTAAATTGTGTGGTAGCTTATCAAATGCCTTAGTAAAGTCAGTGTAAACACAATCGACCTGGTTACCAGAATCAATAGAATTTAAGCAGAATGTTGTAAAATCGAGAAAATTAGACACAGTGGATCTGCCATTCACAAAACCATGCTGACGAGTTGTTATGACTTCCCCACAGTGAATTTTCACCCGATCATACACCATCCGCTCAAAAAGTTTTGGAATCGATGAGAGCTTGGCGATAGGCCTATAGTTACTAACATCGTTCCTGCAACCCTTTTTAAAAATAGGACTTATAAATGATTTTTTCCAAAAAAGTGGAAAATAACTTTCGTTAATAGATTTATTGAATAATAAAGAAAGTGGTTGACTCAAAACGGAACCGCATTGTGTTAACACTGCGGCAGGAACACCGTCAGGTCCAGCACCAAACTCCTCATCGATCGATCTAATATACATTAAAATATCCTCTGGAGTGAAGGATATATGTTCCAAAGATACTCTGGGTTCGGAATTCATATATTCAAAGTACTCCATCAGGAGTAAAATAATCTGAACAGAATGATTCTTTAAAAAGATTGGCGAATAGGCCACAAATTTTGACGGGATTGTCAGTAAATCCCTCAGGAGTTCTAAATGAAGAAGGAAATCCATCAGATTTCTTCTTTGTGTTTACGAATCCCCAAAATTCCTTTGGATCTGTCAATATTCTCAGCTTAACATTATCTAAATATTCGTGATATAATGTAGCTGAGCGATTTTCAAATTCCAGAAACAAACGTTTGTAAGTTTCTAGGTCGTTTGAGCCTAAGCTACAGACGTATTTCTTCCATGCCCTATTCCTGTTGTTGCGAAGAGTCTTTAAATCCTTTGTGTACCACGGGTACGCAGAATTCCTCGCAAATTTGAGACTATAAGGTACTGATTGAGAAAACACAGCAAAGAGTTCCATATAAAAAAAATGTATGGAGTCATCAAGGCAATTTACATTTATATATTCTAAAATTGCATTAAGTTTACCATGAAGCAACTGATTCAACCTCAAAAAGTCAGTATTTTTAAAATTGAATTCATAAAGCTTATCTGCTGAATTAGAATTTACTATATTTGCTCTGTCGGATTTGTACCAAATACTCAATGGTGGATGATATTCATCAACAGTAGTTAGAGCATGAAAGGCCCTCTTAACAACAACATTGTTACTGTCTGTAGTTAAGACCAGGTCAAGAAGTCTTTCAAGACTATTATAAATACAACTCACTTGTTGTAAGTCTGAACATATATTATCAACAAATATATGTTCTTGGCGGGTCTTCGAATTAGATGCACAATAGTACGTATCATCGTCAGAAGAATGCCATTTTAAATCAGGTAGATTAAAATCGCCCAATAATAAAATGTCGTCATTAACGTCAAGTAAATCAATTATGTAATCTATGCACTCCGCAAGGCTTGCATAGACCTCTACACTACTCTTAGGAGGAACATATGCATTAATAACATATACATTAGAGTTACAATGTATAACTTTAACGCAAATTAGTTCAATATTAGAAGAGCAGGGAATGTCAACAATAAAACTGACAAAGCAGTTCCTCACAGCCAAAAGGACACCACCACCGACAGAAGAAATATTGTCAGTGTATCTGTCCTTTCTAAAAACTTGAAAACTATTGTCAAACAATTCCAAATCAGTAATGCTTCCGTTTAGCCACGTTTCTGTTAACGCGATAATATCCTCAGAGCAATTTTGAGTTGATAGAAATAAGCTCTGCGTCTTAGAAAATTTTGATAGTAAAGGGACAGCCTATTTAGTTTTTTTGAGTCTGGCGGGCGGCTTGAGTCACCCTTTTAGACTTATTTTTTGGCTTGAACTCAGTAACAAGAATATTATCGGCCCACAAATTAGATTTAAGAACAGTTGTAAAATCTTCGGCTGCAACTGTTAGAATAAAAGAAGCATGGGAAGGCTTATTACCAATTTTTTTGCATGAACAGAATGCACTTGAGTTCACTAACTTGGGTTGCCTGACAAACGTCAATATATTTTCTATTGATGTGTCGGGCTGAAGACGTGAAATGAAAACATTTCTGGTCCTCGAAACTGCTCTTAAAGTCAAATGAATGTTAGGCGTAGTTGAAATCGTATTTGGGCTACTAGTCAATGGAGGAATAGAAGATGGTGTATGAGAAATCACCGTATTATTATTTTCTGATGGCATTGCTGGGGGCTGCTCTGCCTTGGAAGGTCTGGAGGACGCCTTCCGACGCTTATTTTTGTTTTTGTTTTTCCTCTGTCTTTTAGAGCTTTTTAGGTCTTTTTCTGATGAAACTGACAAAATTCCGGAAGATGCAGTCATGGACGAAGGAACCGAAATGTTATCCTGAACAGTAATTTCATCAGAAACGCCGGTAGTGGGTGCGGCACTAACTTCGTTGAAAAATGCAACAATTTCTCTGAAATTATTATTTAACAAGTGAAGACTTTCCCCAAAAAGCTTTATTTTAGAATAGAGTTCATCCGGGGAAAGGGCCCTGCACGAAGCACAATACCAGCGAAGACCAGATCGGACTGACATTAAATCGTCAAGGCACGATTTAGAAATACCATCACAAGAAGCATGGAACATTCGCTCACATGGGCCAGAACAGCTGAACATAGGGTACAGAATATTCTGGCTTTTGCATTGCTCGTTTAGAGAACAAGCAGCAATATTGTCAACGGATAAATAATCCATTGCAAAAAAAATTTAAATTATTCTGTGAGCAAGTGTTTTTGTATGTAAAATGTGCTTATGGGGTTAGCACAAAAGTGCAGCGTACACAAAACTGTTAAAAAACAACAACACTAGATACGCTGACTGCACTACAAATAAACAAACACCGCACAAAGAGAAATTGAAAAATAATTAGGCAGACGAACAAGCACTGAATTTTAATATAAACAACAAAAACTATTGCAACTAATTATATATAAATAAAGACAATTATCAATAAACACTATTTAAATTAAATTGATTAAAAACATAGAAAACGTTTATTAAAAGATTTGTTGATACTTAACGTTTACAAGATTCAACAATACACAGTTATACAATTCACTTATCACAGCAACACAACTAAAAAAACCACCGATCACCACAAGAAGACGAGATCAACTGTAACATAGCTCTACTTTTAAATAATCTACATTTTTGCTTAATAATTGGATGTCTTATATATATAATTATTATGTTTTGGTTTTTACCAATTTTAAAAGTTGATGCATCAATTAAATCGGTTAACAAAATATTTTTGTGATCATGCCCATTACGTCATGTAATTCATCTAAGTCCAAGATTGAAGGATTTAAGACACCCAACCTAACGAATATAATCGTTTGAATAGTATTTTCTTATTCCGATATAATATATTTATTTCTTTTAATAAAAAAATTTTTTATATGAGTTCAAAAGAGTTGTTTGGCCATTCCTTCCTAATTGCATTTTTTAAATATGGTAAAATAAAAAATCAATTTTTTCCCGACGTTTCGTCACTTTCTTGGCGACATCTTCAGGGAAACAAATATGAACAATTTTTCAAAAACAATTAACCAAAAACTTACTTTACATTAATAGATACATTAAATTAATTTCACAACAAACTATGACTTTGAATTACAAAAAAATTTTACATGACATAATATCTTTTAAAAAAACAGAAAAAATTGTTTGAACCCAAAATTTAAACGAAACTATTATAGCCTATACGTCAATTACTTCTGCACAGTTGTTGTTTATATTGTCAGTGTGTTCTTTGAAATTTATTGCTCTTTCCCCTTTTTGTTGTATTCTTAAACATTCTAATGTAATTCTTCTTTTTGTTTTGTTTTCAACGTACAAGATTCTTACAGCCTCAAAATCAGCTGTATGGCCTGTAGTCAATATATGTTGTGCTAGCGCTGTTGTTGTTTTTTTGTTTCGTATGTCCAGGTTGTGTTCTGTCATTCTTATTTTTAGCGCTCTTTTGTTGTCCCTATATAAGTTTTGTCACAACTATCGTGCTCATCGCCTTTTAATTGCAATTCGTAAATCTTGCCCCTTGAATGTTTTGCAAATAGTTATTTAATTTCTTAAAATCCCAAACAATCGCCAGCATTTCACGCTCATTCGTAGCGTAATTTCTCTCGGTTGCGGAAAATGTTCTCGATATAAAAGTAATGGGCCTACCCTCTTGACTAAGCACCGCGCATATGGCACTATTCTAGCATCCGTGGTTAATTCAAAATTTTTTGTATAATCTGGTTGTGATAAGGATATTGTTTCCTTCAAAAAATCTTTTATCGTTTCAAAAGCTTTTTTCGCTTTGTCGTTTAATTTTATTTCTACATTCTTGGACTTATGTTGGGATATTCTCCCGTTTTCGCTCTTCAAGTATTCCGTCATTGGTTTAGTTATATGCGAGTAGTTTTTAACAAATTTCCTGTAATGCCCTGCTAAACCTAGGAAGGATCTTAGTTGTATCAAAGTATGAGGCACAGGATATTCTTAAATAGTTTTTTTTTTCTGGATCGACTTTTAAGGAATTATATCCTACCAAGTAGCCAAAAAATTCGACTTCTTGGCGAAATATTTTCATTTGATACTTTCATATTAGAATTCGCTAATTATCTCAGTACAATTTCTATGTGACTCAGATGTTCTTCTTTCGTTTCCGAAAAGATGATAATGTCATCTATATAAACATGGCAAAAACCCTCTTGAATACAAGATCTTAGTACGACATCCATGGCCCTCTGAAAGATACTAGGTGCGTTTTTAAGACCAAATTGCATACGTAAAAACTCGTATTTACCATTGCTTACGCTAAAAGCCGTTTTCGGGATATTCTTTTCTTTGAGGATCTGATGGAATCTACTTTGCAAATCTAGCGTTGAAAGTATCTTGAGTAGAATGACGGACGAGTCCGGTATCGGATATAGGTGAAAGTATTTAGCTTTCTATAGTCAACAACCATTCTTTGCTCTGGCTTGCCATTCTCATCCAACCCCTTTGATTTAGGAACCACCATAACTGGTGAGTTATAAGGGCTAAATGAACGTCGTATTATGTTATTTTTCAACAAAGAATTGACTTCTTTATTAATGAATAGCTTTCGTCGCAAAACAGACAAAAAAACAGATATAGCCCTTAGTTATGAGACACGCGCGCCCCGTATAATTTTTAATGTCAAACGGACCAGTGAAATCCACTCCAGTAGACGCAAACGGCCGAACTAATTTTGTTCGCTCTGGGGGTAATGATGGCATCATTTGGGTCTGCAACCGCTTGCGGTCTATCACACAGATTTTACAATTGTGAATGATCGACTTTATCATATTTTTGACTCCGGGAATCCAGTATTGCATCCGAATAAGTCACAACACAAGCTGGTTCCCACCATGCAGGGAAATTTCAGGGGTGAATTTCACGAGTAATTTGGAAAACTGGCAGTCGTACGGAAAGATTACCGGATGCCGTTCATCATAAGAGATATGTTCTGTCTCCGACAACCTTCCTATAATTCTAAGAACATGGTGGTTGTCGAGAAAAGGGTTCAAATTTAAAAGTGAACTTTTCGAGTCGATTAAAATCTTATTTGTTAAGTTGGCGTACTCAACCGGGTATCCCATTTTTTGACATTCTATCAAAATCCTTCTCGTTGTCTCTTTAATTTCCTGCTGTGATATTTCAACAGCTTGATGACGGAAATTTTGTCTATGTGCCCTGTGAGTTCAGCGATAAAAACGTAATAAATACGATAGAAATCGTAAGGCTCGAGGCAACGACGAAAAACGGTCTAAAATAGTGTTAAATTCGCAACAGGCTTCATGAGCCTTGAGGGCTTTTGCTTCGATAGTTGTATCATTTTCAGCGCCTTGGTTTGGCCATGAGCTAGGCTCCTGCCGCAGCCATACTGGTCCATGCCACCACAACGAACTATCCTTTAAATGTTGCGGCTCCAAACCTCTGCTGGCCAAATCTGCTGAATTGTCCGCTGAATCTACATGACTCCAGCTCTCCGTCCCTACCTTCTCGCTGATTTTCGTGACGCGATTGGCAACAAAAGTAGTCCAGGCATATGGTTGTTTTCGAAGCCACGCCAGCACAATGGTTGAATCTGTCCACAAGAACAGCTGATGATTGTATGTTTCTAAATTTGTTAGAAACGCTTCAACCATTTTCGCTAGCAGCAGCGCACCGCATAACTCAAACCTAGGTAACGACACAGTCTTAACTGGTGCTATTTTGGTTTTCGCGATGAGAAGATGGACTCTTATTTGATCCAAAAGTTTAACGCGAATGTAAACGGCAGCTCCATATGCTTTCTCGGAAGCATCGCAAAATCCGTGAAACTGCACATCGTCATCAGGATAGTGACCTATCCACCGTGGTATCCGGATACTGCTGATATGAGGATAATTTTTCAAAAAGGTTTGCCAACGTTGCAAAGTAGAGGGGGTGAGCTGATCATCCCACCCGATGCCATCCAACCAAACTTGCTGCATCAGCATTTTTGCGATGACCACGATCGGGGCAAACCATCCCGCTGGATCGAAAAGTCTTGCGATTGCCGACAAAACCTCTCGTTTTGAAAAACTTCCCTCCTGGTCCATTGGTCACGCGTGAAAGTAGAAATAGTCGGAACGGGCGTTCCACTGAATTCCTAACGTCTTAACGTTGCTCGCGTCTTCCAGCTCGAGAAAATCTTCATGCAGCCGATGACTTCAAGGAATCCCTCGGAGTAATTCTTCGGAGTTGGAAGTCCATTTTCGCAGGGCAAAATCTGCAAAATCTGTTCGAACTTGAATTGCTGACTGCAAGTCATGACCTCCCGCCAATGCGTCATCTACGTACATATGGTGACGCAGAACTTTAGATACCAATGGTAAACTGCCTTCTACATCGTCGGCTAGCTGCAAAAGTGTCCGAATTGCTAGAAATGGAGCACAATTCACTCCAAAAGTGGCGGTTTTGAGCTGAAAATCTTTCAGCTGATCCCCTGTTGCGTCTCGAAAAATGATTCGCTGAAATCGCTGATGCCCTTCACTCACTAGGATCTGGCGATACATCTTTTCGATGTCACCATTAAAAACAAATTGGAAGAACCGCCACTTCAAAATAAGCAAAGTCAGATCACTTTGCAAGACGGGCCCTGCGTGAAGAACATTACATTAAGCCTAACGCCATTTGATGTACAGCTAGACGCGTTAAAGACCACATGAACTTTTGTAGTGGTAATATCAGGATTTGTGACGGCGTAATGAGGAAGGTAATAACTCTGAGAGTTTCTCGGAGTTACACAAGCAGTTACCTCCTTCATTTGTCCCAGTTCCAAATATTCCTTTAAGACGCCATCGTATACCTGCTTGGCGTCCAAATTTTTACTCAGTCTCACCTCATTTCGAAGAAACTGGCGGACCGCAATATAACGGGAGTCACCTAAACCGGTGCTCTGTGGGAAATTTTCCTTGAAAGGCAAGGTCACCACAAAGCGGCCATCGGAATTACGCCTGGTCGTCGTTACGTAATTGTCCTCGCAGAATTTGTCTGTAATATTGGGCACTACCTTTTTAGGTACCAGAAAGCTGCTAAATGCCGATCTAGTGACTTTTCACTAAAATAAGAAACGACCCAAGCAGTGGAGGGAGGATTTTTTGATGTGGAAGGAACGGAGCCGGTAAATATCCAGCCGAATATGGTCTCTTGGGCAATAAGTGACCCGAGCACATGCCGATGTATACCGTCAAGAAGAATTTGGGGGTACACATCCCCACCTAAGAGCACATCTACTTGATTGCTGCAGTAGAACCGTTTGTCCGCAAGAACAAGCTCTGGGAAAGCTTGCTGCAACAGTGGATCCACTGAGCATGTGTGAAGATTTCCTGTTATCTTCGATAGAATTAGGGCGTTTGTCGTCCATAGGTTTAGTTTGGTTGCGATAATCTTTTATTTGGTGTGCATTATGCAGTCTGTTGTAATTATTATTTGGTTCCTGATTACGGTTAAAATACTGTAAGTTGTCATCATGTCTGGGAGCCGGATAAGGTTTCTCCATTATCGGACCCTGATTACGATTAAAACGCTGTGGGTTGTCGTTATGTCTGTAGGCCAGATAAGTTTCTCCATCAAAGCTTCTTCAGCAAGACTTATGGCGGCTGGGAGATTGGCTCGGCCTAAAGAGTAAACTACGTTGCTTAGTGATGGTTGAAGACCATTCACGAAAACTTCTAGCGCATCGTACCTTTCTTCATCGCTTAATTCATGTGTTGTTTTAGAGTCTGAACCATAGGTCATGAGGTTTATATTTGTGATTGAGGTTAGTATAACATTAACCCTATCGTAAAATTCCCTTGGAGTTGTCTTCCCTTGTCTAAGTGCTTCTAATTCCCTTTGTAAGGGAATTCTTCGTTTGGATCGTTTGTCCTGGTATGTGAAGTCCAGTCTCTATGATTTCTTCGAAATTGAAATTTTTGCCATAACTAGCAAGCATAGCCTTCGCTTGCCCTGTTATTTTGCTACGTAATAAACCTAAGGCCTCATAATATTTATTTTGCCCGTTTAAAGTATTCGCCCCTGAAAATGTTCTCATAGCGTCACAAGCCTCAGTTCTTCACGATGCGTATTCAATTAAAACCCCGCTAAATTCAGGTAGCGCTTTTATTAAAGCGGGAACACCCTCTTCAGTGGGCGTGAATTGCGCCGTTACCCTAGGTAGTTTAATTGGTGGTGCTAAATTAGCTTGTACCTGTGCCGTTATTCTATCTGTTAATTCGACCAATTGTTCCGGTGTAATCTTGATTGCCATGCCCGAATCTTCAATGTTTACGCCCGTAAGATTCTGTCTAAGATCGTCAAATCTTTTTTGAATTTTCCTTAGAGTCATAAAATTTTCACTTGTTAAAAAAATGTGTTCAACAAATTTATTAAACTCACTATGTGAGAGATTACTTGATTGTACAAACAATGATTTATTTCTGACTCTAACGAAAACCTAAAACTAGCTTTAGCTACCCTAAGCTTCTTCGAAAAGCATTGATGGTTTTTTTTTTGTTGTTGTCGGCTGCTGTATTGCTATCTTGTCCTGCTGTTGTTGTTGCTGAGTTTCAGTTTTTGAATATGATATCTTTATGCAAGCGTCACTCGTTTGTGTTGTTGTTGTTGCTGTAGTTCTGGAATCTGGAATGCTTTCCAAATTAAATAACTGACGAATCCTATTATACCCAGTATAATACAGGTTCATAACATCGAATAGGACTGTACCTCTATGTAAAATGGCGAGATTGTTACGATACTTTCAAATTTTATTTCTATATTCGACGATTCTTCGTATTTCTCAATTGTGTATGTGTTTACGTAAGTATGTCGCAAAAATTCCCGTATTTTCTCTGTTGGATTTTGGTAAGTGTTGTTGTCGATAACGACGGAATTTTTGAACGTAACCAAGTAAATGCCGTTTAAAGATTCATTGTTTACAGTGTGGTTTCCATATTAAAGTATCACTCCATCATTAAGTTGCTCTAGCTCCAAGTTTCGTTCCCTAATCTTTGTACAATTACTGTTTTTTCTATTAAGTAACCTAGGTAAACATGTTTAAGTATAGTTAGCTTTACAGAAGGTGTTGCTTAATTCGAGTTTACAATTGCTTAAATTTAGATAGGTTTCATTACATTTTGAGATATTTTTGTCTATGACGAGTTTTCCGTCAGAGTGACATGCAATAACAATAGAGTTCAGCTACTACAGCTATATCGCACTTCCTCAGCATTAACCCATCTAAAGCCACTACCCAGTAATCATTGAAAATATCAATGTTATGGATAACCGTGACCACAAATAAGTTAATGTGGGAAAAATTTACCCACCAATAAATGGGTTGGGCTCAGGGACAACACAAGACGTAACAACTAACCATGCGTATATAAAGATCTAATTACACAACTAATTTTAATCTACTTTTGAGTTGACCTTTTGACAAATTAACATCAAAAACGCTACAATTGTTAACAAAGGAACTCATGCGACTTAAAGGAGCAGTAGCCATATAATTTGTTCTACTAAATGGCAAATAAATTAAGTTGTTAGCGTTTCTACTGCTTCTACGGTTAGTGTTAAAATTTATGTGAGAAAGAAGTTCTGGAGAATCGAATACACCTGTTATGAGCTGGTGTAAATATACGATATCTGCCGATTTCCTTCGATCACCTAAAGACTGCATTTTTAATAGTTTTAAACGATCCTCATAAGGAGGAAGGTCTAATATGTCAGTTCCACTTAAGCCCCTTAGAGCAAACTGAACAAAACGTTTTTGGATTCTTTCTATTCGATCAACATGCACATTGTAACTTGGGGACCAAACTTGACTTGCATACTCTAAGTGAGGACGCACGATTGCATAATACAACGTTGTAGTTGTAATCATGCTATTAAATTCTTTGGCCCAGCGTTTTACAAAACCAAGCATTGAAGATGCTTTTTTACAAATATTATCAATATGAATGTTAAACGACAGCTTAGAATCCATGCATATACCTAGGTCTTTGACGGTGTCTACACGACTCAAGGCAGTATCTTTAATCTTATAATCAAATATAAAATTATTCCTTTTTCGCGAAAAGGTCATAGTTTGGCATTTATCTGAATTTAAAAACATATTATTTTTAGAACACCAAACTTCAAAGGATTTTAGATCAGACTGGAGTAGATCTGAATTATCTCTAGAATTAATCGTTCTGTATATTTTCATATCACCGGCATAAATAAGCAGATGAGAGTGTTCAATGACGTGAGTTACATCATTGATAGCTAAAATAAACAGAAGAGGACCAAGGTGACTACCCTGAGGAACACCTGATCCAGCAATAAATTCAGAAGACAATGCGCCTCGGAAACGTATTTGATAAGATCGCTCTATCAAATACGATTTAATCCAGTTCACAAAATATTGTGGAAATCCCATTAACTCAAGTTTAAATAAGATTAAATTGTGTGGTAGCTTATCAAATGCCTTACTAAAGTCAGTGTAAACACAATCGACCTGGTTACCAGAATCAATAGAATTTAAGCAGAATGTTGTAAAATCGAGAAAATTAGACACAGTGGATCTGCCATTCACAAAACCATGCTGACGAGTTGTTATGACTTCCCCACAGTGAATTTTCACCCGATCATACACCATCCGCTCAAAAAGTTTTGGAATCGATGAGAGCTTAGCGATAGGCCTATAGTTACTAACATCGTTCCTGCAACCCTTTTTAAAAATAGGACTTATAAATGATTTTTTCCAAAAAAGTGGAAAATAACTTTCGTTAATAGATTTATTGAATAATAAAGAAAGTGGTTGACTCAAAACGGAACCGCATTGTGTTAACACTGCGGCAGGAACACCGTCAGGTCCAGCACCAAATTCCTCATCGATCGATCTAATATACATTAAAATATCCTCTGGAGTGAAGGATATATGTTCCAAAGATACTCTGGGTTCGGAATTCATATATTCAAAGTACTCCATCAGGAGTAAAAGAATCTGAACAGAATGATTCTTTAAAAAGATTGGCGAATAGGCCACAAATTTTGACGGGATTGTCAGTAAATCCCTCAGGAGTTCTAAATGAAGAAGGAAATCCATCAGATTTCTTCTTTGTGTTTACGAATCCCCAAAATTCCTTTGGATCTGTCAATATTCTCAGCTTAACATTATCTAAATATTCGTGATATAATGTAGCTGAGCGATTTTCAAATTCCAGAAACAAACGTTTGTAAGTTTCTAGGTCGTTTGAGCCTAAGCTACAGACGTATTTCTTCCATGCCCTATTCCTGTTGTTGCGAAGAGTCTTTAAATCCTTTGTGTACCACGGGTACGCAGAATTCCTCGCAAATTTGAGACTATAAGGTACTGATTGAGAAAACACAGCAAAGAGTTCCATATAAAAAAAATGTATGGAGTCATCAAGGCAATTTACATTTATATATTCTAAAATTGCATTAAGTTTACCATGAAGCAACTGATTCAACTTCAAAAAGTCAGTATTTTTAAAATTGAATTCATAAAGCTTATCTGCTGAATTAGAATTTACTATATTTGCTCTGTCGGATTTGTACCAAATACTCAATGGTGGATGATATTCATCAACAGTAGTTAGAGCATGAAAGGCCCTCTTAACAACAACATTGTTACTGTCTGTAGTTAAGACCAGGTCAAGAAGTCTTTCAAGACTATTATAAATACAACTCACTTGTTGTAAGTCTGAACATATATTATCAACAAATATATGTTCTTGGCGGGTCTTCGAATTAGATGCACAATAGTACGTATCATCGTCAGAAGAATGCCATTTTAAATCAGGTAGATTAAAATCGCCCAATAATAAAATGTCGTCATTAACGTCAAGTAAATCAATTATGTAATCTATGCACTCCGCAAGGCTTGCATAGACCTCTACACTACTCTTAGGAGGAACATATGCATTAATAACATATACATTAGAGTTACAATGTATAACTTTAACGCAAATTAGTTCAATATTAGAAGAGCAGGGAATGTCAACAATAAAACTGACAAAGCAGTTCCTCACAGCCAAAAGGACACCACCACCGACAGAAGAAATATTGTCAGTGTATCTGTCCTTTCTAAAAACTTGAAAACTATTGTCAAACAATTCCAAATCAGTAATGCTTCCGTTTAGCCACGTTTCTGTTAACGCGATAATATCCTCAGAGCAATTTTGAGTTGATAGAAATAAGCTCTGCGTCTTAGAAAATTTTGATAGTAAAGGGACAGCCTATTTAGTTTTTTTGAGTCTGGTGGGCGGCTTGAGTCACCCTTTTAGACTTATTTTTTGGCTTGAACTCAGTAACAAGAATATTATCGGCCCACAAATTAGATTTAAGAACAGTTGTAAAATCTTCGGCTGCAACTGTTAGAATAAAAGAAGCATGGGAAGGCTTATTACCAATTTTTTTGCATGAACAGAATGCACTTGAGTTCACTAACTTGGGTTGCCTGACAAACGTCAATATATTTTCTATTGATGTGTCGGGCTGAAGACGTGAAATGAAAACATTTCTGGTCCTCGAAACTGCTCTTAAAGTCAAATGACTGTTAGGCGTAGTTGAAATCGTATTTGGGCTACTAGTCAATGGAGGAATAGAAGATGGTGTATGAGAAATCACCGTATTATTATTTTCTGATGGCATTGCTGGGGGCTGCTCTGCCTTGGAAGGTCTGGAGGACGCCTTCCGACGCTTATTTTTGTTTTTGTTTTTCCTCTGTCTTTTAGAGCTTTTTAGGTCTTTTTCTGATGAAACTGACAAAATTCCGGAAGATGCAGTCATGGACGAAGGAACCGAAATGTTATCCTGAACAGTAATTTCATCAGAAACGCCGGTAGTGGGTGCGGCACTAACTTCGTTGAAAAATGTAACAATTTCTCTGAAATTATTATTTAACAAGTGAAGACTTTCCCCAAAAAGCTTTATTTTAGAATAGAGTTCATCCGGGGAAAGGGCCCTGCACGAAGCACAATACCAGCGAAGACCAGATCGGACTGACATTAAATCGTCAAGGCACGATTTAGAAATACCAGCACAAGAAGCATGGAACATTCGCTCACATGGGCCAGAACAGCTGAACATAGGGTACAGAATATTCTGGCTTTTGCATTGCTCGTTTAGAGAACAAGCAGCAATATTGTCAACGGATAAATAATCCATTGCAAAAAAAATTTAAATTATTCTGTGAGCAAGTGTTTTTGTATGTAAAATGTGCTTATGGGGTTAGCACAAAAGTGCAGCGTACACAAAACTGTTAAAAAACAACAACACTAGATACGCTGACTGCACTACAAATAAACAAACACCGCACAAAGAGAAATTGAAAAATAATTAGGCAGACGAACAAGCACTGAATTTTAATATAAACAACAAAAACTATTGCAACTAATTATATATAAATAAAGACAATTATCAATAAACACTATTTAAATTAAATTGATTAAAAACATAGAAAACGTTTATTAAAAGATTTGTTGATACTTAACGTTTACAAGATTCAACAATACACAGTTATACAATTCACTTATCACAGCAACACAACTAAAAAAACCACCGATCACCACAAGGAGACGAGATCAACTGTAACATAGCTCTACTTTTAAATAATCTACATTTTTGCTTAATAATTGGATGTCTTATATATATAATTATTATGTTTTGGTTTTTACCAATTTTAAAAGTTGATGCATCAATTAAATCGGTTAACAAAATATTTTTGTGTTCATGCCCATTACGTCATGTAATTCATCTAAGTCCAAGATTGAAGGATTTAAGACACCCAACCTAACGAATATAATCGTTTGAATAGTATTTTCTTATTCCGATATAATATATTTATTTCTTTTAATAAAAAAATTTTTTATATGAGTTCAAAAGAGTTGTTTGGCCATTCCTTCCTAATTGCATTTTTTAAATATGGTAAAATAAAAAATCAATTTTTTCCCGACGTTTCGTCACTTTCTTGGCGACATCTTCAGGGAAACAAATATGAACAATTTTTCAAAAACAATTAACCAAAAACTTACTTTACATTAATAGATACATTAAATTAATTTCACAACAAACTATGACTTTGAATTACAAAAAAATTTTACATGACATAATAACTTTTAAAAAAACAGAAAAAATTGTTTGAACCCAAAATTTAAACGAAACTATTATAGCCTATACGTCAATTACTTCTGCACAGTTGTTGTTTATATTGTCAGTGTGTTCTTTGAAATTTATTGCTCTTTCCCCTTTTTGTTGTATTCTTAAACATTCTAATGTAATTCTTCTTTTTGTTTTGTTTTCAACGTACAAGATTCTTACAGCCTCAAAATCAGCTGTATGGCCTGTAGTCAATATATGTTGTGCTAGCGCTGTTGTTGTTTTTTTGTTTCGTATGTCCAGGTTGTGTTCTGTCATTCTTATTTTTAGCGCTCTTTTGTTGTCCCTATATAAGTTTTGTCACAACTATCGTGCTCATCGCCTTTTAATTGCAATTCGTAAATCTTGCCCCTTGAATGTTTTGCAAATAGTTATTTAATTTCTTAAAATCCCAAACAATCGCCAGCATTTCACGCTCATTCGTAGCGTAATTTCTCTCGGTTGCGGAAAATGTTCTCGATATAAAAGTAATGGGCCTACCCTCTTGACTAAGCACCGCGCATATGGCACTATTCTAGCATCCGTGGTTAATTCAAAATTTTTTGTATAATCTGGTTGTGATAAGGATATTGTTTCCTTCAAAAAATCTTTTATCGTTTCAAAAGCTTTTTTCGCTTTGTCGTTTAATTTTATTTCTACATTCTTGGACTTATGTTGGGATATTCTCCCGTTTTCGCTCTTCAAGTATTCCGTCATTGGTTTAGTTATATGCGAGTAGTTTTTAACAAATTTCCTGTAATGCCCTGCTAAACCTAGGAAGGATCTTAGTTGTATCAAAGTATGAGGCACAGGATATTCTTAAATAGTTTTTTTTTTCTGGATCGACTTTTAAGGAATTATATCCTACCAAGTAGCCAAAAAATTCGACTTCTTGGCGAAATATTTTCATTTGATACTTTCATATTAGAATTCGCTAATTATCTCAGTACAATTTCTATGTGACTCAGATGTTCTTCTTTCGTTTCCGAAAAGATGATAATGTCATCTATATAAACATGGCAAAAACCCTCTTGAATACAAGATCTTAGTACGACATCCATGGCCCTCTGAAAGATACTAGGTGCGTTTTTAAGACCAAATTGCATACGTAAAAACTCGTATTTACCATTGCTTACGCTAAAAGCCGTTTTCGGGATATTCTTTTCTTTGAGGATCTGATGGAATCTACTTTGCAAATCTAGCGTTGAAAGTATCTTGAGTAGAATGACGGACGAGTCCGGTATCGGATATAGGTGAAAGTATTTAGCTTTCTATAGTCAACAACCATTCTTTGCTCTGGCTTGCCATTCTCATCCAACCCCTTTGATTTAGGAACCACCATAACTGGTGAGTTATAAGGGCTAAATGAACGTCGTATTATGTTATTTTTCAACAAAGAATTGACTTCTTTATTAATGAATAGCTTTCGTCGCAAAACAGACAAAAAAACAGATATAGCCCTTAGTTATGAGACACGCGCGCCCCGTATAATTTTTAATGTCAAACGGACCAGTGAAATCCACTCCAGTAGACGCAAACGGCCGAACTAATTTTGTTCGCTCTGGGGGTAATGATGGCATCATTTGGGTCTGCAACCGCTTGCGGTCTATCACACAGATTTTACAATTGTGAATGATCGACTTTATCATATTTTTGACTCCGGGAATCCAGTATTGCATCCGAATAAGTCACAACACAAGCTGGTTCCCACCATGCAGGGAAATTTCAGGGGTGAATTTCACGAGTAATTTGGAAAACTGGCAGTCGTACGGAAAGATTACCGGATGCCGTTCATCATAAGAGATATGTTCTGTCTCCGACAACCTTCCTATAATTCTAAGAACATGGTGGTTGTCGAGAAAAGGGTTCAAATTTAAAAGTGAACTTTTCGAGTCGATTAAAATCTTATTTGTTAAGTTGGCGTACTCAACCGGGTATCCCATTTTTTGACATTCTATCAAAATCCTTCTCGTTGTCTCTTTAATTTCCTGCTGTGATATTTCAACAGCTTGATGACGGAAATTTTGTCTATGTGCCCTGTGAGTTCAGCGATAAAAACGTAATAAATACGATAGAAATCGTAAGGCTCGAGGCAACGACGAAAAACGGTCTAAAATAGTGTTAAATTCGCAACAGGCTTCATGAGCCTTGAGGGCTTTTGCTTCGATAGTTGTATCATTTTCAGCGCCTTGGTTTGGCCATGAGCTAGGCTCCTGCCGCAGCCATACTGGTCCATGCCACCACAACGAACTATCCTTTAAATGTTGCGGCTCCAAACCTCTGCTGGCCAAATCTGCTGAATTGTCCGCTGAATCTACATGACTCCAGCTCTCCGTCCCTACCTTCTCGCTGATTTTCGTGACGCGATTGGCAACAAAAGTAGTCCAGGCATATGGTTGTTTTCGAAGCCACGCCAGCACAATGGTTGAATCTGTCCACAAGAACAGCTGATGATTGTATGTTTCTAAATTTGTTAGAAACGCTTCAACCATTTTCGCTAGCAGCAGCGCACCGCATAACTCAAACCTAGGTAACGACACAGTCTTAACTGGTGCTATTTTGGTTTTCGCGATGAGAAGATGGACTCTTATTTGATCCAAAAGTTTAACGCGAATGTAAACGGCAGCTCCATATGCTTTCTCGGAAGCATCGCAAAATCCGTGAAACTGCACATCGTCATCAGGATAGTGACCTATCCACCGTGGTATCCGGATACTGCTGATATGAGGATAATTTTTCAAAAAGGTTTGCCAACGTTGCAAAGTAGAGGGGGTGAGCTGATCATCCCACCCGATGCCATCCAACCAAACTTGCTGCATCAGCATTTTTGCGATGACCACGATCGGGGCAAACCATCCCGCTGGATCGAAAAGTCTTGCGATTGCCGACAAAACCTCTCGTTTTGAAAAACTTCCCTCCTGGTCCATTGGTCACGCGTGAAAGTAGAAATAGTCGGAACGGGCGTTCCACTGAATTCCTAACGTCTTAACGTTGCTCGCGTCTTCCAGCTCGAGAAAATCTTCATGCAGCCGATGACTTCAAGGAATCCCTCGGAGTAATTCTTCGGAGTTGGAAGTCCATTTTCGCAGGGCAAAATCTGCAAAATCTGTTCGAACTTGAATTGCTGACTGCAAGTCATGACCTCCCGCCAATGCGTCATCTACGTACATATGGTGACGCAGAACTTTAGATACCAATGGTAAACTGCCTTCTACATCGTCGGCTAGCTGCAAAAGTGTCCGAATTGCTAGAAATGGAGCACAATTCACTCCAAAAGTGGCGGTTTTGAGCTGAAAATCTTTCAGCTGATCCCCTGTTGCGTCTCGAAAAATGATTCGCTGAAATCGCTGATGCCCTTCACTCACTAGGATCACTAAGCAAAGTCAGATCACTTTGCAAGACGGGCCCTGCGTGAAGAACATCATTAAGCCTAACGCCATTTGATGTACAGCTAGACGCGTTAAAGACCACATGAACTTTTGTAGTGGTAATATCAGGATTTGTGACGGCGTAATGAGGAAGGTAATAACGCTGAGAGTTTCTCGGAGTTACACAAGCAGTTACCTCCTTCATTTGTCCCAGTTCCAAATATTCCTTTAAGACGCCATCGTATACCTGCTTGGCGTCCAAATTTTTACTCAGTCTCACCTCATTTCGAAGAAACTGGCGGACCGCAATATAACGGGAGTCACCTAAACCGGTGCTCTGTGGGAAATTTTCCTTGAAAGGCAAGGTCACCACAAAGCGGCCATCGGAATTACGCCTGGTCGTCGTTACGTAATTGTCCTCGCAGAATTTGTCTGTAATATTGGGCACTACCTTTTTAGGTACCAGAAAGCTGCTAAATGCCGATCTAGTGACTTTTCACTAAAATAAGAAACGACCCAAGCAGTGGAGGGAGGATTTTTTGATGTGGAAGGAACGGAGCCGGTAAATATCCAGCCGAATATGGTCTCTTGGGCAATAAGTGACCCGAGCACATGCCGATGGATACCGTCAAGAAGAATTTGGGGGTACACATCCCCACCTAAGAGCACATCTACTTGATTGCTGCAGTAGAACCGTTTGTCCGCAAGAACAAGCTCTGGGAAAGCTTGCTGCAACAGTGGATCCACTGAGCATGTGTGAAGATTTCCTGTTATCTTCGATAGAATTAGGGCGTTTGTCGTCCATAGGTTTAGTTTGGTTGCGATAATCTTTTATTTGGTGTGCATTATGCAGTCTGTTGTAATTATTATTTGGTTCCTGATTACGGTTAAAATACTGTAAGTTGTCATCATGTCTGGGAGCCGGATAAGGTTTCTCCATTATCGGACCCTGATTACGATTAAAACGCTGTGGGTTGTCGTTATGTCTGTAG
Source organism: Coremacera marginata (assembly GCA_914767935.1). Classification (NCBI taxonomy): domain Eukaryota; kingdom Metazoa; phylum Arthropoda; class Insecta; order Diptera; family Sciomyzidae; genus Coremacera; species Coremacera marginata. Next base: position 111,059,188 of record OU612046.1, on the reverse strand, counting down.
GCCAGATAAGTTTCTCCATCAAAGCTTCTTCAGCAAGACTTATGGCGGCTGGGAGATTGGCTCGGCCTAAAGAGTAAACTACGTTGCTTAGTGATGGTTGAAGACCATTCACGAAAACTTCTAGCGCATCGTACCTTTCTTCATCGCTTAATTCATGTGTTGTTTTAGAGTCTGAACCATAGGTCATGAGGTTTATATTTGTGATTGAGGTTAGTATAACATTAACCCTATCGTAAAATTCCCTTGGAGTTGTCTTCCCTTGTCTAAGTGCTTCTAATTCCCTTTGTAAGGGAATTCTTCGTTTGGATCGTTTGTCCTGGTATGTGAAGTCCAGTCTCTATGATCTCTTCGAAATTGAAATTTTTGCCATAACTAGCAAGCATAGCCTTCGCTTGCCCTGTTATTTTGCTACGTAATAAACCTAAGGCCTCATAATATTTATTTTGCCCGTTTAAAGTTTTCGCCCCTGAAAATGTTCTCATAGCGTCACAAGCCTCAGTTCTTCACGATGCGTATTCAATTAAAACCCCGCTAAATTCAGGTAGCGCTTTTATTAAAGCGGGAACACCCTCTTCAGTGGGCGTGAATTGCGCCGTTACCCTAGGTAGTTTAATTGGTGGTGCTAAATTAGCTTGTACCTGTGCCGTTATTCTATCTGTTAATTCGACCAATTGTTCCGGTGTAATCTTGATTGCCATGCCCGAATCTTCAATGTTTACGCCCGTAAGATTCTGTCTAAGATCGTCAAATCTTTTCTGAATTTTCCTTAGAGTCATAAAATTTTCACTTGTTAAAAAAATTTTACTTCACATTTTTGCACTCACAATACCTATCGCTAAACTCTATCAAGCTGAGTATCTTAAATCGTTGAATTTCAGTAATTGTTTCTCAGTTTAGTTTTTTTTTCACAAATACTGTACGATATGACAAACATATATATCATATAAATTTCTCTTCAATATCTTCAGTTAATAAACTAGCGCGCCAATCGCTTAAGTAATACATAAGCATTTCACTGTTGATCTCGTTTATTAGCTGGTGTCGGTTGTGTTTATTAAATTGATACGTGTGTGTTTTTGTCTTGTTTCGACGCTCTGTTGTAATAATCGTGAGTGTCTTTATATTAATATTATTATTTCATGTTTAGTTATTGTCATTAATTTGAATTTTATTTTTTAACATTAGAAAATCATTTCACCAGTTTCTAACTAAATTTGCTTATGTTAATTGAGAAGTTTTGTTTGCATGCTTGCTTGTTTTGTCGTTTTTTTTTTTTTTCTTTTTCTTTTTGGTTTCCTCTTTGTGCGGTGTTTTGTTTATCGCTAGCGTAGTGGTTGTTGTTGCTTTTTAACTGTTGCGCTCACTGCATGTTAAATATTAAAATAATATACCCTTAAAGCACTTTTTGCATTTAGTCATTTTTATTTTTCACAAAATAATTTAAATTTTTTTTTTCCAATGGATTATTTTTCCATTGATAATATTGCTGCTTGTTCTCTGAACGAGCAATGCAAAAGACAGAATATTCTGTACCCTATGTTTAGCTGTTCTGGTCCATGTGAGCGAATGTTCCATGCTTCTTGTGCTGGTATTTCTAAATCGTGCCTTGACGATTTAATGTCAGTCCGATCTGGTCTTCGCTGGAATTGTGCTTCGTGCAGGGCCCTTTCCCCGGATGAACTCTATTCTAAAATAAAGCTTTTTGGGGAAAGCCTTAACTTATTAAATAATAAATTCAGAGAAATTGTATCATTTTTTAGCGAAGTTAGTGCCGCACCCACTACCAGCGTTTCTGATGAAATTACTGTTCAGGATAACATTTCGGTTCCTTCGTCCATGACTGCATCTTCCGGAATTTTGTCAGTTTCATCAGAAAAAGGCCTAAAAAGCTCTAAAAGACAGAGGAAAAACAAAAATAAGCGTCGGAAGGCGTCCTCCAGACCTTCCAAGGCAGAGCAGCCCCCAGCAATGCCATCAGAAAATAATAATACGGTGATTTCTCATACACCATCTTCTATCTTCCATCTTCAACACAATTAATAAAGCTACAGCCCCAACTGGCGGTCAGCCACAAACTGACAAAAATCAACATATTCACGCAGCAGCAAGTGAAACAAATCTGCCAATAATAACTCCTACACTAAACCAGCAATCTTCGTTAAAAGAAAATACATTCGTATGCTCTGACGATGACCGAAGTTCAATTACTCTTCAGTTGCTTTATGAAGAAATCCTAAGTTTTAAGAAAATAAATAATGAGTTCTTAGGTACTCTTGGTCAGCTTAAATATGAGAATGATCTCTTGAGCAAAAGAGTTACTAGCCTCGAAAATAAACTTAACTGGAATGAGCAAAAGCAATTAGAAAATGTAATTGAAATTGTTGGCGTACCAAATATTAATAACGCTAATGCAGAGGAATGCGTTCAGAAAATAATGGGAGATGCTCTTAATATGTCAGTACCAACAGAGCAAATCAAGAGATGTTTTGTAAAAAAAATCAACAAGAAGAGAAGCAATAAAAATATGCAAGAAGCCGACAGCGAAATTCTGTGCGTTCATCTATCGTCGTATGAACTTAAGAAAGCCATAATGAAAACCAAAAAAAAATCTACGAATAAGCTGAATACATCATTGTTTACAGATGGCCCGAAGAAAAATATTTACATCAATGATTGTTTTACTAAATATAACAAAGCTCTGTTTATGTCCGCTAAATCAGCCCAAAAGCATAGGAACTACAAATATTTATGGTTTAGTAATTCTAAATTCTTTTTGAAAAAAGATGATGGAAGTAGGGTTGTTGTTGTAAGATCCTTTGAAGACCTCAATAACATATAGTTTTCTATTAAAATAAAATTAGTTTTTATACCGAAATGAATAACAATGAAAATTATCTTACCAACAACAATCCTACTATTGTCGCCTTGAATAATTTTGATAATATTCCTATGCTAAGCCATCAGAAATTATTAGTTGTTCATCAAAATATACGAAGCTTGCGACAAAACTTCGATACCTTTGTTTGTAACCTTCAAGCACTTAAGTACTTGCCAGATATAATTTTTTTGTCTGAAATCTGGATTTTTTCGTTCGAAATCGATGATTTTTATATTCCCGGTTATGCCTTTTTTGCTAATACCAATGATTCGTATTCTGCAGGCGGAGTAGGTGCATTCGTTCGCGATTGTTTAAATTCTGAATTTAAATGCTGGAATCTTACAAGTGCGGATGTATTAAAAGTTTCTCTATGTTTAAACAAAGATATTTATAACTTTATTTGCTTTTATAGATTGCATTCTCATCCCGTTTCCTTATTTTTAGAGGAATTTTCAACGTTGCTAGGGAATGTTCATTCAGCTAACCTTGTTTTACTAGGAGATTTTAATATAGATCTTCTTCACACCAACCAATCTTTAAATACATATATGACTCTCACGGCTGAAAGCGGGCTTACGTCCTTCGTAAATGAGCCTACTAGACCTGTGTCAGGAACTTGTCTTGACCATGTACTTGCTCGTTTCTCTAGATTATCTCTCAACTCTTGTTTTGGGATTAACCTGGATCTTCAAGTGACTGATCATTGCTTAACGGGTATACTTCTGAGTAGAACTGGGTACCAAATAAATTATAACCATAACTCTCCTGTTAGAGTCAAGCAAATTAATTTTTTAGAACTAAATTATGCCCTGCGCTCTGAAGATTGGGAGCCTGTTTATGCAGAACAAAATGTATCTCAGGCGTATAGCTTATTCTTAGGCATTTTAACCAATCATATTTATAACTCCAGTTGTACAACCATTCTTAGAAATTCAAAACGTATGTTAAAACCGTGGATGACTCTTGGTTTACTTAAGAAGGTTAAGCTAAGAAATAAACTTAAAAAAAAATGTGCCCAGCATCCTTTTAATCTCATTTTAAAGCAGCGTTACGCTCGTATATGTAAAAATTTAAAAATAGAAATAAAATCTTGTAGGAATAATTACTACCAAAACCAGATTAGAATTGCACAAGGTAACTCAAAAAAAGAATGGGAAGTTGTAAATAATATTTTAAATCGCAACATAGCCAAAAACGCGGAATCGATTGTTATTAATAATGGATCGAGAATCATTACTGATTTCAAACAAATTTCAAATGAATTTAATAATCATTTTGCAACATGTAGGCAGCTTCAGCCCTCGATGGATGCCTGTTTAAGCTCTTTGAACAATCCAGAACATATTTCTATGCGTAGTTTTTATTTTGAGCCAATTTCTGGTCTTGAGTTTTTGAAAATAATCAAATCCTTAAGAAACTCGAATTCTTCTGGCTGTGACGAGATTTCAAACAATATTCTGAAAAATGTTGCATACAATTTAGTGGATATTTTAAAACACATATTTAACTTAAGTGTCCTATCTGGTACATTTCCTGATCAACTTAAGGACGCAATTGTAATCCCACTTTTTAAAACAGGCTGCCGAAAAGATACCAATAATTACAGACCAATATGTTTGCTGTCTTCAATTTCGAAAATTTTTGAGAAAGCCATGAAAGTAAGGATTTTAGCTTTTCTAAACAGTCAAAATTTTTTTAGTTCTTGTCAGTTCGGATTTAGAGCTGGTCTCTCAACGGAAGACGCTCTGCTCGATTTCTGTACATCGGTTTATAAAGGTCTTGACGATAAAAAAAGTTGCGCCGGACTTTTTGTGGATATAACAAAGGCTTTTGACATGGTCGATCACAATTTACTTCTGAAAAAATTGCATAATCTAGGTTTTCGTGGTTTTATTTACAATTGGCTTATGTCCTTTTTGACTTGTAGAACACAAAGAGTAAAAATTTGTAACGAATTAAGTGACTCTAAATACATAAATTTAGGAGTTCCCCAGGGCTCTGTCCTTGGTCCGATTCTTTTTCTAGTTTATATTAACTCTATTTTTTCGCTTAACTTCGTTGGTAAAGTAACTGCTTTTGCTAACGATCTTGCTATTGGATATGCATCAGTTAATCCCCTTAACTTAATTGCAGATATAAATCATGATGTTTATTTACTTAGAGTTTGGTTTGCAAATCACAAATTACTTGTTAGCAAAAAAACAAAGCTCATTTATTTTAGCTTAAATGGTATAGTGTCGCCGGATATTGATATCTTATTTCACGGATATGATTGTTGTCGTTTTTGCTTAAAGTCGTCTACGAGAGATAACCTCGGTTTAACTTTTAATAATAGAAACCCTTGTAGTAATAATTGTTTTGTTATAGAAAAGGTGCCTTTCTATAAATATTTAGGAGTAATGGTTGATCAACAGCTTAACTGGAATGCACATATTACATTGTTGAAGAAGTATTTTCTTTCTACAGTAAGATGCTTTTATAAGCTAAGACAGTTTTGTTCCGAGAGTACATTAACTAAAATCTACTATGGGATTTTTCACTCCAAATTACAATATGGTTTGTGCTGTTGGGGAGGAGCATATCTGCATAATATACGTCCCTTATTAATTTTTCAAAAGTCTGCTGTCAGAAAAATCTGTAAAGTTAATCGTTTGTCTTCATCTATTAATCTATTCAGACGTCTAGAGATTTTACCGTTAAGGCATTTATATTATTTCAAAGTTCTTAAAATATTCTTCAAAAGAAGTGGCTACATGCAGAATCCAATATCTGCTTCTTACAACCTAAGAACGAACCAAAATTCAACCGTTACTGTTCCTGTTTTTCGCACAACACAATATCGAAATTTTTTTTCCATATTATCTTGCAGACTTTTTAATAAACTCCCTGCAAATATACGAATTGAAAGAAATTTCATTACTTTCTTAAGGAAAATAAAATTGTGGCTGTTAGAGGTGGATTACTCGGAAATCGAAATTTTGTTGCGCTCTGTTTCTTAAATTTGATTTGTACTATAAAAAAAATATTTGTCTTTCTTCTAATAAATTATAACAAAAAAACTTTTCTTTTTACTGCTTGAATTGTTAATCTTAATTTTTACCCCACTTTACATTTATTTATAAACACTATGTATTAAGTTATTTTGTAGTGGCATTTAACACATATTTTAAATATTAAAATGTCATTAACTATTCTCATAAGTCAACTAGATACGATTGTATATTTTATAGGATAATCTTGTCAAAACTTTTACTATGAGAATAAAGATTTAATAATAATAATAATAATAATAATAATATTCCTCCATTGACTAGTAGCCCAAATACGATTTCAACTACGCCTAACAGTTATTTGACTTTAAGAGCAGTTTCGAGGACCAGAAATGTTTTCATTTCACGTCTTCAGCCCGACACATCAATAGAAAATATATTGACGTTTGTCAGGCAATCCAAGTTAGTGAACTCAAATGCATTCTGTTCATGCAAAAAAATTGGTAATAAGCCTTCCCATGCTTCTTTTATTCTAACAGTTGCAGCCGAAGATTTTACAACTGTTCTTAAATCTAATTTGTGGGCCGATAATATTCTTGTTACTGAGTTCAAGCCAAAAAATAAGTCTAAAAGGGTGACTCAAGCCGCCCGCCAGACTCAAAAAAACTAAATAGGCTGTCCCTTTACTATCAAAATTTTCTAAGACGCAGAGCTTATTTCTATCAACTCAAAATTGCTCTGAGGATATTATCGCGTTAACAGAAACGTGGCTAAACGGAAGCATTACTGATTTGGAATTGTTTGACAATAGTTTTCAAGTTTTTAGAAAGGACAGATACACTGACAATATTTCTTCTGTCGGTGGTGGTGTCCTTTTGGCTGTGAGGAACTGCTTTGTCAGTTTTATTGTTGACATTCCCTGCTCTTCTAATATTGAACTAATTTGCGTTAAAGTTATACATTGTAACTCTAATGTATATGTTATTAATGCATATGTTCCTCCTAAGAGTAGTGTAGAGGTCTATGCAAGCCTTGCGGAGTGCATAGATTACATAATTGATTTACTTGACGTTAATGACGACATTTTATTATTGGGCGATTTTAATCTACCTGATTTAAAATGGCATTCTTCTGACGATGATACGTACTATTGTGCATCTAATTCGAAGACCCGCCAAGAACATATATTTGTTGATAATATATGTTCAGACTTACAACAAGTGAGTTGTATTTATAATAGTCTTGAAAGACTTCTTGACCTGGTCTTAACTACAGACAGTAACAATGTTGTTGTTAAGAGGGCCTTTCATGCTCTAACTACTGTTGATGAATATCATCCACCATTGAGTATTTGGTACAAATCCGACAGAGCAAATATAGTAAATTCTAATTCAGCAGATAAGCTTTATGAATTCAATTTTAAAAATACTGACTTTTTGAAGTTGAATCAGTTGCTTCATGGTAAACTTAATGCAATTTTAGAATATATAAATGTAAATTGCCTTGATGACTCCATACATTTTTTTATATGGAACTCTTTGCTGTGTTTTCTCAATCAGTACCTTATAGTCTCAAATTTGCGAGGAATTCTGCGTACCCGTGGTACACAAAGGATTTAAAGACTCTTCGCAACAACAGGAATAGGGCATGGAAGAAATACGTCTGTAGCTTAGGCTCAAACGACCTAGAAACTTACAAACGTTTGTTTCTGGAATTTGAAAATCGCTCAGCTACATTATATCACGAATATTTAGATAATGTTAAGCTGAGAATATTGACAGATCCAAAGAAATTTTGGGGATTCGTAAACACAAAGAAGAAATCTGATGGATTTCCTTCTTCATTTAGAACTCCTGAGGGATTTACTGACAATCCCGTCAAAATTTGTGGCATTTTCGCCAATCTTTTTAAAGAATCATTCTGTTCAGATTCTTTTAATCCCGATGGAGAGTACTTTGAATATATGAATTCCGAACCCAGAGTATCTTTGGAACATATATCCTTCACTCCAGAGGATATTTTAATGTATATTAGATCGATCGATGAGGAGTTTGGTGCTGGACCTGACGGTGTTCCTGCCGCAGTGTTAACACAATGCGGTTCCGTTTTGAGTCAACCACTGTCTTTATTATTCAATAAATCTATTAACGAAAGTTATTTTCCACTTTTTTGGAAAAAATCATTTATAAGTCCTATTTTTAAAAAGGGTTGCAGGAACGATGTTAGTAACTATAGGCCTATCGCTAAGCTCTCATCGATTCCAAAACTTTTTGAGCGGATGGTGTATGATCGGGTGAAAATTCACTGTGGGGAAGTCATAACAACTCGTCAGCATGGTTTTGTGAATGGCAGATCCACTGTGTCTAATCTTCTCGATTTTACAACATTCTGCTTAAATTCTATTGATTCTGGTAACCAGGTCGATTGTGTTTACACTGACTTTAGTAAGGCATTTGATAAGCTACCACACAATCGAATCTTATTTAAACTTGAGTTAATGGGATTTCCACAATATTTTGTGAACTGGATTAAATCGTATTTGATAGAGCGATCTTATCAAAAACGTTTCCGAGGCGCATTGTCTTCTGAATTTATTGCTGGATCAGGTGTTCCTCAGGGTAGTCACCTTGGTCCTCTTCTGTTTATTTTAGCTATCAATGATGTAACTCACGTCATTGAACACTCTCATCTGCTTATTTATGCCGATGATATGAAAATATACAGAACGATTAATTCTAGAGATAATTCAGATCTACTCCAGTCTGATCTAAAATCCTTTGAAGTTTGGTGTTCTAAAAATAATATGTTTTTAAATTCAGATAAATGCCAAACTATGACCTTTTCGCGAAAAAGGAATAATTTTATATTTGATTATAAGATTAAAGATACTGCCTTGAGTCGTGTAGACACCGTCAAAGACCTAGGTATATGCATGGATTCTAAGCTGTCGTTTAACATTCATATTGATAATATTTGTAAAAAAGCATCTTCAATGTTTGGTTTTGTGTAAAACGCTGGGCCAAAGAATTTAATAGCATGATTACAACTACAACGTCGTATTATGCAATCGTGCGTCCTCACTTAGAGTATGCAAGTCAAGTTTGGTCCCCAAGTTACAATGTGCATGTTGATCGAATAGAAAGAATCCAAAAACGTTTTGTTCAGTTTGCTCTAAGGGGCTTAAGTGGAACTGACATATTAGACCTTCCTCCTTATGAGGATCGTTTAAAACTATTAAAAATGCAGTCTTTAGGTGATCGAAGGAAATCGGCAGATATCGTATATTTACACCAGCTCATAACAGGTGTATTCGATTCTCCAGAACTTCTTTCTCACATAAAATTTAACACTAACCGTAGAAGCAGTAGAAACGCTAACAACTTAATTTATTTGCCATTTAGTAGAACAAATTATATGGCTACTGCTCCTTTAAGTCGCATGAGTTCCTTTGTTAACAATTGTAGCGTTTTTGATGTTAATTTGTCAAAAGGTCAACTCAAAAGTAGATTAAAATTAGTTGTGTAATTAGATCTATATATACGCATGGTTAGTTGTTACGTCTTGTGTTGTCCCTGAGCCCAACCCATTTATTGGTGGGTAAATTTTTCCCACATTAACTTGTTTGTGGTCACGGTTATCCATAACATTGATATTTTCAATGATTACTGGGTAGTGGCTTTAGATGGGTTAATGCTGAGGAAGTGCGATATAGCTGTAGTAGCTGAACTCTATTGTTATTGCATGTTATAAGTGACAAACAAGCTTATCTAAATTAATTCTGTTTGTTATACGTTATTCTTACTATAATTCCACCGAAATTATGCTTTTTCCTACGATATTGCAGTACTTTATCCGAGCTGAGTAGAGTCCCGGGAACAGGAAGTTTAAGACGTTTATTTATCCACGGGTCCCACGTTAGGCGCCAATCAATTAAACACGATTTGGTTTATGTGTTCAACAAGTTTATTAAACTCACTATGTGAGAGATAACTTGATTGTACAAACAATGATTTATTTCTGACTCTAACGAAAACCTAAAACTAGCTTTAGCTACCCTAAGCTTCTTCGAAAAGCATTGATGGTTTTTTTTTGTTGTTGTCTGCTGCTGTATTGCTATCTTGTCCTGCTGTTGTTGTTGCTGAGTTTCAGTTTTTGAATATGATATCTTTATGCAAGCGTCATTCGTTTGTGTTGTTGTTGTTGCTGTAGTTGCTGTCGTTCATTTGTAGAATATAATATCATGTGCAAGTGTTAGCATATTGTCACGTTCATTTCGCTAAACTGATCGTCAGCGTGGGTGCAGACTGATCGTCAGCGTTTTTGTCGTGGAGGCGAATATGCTTTTAAGATGTGGGTGTTAACTCCCCCTGTCTTAATTTCTTCGTCCCGAAGTTTACAATATCAATTGAGATAAGGCTACTGCAAAGAGTTGTTCTTGTGTAGACTTACGCGCCTCAGAACGGCACTGCTGCCACATCTGGAATGCTTTCCAAATTAAATAACTGACGAATCCTATTATACCCAGTATAATACAGGTTCATAACATCGAATAGGACTGTACCTCTATGTAAAATGGCGAAATTGTTACGATACTTTCAAATTTTATTTCTATATTCGACGATTCTTCGTATTTCTCAATTGTGTATGTGTTTACGTAAGTATGTCGCAAAAATTCCCGTATTTTCTCTGTTGGATTTTGGTAAGTGTTGTTGTCGATAACGACGGAATTTTTGAACGTAACCAAGTAAATGCCGTTTAAAGATTCATTGTTTACAGTGTGGTTTCCGTATTAAAGTATCACTCCATCATTAAGTTGCTGTAGCTCCAAGTTTCGTTCCCTAATCTTTGTACAATTACTGTTTTTTCTATTAAGTAACCTAGGTAAACATGTTTAAGTATAGTTAGCTTTACAGAAGGTGTTGCTTAATTCGAGTTTACAATTGCTTAAATTTACATAGGTTTCATTACATTTTGAGATATTTTCGTCTATGGCGAGTTTTCCGTCAGAGTGACATAGCTCTACTTTTAAATAATCTACATTTTTGCTTAATAATTGGATGTCTTATATATATAATTATTATGTTTTGGTTTTTACCAATTTTAAAAGTTGATGCATCAATTAAATCGGTTAACAAAATATTTTTGTGTTCATGCCCATTACGTCATGTAATTCATCTAAGTCCAAGATTGAAGGATTTAAGACACCCAACCTAACGAATATAATCGTTTGAATAGTATTTTCTTATTCCGATATAATATATTTATTTCTTTTAATAAAAAAATTTTTTATATGAGTACAAAAGAGTTGTTTGGCCATTCCTTCCTAATTGCATTTTTTAAATATGGTAAAATAAAAAATCAATTTTTTCCCGACGTTTCGTCACTTTCTTGGCGACATCTTCAGGGAAACAAATATGAACAATTTTTCAAAAACAATTAACCAAAAACTTACTTTACATTAATAGATACATTAAATTAATTTCACAACAAACTATGACTTTGAATTACAAAAAAATTTTACATGACATAAAAACTTTTAAAAAAACAGAAAAAATTGTTTGAACCCAAAATTTAAACGAAACTATTATAGCCTATACGTCAATTACTTCTGCACAGTTGTTGTTTATATTGTCAGTGTGTTCTTTGAAATTTATTGCTCTTTCCCCTTTTTGTTGTATTCTTAAACATTCTAATGTAATTCTTCTTTTTGTTTTGTTTTCAACGTACAAGATTCTTACAGCCTCAAAATCAGCTGTATGGCCTGTAGTCAATATATGTTGTGCTAGCGCTGTTGTTGTTTTTTTGTTTCGTATGTCCAGGTTGTGTTCTGTCATTCTTATTTTTAGCGCTCTTTTGTTGTCCCTATATAAGTTTTGTCACAACTATCGTGCTCATCGCCTTTTAATTGCAATTCGTAAATCTTGACCCCTTGAATGTTTTGCAAATAGTTATTTAATTTCTTAAAATCCCAAACAATCGCCAGCATTTCACGCTCATTCGTAGCGTAATTTCTCTCGGTTGCGGAAAATGTTCTCGATATAAAAGTAATGGGCCTACCCTCTTGACTAAGCACCGCGCATATGGCACTATTCTAGCATCCGTGATTAATTCAAAATTTTTTGTATAATCTGGTTGTGATAAGGATATTGTTTCCTTCAAAAAATCTTTTATCGTTTCAAAAGCTTTTTTCGCTTTGTCGTTTAATTTTATTTCTACATTCTTGGACTTATGTTGGGATATTCTCCCGTTTTCGCTCTTCAAGTATTCCGTCATTGGTTTACTTATATGCGAGTAGTTTTTAACAAATTTCCTGTAATTCCTGCTAAATCTAGGAAGGATCTTAGTTTTATCAAAGTATGAGGCACAGGATATTCTTGAATAGTTTTTTTTCTGGATCGACTTTTAAGGAATTATATCCTACCAAGTAGCCAAAAAATTCGACTTCTTGGCGAAATATTTTCATTTGATACTTTCATATTAGAATTCGCTAATTATCTCAGTACAATTTCTATGTGACTCAGATGTTCTTCTTTCGTTTCCGATAAGATGTCATCTATATAAACATGGCAAAAACCCTCTTGAATACAAGATCTTAGTACGACATCCATGGCCCTCTGAAGATACTAGGTGCGTTTTTAAGACCAAATTGCATACGTAAAAACTCGTATTTACCATTGCTTACGCTAAAAGCCGTTTTCGGGATATTCTTTTCTTTGAGGATCTGATGGAATCTACTTTGCAAATCTAGCGTTGAAAAGTATCTTGACTTTCCCAAATTAGATAAAATGACGGACGAGTCCGGTATCGGATATAGGTGAAAGTATTTAGCTTTCTATAGTCAACAACCATTCTTTGCTCTGGCTTGCCATTCTCATCCAACCCCTTTGATTTAGGAACCACCATAACTGGTGAGTTATAAGGGCTAAATGAACGTCGTATTATGTTATTTTTCAACAAAGAATTGACTTCTTTATTGACAAATTCCATTGAACTGAAGGGACTGAAGGAAATTGTATGACCACACTGCACAGTGTGAGATTTAGTCAATCTAGCATCTCAAAATTAATTTTTATATGAAGTTTTAGAGATATCAACTTGAAATTTGGCACGATCGTTAAGGAGATTATAAACTTCAATATGGTGAAAGATAACTAGTTCCAACTAGTGTCAAAGGCGACTAGTTCCGAACTATCCTCAAAAACACTAGTTGGGGACAATTTTTTTTTACACATTTATATTCAAATTATTTTCTTTTTTTCTCTTCTAACTAAAACTTGTCGATATACTGATATAAGTACCCTCATATAGCCTTTCTTTGCAAATGAGAAAAATAAAAAGTTAATGTTATTTCAATGTTAAATTTATTGATATAAAGAGGAAAAACTAAAAATTCAACGAAAGTTCTTAAAAGAATGGAAAATATTCAAAATAAGATATTAATCAAAAACCAAAATCAAGAAATTAAATACAAATTTTACAAAAGTAAAAAGCGAAAAGTAGAAATAAAAAGAAATAAGAAATTTATACAAAAATAAAAATTCCAGAGAGCTGCAAGCAAAGTTTTTTATGCTAAATCATCAAATTCATCATTTAGTTGGGTGTCAGACAAAAGTGCAATGACCTCAGAAGGTAAAGTAGAACGCTTGGTTTTTGGGGGCAAACGTAAACTTGCAATCAAAGGGTCTGACGTGATAAGCAACCTATGCAATAAATCTATGTTGGTGTCAACTCGGAACGTTTTTCTTGTGAACAGTTCGCGATACTGTCTCGACTCTTTATTGCGTGCTTCTTGCGCTTCTTCAGAAAAGTTTCCTATGGGAAGAATGCATGAAGAAATGATAGCTCCTCCATGAAACAATATTTTGTGGACAGTTACTGGCATATAGTACCAAGGATATAAGCTAACGTAAAATTTTGAAACGCATCTATATTGATAAAATAGCCGCTGTTTATGCAAATAAGTATTACTCGAAACCGCTTGATCAGATCGACATTTATGCCTGTAATATCCGATGTCTTTTCTGCTTCTTTGAAAAATCTTCTGGCCGTATTCCCATCATTTGTGTTTCCTGTTTTCTGTTTCGGCATATCCACAAGAAGACCCATTTCGTTCCTAAACCTGTCTTGTATTTTTTTCTTCCTTCTTGCAATGCTCTCCTTATTTTCATCGCCTGATACGTACCATTTTTCTATTTCCAATCTGTAAGAAATGTGCAACAAGCACTCCATAAACCTTATGTAGGCATGAAGAGGTGAAAGACCAACAGCAAGCATATTTTCATCGATTTCGCGCTGTGATAAGGCATTCATGTCGTTCATAGTTTTTGGAGTTGAACCACATAAATAGCACGCTTGCGATGACGTGTAATTTAAAAGAGCGGTGCAGACTTTGCCGTCAATCGTACATAGAATTAAATTGGCTTTAACCGTGAAACTATAACCGTGAAGCTCAAAGCTAGTTGGTTTCAAAACAGAAATTTGCTGCCGAATATGCTCCACTTCCGCTTTAATGACCTCTCGCGTCTCTTTCGTGAAAATAAATTTGATCGGTCTACAATATCTTGTCGAAGACGCAGTTGGATTTTGCCAAAAAATATGTTTCCTTCCTTCAGCTCCAGAGTTAAGCTGAAGAGGCACCATCGAAAGAGAAAACATGCTTTCGTCTGACATGTTGTCATCCGAAAATTTTTGCTTGTAACGGTTCTGTTCAGCTCCATCGCATCCCCATTTTATTATTATGCTTAATTCATCCTGAATGGCAGGGAAGGACTTAAAAACCTCATATTGTGCATCTATTAATCTTTTCACCGTGTGGTCTATTAAGGATTGCAAATTGATTTCGGCATATGTTTCAGTAACAATAACAAGGCTTGGGTAGCACAATAATTTTGATTGCTTAACGAGGTCATAGCATGGATACAATTTCGAAATGCATGGTATCGTATGCAATCGTATTCCACGGTATTGGTCAGTTGATAAATTTTCGTCAACGATCATGGCCAGTGCTTGATCTGGTGAAAGACTTTTCTTTTCAGTAATGCTTACCCTTGCTCTTTTTATAGCTGTACCTCTCGAAGGGGATGCAGCCGACAACTCCTTGACAATGTTTGCTGAGTCTCATTTTCCACAGGATCTCAGATGCATTGCGGTAGCCATAGTTAATTGTTCCGAAGCTACATTTGATATTAGCTCTTTGCATTTCCGTTTTTGTGTACTCGAAGCACTTTCAGCAAACTGTTTTTCTCGCCTTCCGCATTGCGGTATTTGTTTTGAAGTTGATGGTGCGTGATCAAGAGCTAAATCAACAGCAGAAATTTTTGAACTTAGCCAAATAGCATTGTCATGCATAAATCTTGCTTTATCACGGTGAGATTTGCTCCATCGCGATTGAAATTGGAAGCAACACTTTTTTATACGATCTTTAATTTTGGTATCGTCAACATCTGGTCCAAAAATTGATATTACGTGCTTTTCGACCGCTTCTGTTTTTTCGCTTTTCACCTTGCTCAACCAAATCCAAAATAGCTCCTCTCGCGATATTTCACTCATACTAAAAAAAGGCAAAAAATGGGCAGGATTTTATTTTTGAAATTTGTTTTGGGCACATTAACAAAGATTCTGCTGGCATTCTCATCACGGAACTCCGTGGGACTTAGAAGTTCTAGTCTATCAAAGATTTGAAAGCTTTAAATTTTGTCTTACCTTTTGGCTGGTTATAAAACAATTTTCTCAAAATACTTGAGCGCAAAAATAAGTATTGTATAAAGCAAAAATTTTAAGTTCAAGTAATAACCTTCAATACAAAAAATATTTTAGGCCAAAAAAAACACTCACAACTTCGACCTGATCACTCAAACTTTTGTGTTCAATGCAATCTTGCAAATCAATTTTTGCATGGTATGCAATTGCACGTGTTTGATAGCTGTTATCACGCCAATAACATTTTTTTATTCTCTTTTGTGTTTATTTTCGTAACAATTGTGGTCTCTTCTCACGTAAAAAAAAATATGAGCGAGTTACGAAAACATTTTTTTTTTTAATTTCGAGATGCCAGATTGATTAAATCTCACACTGTGCACTGGTGTCTCCGAGGTGGTAGCAATTGAACAATTAATATTAGCATTATATTGTAAAAATTCTTTGGTTTTACCATTATTAAAAATACCTTGGTATTTTTCAATTAAATTGCGGAGTTTAGTTTTAACATCATCTTCATGACTCTCATCTACTATGAGATTACTGATCAAACAAGTTTTATCAAAACTTAATATTTCGCATCCGTTTCGGTGAATTAGCTGATTGGAGCATAAATCTATGTTCCCACCAATTGAATGAAGTGTTCGCATTCCTATGATTACATCATAGTCCTTTAACTGCGACAATTCTAATAACTCTGTTTGAATATTAAATATCTCCGCGATTTGTTAAGTGTCTATAACACTATTACCATGGATTGAATTAATTGTTTCTTTAGTTGTTTGTTTTATGAGATTATTTAATAGTCCTGGTTTAACATAACAATGTGTCGCCCCAGTATCTATTAGAATCTTTAATTTTTTATTTGTTTCTTGATCTACCGATAAATGAAGGGTAGACTTAGTTTTGATCTAAAAAATCATTATCTTCGTATAATTTATTGACTGGCGGTTGTTTATTGTAGTGCCAATTGGTAAAATTAGGTTTATTATTTCTAAATGGATTATTATAGATTGTACTCTTTTGGTATTTAGTCACCCTGGTGTCAACGTCTATAGGTTTAGTTTGGTTGCGATAATCTTTTGTTTGGTGTGCATTATGCGGTCTGTTGTAATTATTATTTGGTTCCTGATTACGGTTAAAATACTGTAAGTTGTCATTATGTCTGGGAGCCGGATAAGGTTTCTCCATTATCGGACCCTGATTACGATTAAAACGCTGTGGGTTGTCGTTATGTCTGTAGGCAGATAAGTTTCTCCATCAAAGCTTCTTCAGAAAGACTTATGGCGGCTGGGAGATTGGCTGGGCCTAAAGAGTAAACTACGTTGCTTAGTGATGGTTGAAGACCATTCACGAAAACTTCTAGCGCATCGTACCTTTCTTCTTCGTTTAATTCATGTGTTGTTTTAGAGTCTGAACCATAGGTCATGAGGTTTATATTTGTGATTGAGGTTAGTATAACATTAACCCTATCGTAAAATTCCCTTGGAGTTGTCTTCCCTTGTCTAAGTGCTTCTAATTCCCTTTGTAAGGGAATTCTTCGTTTGGATCGTTTGTCCTGGTATGTGAAGTCCAGTCTCTATGATCTCTTCGAAATTGAAATTTTTGCCATAACTAGCAAGCATAGCCTTCGCTTGCCCTGTTATTTTGCTACGTAATAAACCTAAGGCCTCATAATATTTATTTTGCCCGTTTAAAGTTTTCGCCCCTGAAAATGTTCTCATAGCGTCACAAGCCTCAGTTCTTCACGATGCGTATTCAATTAAAACCCCGCTAAATTCAGGTAGCGCTTTTATTAAAGCGGGAACACCCTCTTCAGTGGGCGTGAATTGCGCCGTTACCCTAGGTAGTTTAATTGGTGGTGCTAAATTAGCTTGTACCTGTGCCGTTATTCTATCTGTTAATTCGACCAATTGTTCCGGTGTAATCTTGATTGCCATGCCCGAATCTTCAATGTTTACGCCCGTAAGATTCTGTCTAAGATCGTCAAATCTTTTCTGAATTTTCCTTAGAGTCATAAAATTTTCACTTGTTAAAAAAATTTTACTTCACAATTTTGCACTCACAATACCTATCGCTAAACTCTATCAAACTGAGTATCTTAAATAGTTGAATTTCAGTAATTGTTTCTCAGTTAAGTTTTTTTTCACAAACACTGTACGATATGACAAACATATATATCATATAAATTTCTCTTCAATATCTTCAGTTAATAAACTAGCGCGCCAATCGCTTAAGTAATACATAAGTGACAAACAAGCTTATCTAAATTAATTCTGTTTGTTATATGTTATTTTTACTATAATTCCACCGAAATTATGCATTTTCCTACGATATTGCAGTACTTTAGCCGAGCTGAGTAGAGTTCCGGGAACAGGAAGTTTAAGACGTTTATTTATCCACGGGTCCCACGTTAGGCGCCAATCAATTAAACACGATTTGGTTTATGTGTTCAACAAGTTTATTAAACTCACTATGTGAGAGATAACTTGATTGTAAAGGGTGATTTTTTTGAGGTTATGATTTTCATGCATTAGTATTTGACAGATCACGTGGGAATTCAGACATGGTGTCAAAGAGAAAGATGCTCAGTATGCTTTGACATTTCATCATGAATAGACTTACTAACGAGCAACGCTTGCAAATCATTGAATTTTATTACCAAAATCAGTGTTCGGTTCGAAATGTGTTTCGCGCTTTACGTCCGATTTATGGTCTACATAATCGACCAAGTGAGCAAACAATTAATGCGATTGTGACCAAGTTTCGCACTCAGTTTACTTTATTGGACATTAAACCAACCACACGAATGCGTACAGTGCGTACAGAAGAGAATATTGCGTCTGTTTCTGAGAGTGTTGCTGAAGACCGTGAAATGTCGATTCGTCGCCGTTCGCAGCAATTGGGCTTGTGTTATTCGACCACATGGAAGGTTTTACGCAAAGATCTTGGTGTAAAACCGTATAAAATACAGCTCGTGCAAGAACTGAAGCCGAACGATCTGCCACAACGTCGAATTTTCAGTGAATGGGCCCTAGAAAAGTTGGCAGAAAATCCGCTTTTTTATCGACAAATTTTGTTCAGCGATGAGGCTCATTTCTGGTTGAATGGCTACGTAAATAAGCAAAATTGCCGCATTTGGAGTGAAGAGCAACCAGAAGCCGTTCAAGAACTGGCCATGCATCCCGAAAAATGCACTGTTTGGTGTGGTTTGTACGCTGGTGGAATCATTGGACCGTATTTTTTCAAAGATGCTGTTGGACGCAACGTTACGGTGAATGGCGATCGCTATCGTTCGATGCTAACAAACTTTTTGTTGCCAAAAATGGAAGAACTGAACTTGGTTGACATGTGGTTTCAACAAGATGGCGCTACATGCCACACAGCTCGCGATTCTATGGCCATTTTGAGGGAAAACTTCGGAGAACAATTAATCTCAAGAAATGGACCGGTAAGTTGGCCACCAAGATCATGCGATTTGACGCCTTTAGACTATTTTTTGTGGGGCTACGTCAAGTCTAAAGTCTACAGAAATAAGCCAGCAACTATTCCAGCTTTGGAAGACAACATTTCCGAAGAAATTCGGGCTATTCCGGCCGAAATGCTCGAAAAAGTTGCCCAAAATTGGACTTTCCGAATGGACCACCCAAGACGCAGCCGCGGTCAACATTTAAATGAAATTATCTTCAAAAAGTAAATGTCATGGACCAATCTAACGTTTCAAATAAAGAACCGATGAGATTTTGCAAATTTTATGCGTTTTTTTTAAAAAAAAAGTTATCAAGCTCTTAAAAAATCACCCTTTACAAACAATGATTTATTTCTGACTCTAACGAAAACCTAAAACTAGCTTTAGCTACCCTAAGCTTCTTCGAAAAGCATTGATGGTTTTTTTTTTTGTTGTTGTCTGCTGCTGTATTGCTATCTTGTCCTGCTGTTGTTGTTGCTGAGTTTCAGTTTTTGAATATGATATCTTTATGCAAGCGTCACTCGTTTGTGTTGTTGTTGTTGCTGTAGTTGCTGTCGTTCATTTGTAGAATATAATATCATGTGCAAGTGTTAGCATATTGTCACGTTCATTTCGCTAAACTGATCGTCAGCGTGGGTGCAGACTGATCGTCAGCGTTTTTGTCGTGGAGGCGAATATGCTTTTAAGATGTGGGTGTTAACTCCCCCTGTCTTAATTTCTTCGTCCCGAAGTTTACAATATCAATTGAGATAAGGCTACTGCAAAGAGTTGTTCTTGTGTAGACTTACGCGCCTCAGAACGGCACTGCTGCCACATCTGGAATGCTTTCCAAATTAAATAACTGACGAATCCTATTATACCCAGTATAATACAGGTTCATAACATCGAATAGGACTGTACCTCTATGTAAAATGGCGAAATTGTTACGATACTTTCAAATTTTATTTCTATATTCGACGATTCTTCGTATTTCTCAATTGTGTATGTGTTTACGTAAGTATGTCGCAAAAATTCCCGTATTTTCTCTGTTGGATTTTGGTAAGTGTTGTTGTCGATAACGACGGAATTTTTGAACGTAACCAAGTAAATGCCGTTTAAAGATTCATTGTTTACAGTGTGGTTTCCGTATTAAAGTATCACTCCATCATTAAGTTGCTGTAGCTCCAAGTTTCGTTCCCTAATCTTTGTACAATTACTGTTTTTTCTATTAAGTAACCTAGGTAAACATGTTTAAGTATAGTTAGCTTTACAGAAGGTGTTGCTTAATTCGAGTTTACAATTGCTTAAATTTACATAGGTTTCATTACATTTTGAGATATTTTCGTCTATGGCGAGTTTTCCGTCAGAGTGACATAGCTCTACTTTTAAATAATCTACATTTTTGCTTAATAATTGGATGTCTTATATATATAATTATTATGTTTTGGTTTTTACCAATTTTAAAAGTTGATGCATCAATTAAATCGGTTAACAAAATATTTTTGTGTTCATGCCCATTACGTCATGTAATTCATCTAAGTCCAAGATTGAAGGATTTAAGACACCCAACCTAACGAATATAATCGTTTGAATAGTATTTTCTTATTCCGATATAATATATTTATTTCTTTTAATAAAAAAATTTTTTATATGAGTTCAAAAGAGTTGTTTGGCCATTCCTTCCTAATTGCATTTTTTAAATATGGTAAAATAAAAAATCAATTTTTTCCCGACGTTTCGTCACTTTCTTGGCGACATCTTCAGGGAAACAAATATGAACAATTTTTCAAAAACAATTAACCAAAAACTTACTTTACATTAATAGATACATTAAATTAATTTCACAACAAACTATGACTTTGAATTACAAAACAATTTTACATGACATAAAAACTTTTAAAAAAACAGAAAAAATTGTTTGAACCCAAAATTTAAACGAAACTATTATAGCCTATACGTCAATTACTTCTGCACAGTTGTTGTTTATATTGTCAGTGTGTTCTTTGAAATTTATTGCTCTTTCCCCTTTTTGTTGTATTCTTAAACATTCTAATGTAATTCTTCTTTTTGTTTTGTTTTCAACGTACAAGATTCTTACAGCCTCAAAATCAGCTGTATGGCCTGTAGTCAATATATGTTGTGCTAGCGCTGTTGTTGTTTTTTTGTTTCGTATGTCCAGGTTGTGTTCTGTCATTCTTATTTTTAGTGCTCTTTTGTTGTCCCTATCACAACAATGTGCGTTTTGTCACAACTATCGTGCTCATCGCCTTTTAATTGCAATTCGTAAATCTTGACCCCTTGAATGTTTTGCAAATAGTTATTTAATTTCTTAAAATCCCAAACAATCGCCAGCATTTCACGCTCATTCGTAGCGTAATTTCTCTCGGTTGCGGAAAATGTTCTCGATATAAAAGTAATGGGCCTACCCTCTTGACTAAGCACCGCGCATATGGCACTATTCTAGCATCCGTGGTTAATTCAAAATTTTTTGTATAATCTGGTTGTGATAAGGATATTGTTTCCTTCAAAAAATCTTTTATCTTTTCAAAAGCTTTTTTCGCTTTGTCGTTTAATTTTATTTCTACATTCTTGGACTTATGTTGGGATATTCTCCCGTTTTCGCTCTTCAAGTATTCCGTCATTGGTTTAGTTATATGCGAGTAGTTTTTAACAAATTTCCTGTAATGCCCTGCTAAACCTAGGAAGGATCTTAGTTGTATCAAAGTATGAGGCACAGGATATTCTTGAATAGTTTTTTTTTCTGGATCGACTTTTAAGGAATTATATCCTACCAAGTAGCCAAAAAATTCGTCTTCTTGGCGAAATATTTTCATTTGATACTTTCATATTAGAATTCGCTAATTATCTCAGTACAATTTCTATGTGACTCAGATGTTCTTCTTTCGTTTCCGAAAAGATGATAATGTCATCTATATAAACATGGCAAAAACCCTCTTGAATACAAGATCTTAGTACGACATCCATGGCCCTCTGAAAGATACTAGGTGCGTTTTTAAGACCAAATTGCATACGTAAAAACTCGTATTTACCATTGCTTACGCTAAAAGCCGTTTTCGGGATATTCTTTTCTTTGAGGATCTGATGGAATCTACTTTGCAAATCTAGCGTTGAAGAGTATCTTGACTTTCCCAAATTAGATAAAATGACGGACGAGTCCGGTATCGGATATAGGTGAAAGTATTTAGCTTTGTATAGTCAACAACCATTCTTTGCTCTGGCTTGCCATTCTCATCCAACCCCTTTGATTTAGGAACCACCATAACTGGTGAGTTATAAGGGCTAAATGAACGTCGTATTATGTTATTTTTCAACAAAGAATTGACTTCTTTATTGACAAATTCCATTGAACTGAAGGGACTGAAGGAAATTGTTTGACCACACTGGTGTCTCCGAGGTGGTAGCAATAGAACATTTAATATTAGCATTATATTGTAAAAATTCTTTGGTTTTACCATTATTCAAAATACCTTGGTATTTTTCAATTAAATTGCTGAGTTTAGTTTTAACATCATCTTCATGACTCTCATCTACTATGAGATTGCTGATCAAACAAGTTTTATCAAAACTTAATTTTTCGCATGCGTTTCGGTGAATTAGCTGATTGGAGCATAAATCTATGTTCCCACCAATTGAATGAAGTGTTCGCATTCCTATGATTACATCATAGTCCTTTAACTGCGACAATTCTAATAACTCTGTTTGAATATTAAATATCTCCGCGATTTGTTAAGTGTCTATAACACTATTACCATGGATTGAATTAATTGTTTCTTTAGTTGTTTGTTTTATGAGATTATTTAATAGTCCTGGTTTAACATAACAATGTGTCGCCCCAGTATCTATTAGAATCTTTAATTTTTTATTTGTTTCTTGATCTACCGATAAATGAAGGGTAGACTTAGTTTTGATCTAAAAAATCATTATCTTCGTATAATTTATTGACTGGCGGTTGTTTATTGTTCTGCCAATTGGTAAAATTAGGTTTATTATTTCTAAATGGACTATTATAGATTGTGCTCTTTTGGTATTTAGTCACCCTGGTGTCAACGTCTATAGGTTTAGTTTGGTTGCGATAATCTTTTGTTTGGTGTGCATTATGCGGTCTGTTGTAATTATTATTTGGTTCCTGATTACGGTTAAAATACTGTTAGTTGTCATTATGTCTGGGAGCCGGATAAGGTTTCTCCATTATCGGACCCAGATTACGATTAAAACGCTGTGGGTTGTCGTTATGTCTGTAGGCCAGATAAGTTTCTCCATCAAAGCTTCTTCAGAAAGACTTATGGTGGCTGGGAGATTGGCTGGGCCTAAAGAGTAAACTACGTTGCTTAGTGATGGTTGAAGACCATTCACGAAAACTTCTAGCGCATCGTACCTTTCTTCTTCGTTTAATTCATGTGTTGTTTTAGAGTCTGAACCATAGGTCATGAGGTTTATATTTGTGATTGAGGTTAGTATAACATTAACCCTATCGTAAAATTCCCTTGGAGTTGTCTTCCCTTGTCTAAGTGCTTCTAATTCCCTTTGTAAGGGAATTCTTCGTTTGGATCGTTTGTCCTGGTATGTGAAGTCCAGTCTCTATGATCTCTTCGAAATTGAAATTTTTGCCATAACTAGCAAGCATAGCCTTCGCTTGCCCTGTTATTTTGCTACGTAATAAACCTAAGGCCTCATAATATTTATTTTGCCCGTTTAAAGTTTTCGCCCCTGAAAATGTTCTCATAGCGTCACAATCCTCAGTTCTTCACGATGCGTATTCAATTAAAACCCCGCTAAATTCAGGTAGCGCTTTTATTAAAGCGGGAACACCCTCTTCAGTGGGCGTGAATTGCGCCGTTACCCTAGCTAGTTTAATTGGTGGTTCTGAATTTTCCTTAGAGTCATAAAATTTTCACTTGTTAAAAAAATTTTACTTCACAATTTTGCACTCACAATACCTATCGCTAAACTCTATCAAACTGAGTATCTTAAATAGTTGAATTTAATTGTTTCTCAGTTAAGTTTTTTTTTCACAAACACTGTACGATATGACAATTATATATAATCATATAAATTTCTCTTCAATATCTTCAGTTAATAAACTAGCGCGCCAATCGCTTAAGTAATACATAAGTGACAAACAAGCTTATCTAAATTAATTCTGTTTGTTATATGTTATTCTTACTATAATTCCACCGAAATTATGCTTTTTCCTACGATATTGCAGTACTTTAGACGAGCTGAGTAGAGTCCCGGGAACAGGAAGTTTAAGACGTTTATTTATCCCACGTTAGGCGCCAATTAATTAAACACGATTTGCTTTATGTGTTCAACAAATTTATTAAACTCACTATGTGAGAGATTACTTGATTGTACAAACAATGATTTATTTCTGACTCCAACCAACACCTAAAACTAGCTTTAGCTACCCTAAGCTTCTTCGAAAAGCATTGATGGTTTTTTTTTGATGTTGTCTGCTGCTGTATTGTTATCTTGTCCTGCTGTTGCTGAGTTTCAGTTTTTGAATATGATATCTTTATGCAAGCATCACTCGTTTGTGTTGTTGTTGTTGCTGTAGTTGCTGTCGTTCATTTGTAGAATATAATATCATGTGCAAGTGCTAGCATATTGTCACGTTCATTTCGCTAAACTGATCGTCAGCGTGGGTGCAGACTAATCGTCAGTGTTTTTGTCGTGAAGGCGAATATGCTTCTAAGATATGTGTTTTAACTCTTGCGTGATATCTTGTCAAATCTTCTTCCCTAGAACTGTTTGCTATCAGTATTGACAAATGGTCCGATTTATCAAAATTGCTACGGTTTTCAGATTTGAATCCATGATACGATATATGGTCAAAATTCTTAAAATTTTCACGATTTCATTTAATTTAATCCTTCATAAAATTTAAACCTGAGCAATTTTATTTGTTTCACTGCATTTTAAGAACGATTTGCATTATTTTGGTACATTTTCAATTTAATTTGACCAGCTGAAAAATAGTGGGAATTAATTACTTACTTACTTACTTAGGTGGCCGTAACAACCCGTGTCCGGGTTTCGACCGACCTCATCAGCTCTCGCCAGGCGCCTCTGCTTTGCGCGCGCCTTCTCCAATCGGATACACCAAGTGCGATTAGGGCTTCCTCAGCCTGGTCCATCCATCGGAGGCATGGTCTCCCTCGTCGTCGTTGACCAGCGACTCTCGCCTCGAGCACCTTTTTGCTGGAGCTTCGTCGTCAATACGATGGATATGACCCAGCCAGCGTAGTCGCTGCACAGTTATACGCCAAACTACGTCAATGTCTTCGTAGAGCTCATACAGCTCGTGGTTCATTCGGATGCGATAGTCATCGCCGACTCGAACAGGACTGAAGATTTTGCGAAGAACTTTTCTCTCGAACACCCCCAGAGCGGCTGCGTCAGTTTGCGAAACTACCCATGCCTCAGCGCCATAAAGCAGCACAGGTAGAACGAGCGTCTTGTAGAGTGTTAGTTTTGTCGATCGGGAGAGGGCTCTGGAACTTAGTTGCTTACTGAGCCCGTAGTAGCACCTATTAGCAATTATTATTCTTCGCTTTATCTCCAGACTGATTTCGTTGTTGGAATTAATGGCGGTGCCACGGTATACAAACTTCTTGACTTCCCCAAAGTTATAGCTGCCGGATAATACGTGGGAGTCTAAACGCCGCGCTCCCTTGTTTGTAGACAGCATATACTTTGTTTTACCCTCATTTATCGTCAAACCCACTTTGGCTGATTCCTTTTCGATTGCGGTGAAAGCAGCGGTAACATCTCTCTTGGTTCTGCCGACAATATCAATATCATCAGCGTACGCAAGGAGCTAGACGCCTTTTAAGAAAATGGTGCCATTACGATGCACACCGGCCTTTCGTACGATCCCCTCCACGATGATGTTGAAGAGATCGCATGACAGTGGATCGCCTTGCCTGAAGCCTCTTTCGGTATTGAAGGTTTTTTAGAGGTCATTTCCTACCTTGACGGAGCTGCGTGTGTTGCTCAACGTCATTCTGCAAAGTGTAATCAACTTTGCAGGTATACCGAACTCAGACTTTGTTGCGTATAGGCAATCCCTTCTCGGGCTATCGAACGCAGGTTTAAAATCGACAAAGAGATGGTGTGTGTCAATTTGATATTCGTGGGTTTTCTCCAGGATTTGTCGTAGCGTGAAAATCTGGTCTATGGTGGACTTACCAGGTCGAAAGCCACACTGATAAGGTCCAATCAGCGTTTTTGTAATTAGCTTTAATCTTTCACACAATACGCTTGAGAGTATCTTATATGCGATGGAAATAAGACTGATACCTCTATAACTGGCGCAGATTGTTGGGTCTCCTCTCTTAAGTATAGGGCACAGTACGCTGAGGTTCCAATCGTCGGGCATGTTTTCTTCTAGCCATATTTTGATGATGAGCTGATGCATGCGCCTTATCGATTCATCGCTGCCGGTTTTAAACAATTCAGCTGACAGGCCGTCAGCACCCGCTGTTTTATTGTTTTTGAGTCGATGGATAGCAACTCGAACCTCTTCATGGCTAGGTGGTGATACTTCCACTCCGTCATCGTCGATTGGTGACACTGAACTGCGCTCTCCATGGGTGGCATTGGTGGAATCGTCGCCAGTAAGTAAATTGGAGAAGTGCTGTCTCCACAATCTAAGCACACACTGTGTATCAGTATTCAGATCTCCATTTTCGTCTCTACAAGTGGATGTTCCTGGCTTGAAACCTTGAGTTAGACGCTTAACCTGTTGATAGAATTTCGTACATCCTTCTTGCCCTGGTATACCTCTAGTTCCTCACGCTCACGCTTTTCCTGCTCTCTTTTCTTGCGTCTGAAAAGGCACCTCTCTTCCTTCCTCTTTTTGCGGTAGTTTTCTCGCACGGCTCGCTTGGCAGCTGAGTGCAGAGTTTTTTTATATGCGCCGGCGTCGTCGGGTCCAAAGGTTGGTTGGTTGAGCTTAGCCGAGAGTTGAGCGGAGTAGGCCCCGGCAGTTCGTTGTAATTGCAGCTTAGCGACGTCTAGCTTTCGTTGCATTCCTGTGCGTATGTTCTTCGCATTGCATAATCGCATGCGGATCTTGGCTGCAACAAGATAATGATTGAAGTCAATGTTGACCCCCCGAAATGTACGCACATCTAGAACACTAGAGGCATGCATTCCGTCGATTACAACATAATCAATTTGGTTTAGCGTTTTTTGATCCGGGGACGGCCAGGTGGCCTTGTGGATGTTGAGGTGCTTAAATCTGGACCTACTAACTACGGTCTAGATAAGTCTTAGACCGTTGTTCGTGGAGGTCTCATGAAGACTGAACTGGCCGACAGTGGGGCCAAAGATGCCTTCCCTTCCGACTTTCGCATTAAAATCGCCGAGGACTATTTTCACGTCATGAACCGGAAGGTGGTCGTATACGTCCTCAAGACTAGCGTAGAAAGCGTACTTGACGGCTTCGGCGTTTTCCTCCGTCGGGGCGTGCGCGCAAATAAGGCTAATGTAGAAAAGTTTTGCCTTGATGCGGATCGTGGCCAATCTTTCGTTCACTGGTGTGAACCGGGAAACAAGGTGACGTAGTTTCTGGCTAACGACGAATCCACATCCGAATTCGCGCTTCTCCGCATCGCAGCTGTAGTAGATATCGCAGTGTGCTTGTTTAGAGCAGCCTTGCCCTTTCCATCGCATTTCCTGGATGGCGGTGATTTCAGATTTTATGGTTTTGAGGGCTTCCGCCAGTTGGATAATGGCACCTTCCCTATAAAGGGTCCGGACATTCCAGGTGCATATCCGTAAATCATTGTCCGGTTTTCGTTTGCGGTGGACGTCAACGTAATTGCGGTTCTTATCCGAGGCTGGTTTAGTTTTCATTGGGCAGTAGTAATGTGGCGGGACCCAAACCCTGCGCACATTCCATGTTTAAGGTCTATGGAGCGATCCGCCGCTCAAATTAGCCGTCAAACTGACGGATGCCAGGTTGCCGTTGCCCAGGGAACACCACGTGGAGGTTTGAGTTGACTTGAGACGATTTCGACATGGATAATGCTGGCCTCGCCAGGTTGAGGCGGTCAGACACGTTGCCATGTGAAGGTTCGCCCCCTGTTCCCCAGTAGGAATTAATTATTGTATTTTATTTATCGCTGGTTGCCCATTATAATTAATTTTTTTGATTTTTTTATCATGTTTACTTAATATGTTATGAGTCTTAAATAAAAAATAAAATAATTATGCAAATGTCTGTAATTGTTGTTAAAAATTATCAAAATATTATTCAATTTATGAATCACTAGTTTTTCGTGTTATGCTTAAAAAATTTTTTTTTAAAACAAAGATGGCGCTGGCTACAGCGGTTGCTGTAAAAGACGTCTTTTCGCACTGCGGGCATCTGCTGCACAGTGGTTCCAAATCGAAAAAAGACGGCCAAAACCTCAAGGAGTGGTCTGATTTTCATGAAATTAAGTATATATAGGTTTTTGGGGTCGCTGATCACGAATCTGAAGTCAAAAATTTAAAATTCTAAATGACGGCTACAAAATGGCGGCCATGAACAAGCCAACTTCTTTAATAGTTGTTTAATTCAGCTCAAAATTGGTATTCGGGAGTTTTTGAGGTCGCTGATCACGAATCTGAAGTCCAAAATTTAAAATTCAAAATGGCGGCCATGAACAAGCTAACTTCGAAAAATACTGAGTAGTTATCGTTTTGATAAGGTTGCAGCTCAGCGATTTGTGCGTCAATATATAATTTCTCTGCTCTTGATATTTCGTCAGTTTCGTGTAACCATTGTAATCTTATTGGCCTGCAAAAGCGCGGTGAAGATGTCGTCATATTTACCCATACAATTTTTTTGGAAACTTTTTCAACCAGTTGTAATGGTACAATCGATGTTAAGAATATATTTTCATCGCCTACATTTTCTTCGGACCATTTTTGCTTAAATGTGGAATGCCCTGAGCTTCCATCGAAGCCATACTTGCACACGAGCTGTAATTCAATTTTTTTTTCTAACTGGAAGTCTGTCGTACTTATTATTTCTAAAATTCTGGAACACGTGTGGTCAAGCAATGATTGTAACGGTATTTCACATTTGATTTCCGATATTGACACATTCGGTGGATAGGCACGCTTTTTTGCAAGAATAACTTCTTTATAAGATGGGTACAAATCGTGGTTTCGAATGAGGGCTCCATTTCGCAATTTATTGTACGTACATTTTGTTAAATTTTCCGTGACAATTAAAAACAATGCCTCATACGGAGTATATTTTTCTGGGATACTTATTTTTTGTGATGTTTTCCAAGTTTTTAAAATATTACTTGCCCTTTGTGGTGAATTTACTGTTATTTCCGTTAAAAGCTTTGCACCAGATTCGTTGCCCATCGATCGTAACGACATTGAGGTTGCTAAAGATAATTCATTAGGTTCTATCGTTTTCCGAAGAATCTCGGTCTTTCGGCGCTTACTTCGAATGCTGCATTCATTAAATGTTTTTTTTGCCTTCCACCTACATGAATAAAATTACTTTCTATTACCAAAAGTAATTACCATTAATTTAAAAATTAACTACTCTAAGCAATCTGACCAAGAGCTCAAATACAGGGTATCCCATACAATTTTTTACTCGTTTCATCACGGGGAATCACCCCCCAACGGGTGGTTCACTAAAGCTGGGACACCCTGTATATAATTTCATATAAAATCTAAGATGGCAAATTTTAATTTTATTTTTATCACAAATTCTTATTCTTATTTTTCTCATTATTCTTACTGAATATAACTCTTACTGAATATACCCTTACTCAATATAATCCGTAACTGGCTGAACATATAACTACCTTTCAAAGTCGAAGATGAAACTTCTTCATAATGAAACTCCATACAAGAATTTAACCACTCTTTATTTTGTTCCATAAAACGGGGGTTCTCTCTTTTACTCTGGTTCCATCTTTTGAAATATTTGTGAAAAAAAAATTTATTTAAATCAAACAAAATTTGTTTTTTTATGTCACTGTTATTTTCACATTTTAATTTTTTTGCCACAAAATTAACGATTTTCTGTTTTTTATTTTTTTTTTGCATGTTATCGGTGTTTAAAATTTCGTTATGCATTCTTTTAATTTTTGCAAACATTTTATTAACACGACCGTTTTTTCAACACAACACGCGATAAAACGCAACCGATTGCACACAAAAAATTTACGTTTAAAGAAAAGCTTCCTCAGATAACTTTGATAATAACTTTGATAACACTAGGCGCCACCACTTTTGAGATCCACATGCCACTATACTATTCTTATGGTTTTCGGCCTTCTAAACACGAATATCGCAATAGAAACCTTTTTCTGTGGATAGGTTTCTGAGATATGACCTTTTAAAAACTATGCAAAACTAGGTAATTTAATTATCTTTAATTTGGTGTTTCAGTTTTTGAAATTTGTCAATGCGTTGTCGAGATAGGTAGATATTTATGACACTATCTCTTTGAAAAACGGGAAAAATGTTTAAAAAATCATATCTCAGAAACCTATCCATAGAAAATTTCTTTATTGCAATATTCGTGTTTAGCAGGCCAAATTTTTTGTATTTTGGCGCCTAATGTAATTTGTATATCAATCAGGGATAAAAATAATCATTAACATACTGTTTTTTTCGAAACCTGTTGTCATTATCACATTTTAATAGAAATATACACTTAAAGATAACCTTATTTAGAATTCTTAATAACAATACAAAAAAATGTATATTAAAATAAATGGATTTCACAAAAAAAAATTTTTTTTTTCGAAACCAATTTAGTTTTTTTTTAAATTTTCCGATTGGGGCACGTTTGGGCAAAATGTTTTTCTTCTATTAGTATTATAAGATATCCCACAATGTAACCAATACCTTTCTATAGGGGCGTAACGCGGCGAACACTTTCGTTTTTTCCATTTTCACTGATCCAAATTTTTCAAAAAATATAAATTTTCAATGATTTTTTTAAAATATTAGGCATGAAATTTTTTCAAAGTTTTAAGTTTATTCTAATTGCATATGCTTCGAGTCAATATATGAAAATATAAAACAACTTAAATTACTTGTACAGATAATACAAAAAATGTTTGAATTTGGGTCAAAATTTTACTATTTTTTTTGTAAAATTTTTGCCAAACTTTCAAGGCGTTAAAAATGAAAAAAAAATTTTTAAAAAAAAATTGACATCGCAGTTTTTTTCATTTATCTATCTTTAATAGGTATTTGAAGAAAAATATGTTTTTCAAACATCTTTAAAAATGAGGTTTTGGCCGCCTTTTTCATGTTTGGAACCAATGTGTGCTGGCTCCTAGATTGACCCGAAAAAATTTTAAAATTTTAGAACGTATAAACTAAACATAAATAAACTGAACCAAATACTAAATAAATAAACTTATATGGTATAAACTAAGTAAGCACAATGAAAACATTGAAAATGCCAATTTTTAAAGACCACCTTGAAAAGTTGATTTAAAAAGATTTCCATACCTTAAAAAAATAAACAAAAATAACACTAGTCTACAAAGTTTTTTTTTCCAAAGGCCTGATATACTTTTCTAGAAGAGCTTTTTACGCTGATCCTACTTCTTTACTCAGTTTTCCCCTCATAGGTCGATTTTTCAAGATACAGGGTGATTTGCATTTTTTAGACTTTAACCCAGTTTTTAGAAACTAAACTGTTTCATATAAAGCAATCATTTTTATGTCATCTGTCAGATATACATATTAATAAGCTATTCAATACTGCTTTAACAATTTGTATGTGATGTTTCTTCTCTGAGATATTTAAGTCTTAAATCAAAATTTTAAGATCTTGGTTTAAAATTTTGAGCTTCCACGTCTTTTCCATAAAATTTTGAACTATTTTGGAAAGATGTTTTAATATGATAATTTTTTTTATTAAATTTCCTTCATTAATATGCCAATAACAATTTGAAAGAGTTAGGAAAAATATGAAAAAAAAATTAAAACAAGTTTAAAAGCCAAGTTTCTCAATCAATTTATATGAAACCCCAAAGAACATTTTGTTTGAAAAATAAACAAATTTTTTAAGTACATGTTAGCTGCATTCCCGTGGTCGTTGATCTAGAGCGTGGCTCTATTTTATTCGCAATGCAAAAACATAAATTAGAACCACCTTTTTCCCTGGCTTTATTTCTGATCTTAAAATGCTGCCAAGTTTAAAGTACTTTTTTCACGGCAAATGTGAATAACTCTTATTCGAGTTTTCGTCTCACTACTTCATTCGTATTTTG
The DNA here is from genome assembly GCA_914767935.1 of Coremacera marginata. Classification (NCBI taxonomy): domain Eukaryota; kingdom Metazoa; phylum Arthropoda; class Insecta; order Diptera; family Sciomyzidae; genus Coremacera; species Coremacera marginata. Next base: position 111,026,896 of record OU612046.1, on the reverse strand, counting down.
GCACTTCATCGCCAGTAGTGCCAAATTGTAATAAAGTTGAACTAAAAGTGTTCTACTGAGATTTGATCTAATTCAGTGCAACGGGAATGCAGCTATTAAGAGTTTGCTTTTTTTACAAGCAAAATGTTCTTATATATTGATTGAGCAAAATGGCTTTGAAACTTGTTTTAATTATTTTCATTTTTGTCCTAACTCTCATAGTGTTATTAGCATATTAATGAATTAAATTAAATAAAAAAAGAAATATCAAATTAAGACATCTTTGCAAAATAGTTTAAAGCATTATGGAAAAGACGGTCAAAGTTCAAAATGTTTAACCAATAAGTTATAATTTAAACTTTAGACTTAAATATCTCAGAGAAGAAACATGACATACGAATGGTAAGTACAGTATTGGATAGCTTATTTAATTATCTGTCAGCTGACATACTTTATATGAAACAGTTTAGTTTTTAGAAGGGAAAAACTGGATCAAAGCCTAAAAATTGCAAATCACCCTGTATCTCAAAAATTCGATCTATTATGGGAAAACTGAGCATAGACGTTTAATCAGCGTAAAAAGTTCTTCTAGAAAAGTATTTGAGGTCTCTGGATAAAAAAAAATTTCCTGAATTTGTAGACTAGTGTAATTAATAAAACTGCTTTTAATATTTTGAGGGAACTATTGCAACTTTATATTTAGATAAAGACTCCAGCACCACCCGTAAATTTGCTTTTTACGATAGTAATGTAAAGTTAAAAAGCAGCAAAACAATTATTTCATCCAAAAAAAGACTGACTCAAAAGATTTCTTCAATACAGAGTTGTTATAAGGTGTAATACCACTCAAATATATTACAACTGATGAGTAAATTTACGGAAAACTATTTTTTTCCAATGTTGAATGTTTGTCATTGACTTGTTGAACAGTGTTCAATACTTTGTAACATGGCGTTCCAAAATAATATTTAAAAACTATTTAAATTCATACAAATTACATACATTTTATCTATTTAGTTAAATAATATTATTATTTATTATTAATAATATGATATTAGAAAATTATTGCATTATTAATATATTCATTTATTGATATCCATTTAATACGCTATAATATATTTATTAATAATTAAAGATGTTGATAATATGCAAGCAGCCATAGATAGAAGTCCAACAAACAACATAACATACACCAAATAACAACAACCACAGCAACTAGCCAAGCCAGTAGGCTACAAACAACATAACATACACAAAAAAACAACAATCACAGCAACTAGCCAAACCAGTAGGCTACCAACAACACGACATACACAAAATAACAACAACCTCAGCAACTAGCCAAACCAGTAGACTACTAACAACCCGACATACATAAAACAAATGACAAACAAACAACAGTACCAAAATAGACTCTGCATAAGAGCATTAACAAGATCAATGTGTCCATAGCCAGGAAGCATTATTTGCATACACTAGACAAATAGTTAGTAGAATAGAATATAGTTCACAAAGGGTTTTCTTTACGGATCACGTAAATAGAGATCACAAAATCAGTGAAGTCAGCGGTTCTTTCTGGATAAGCTCACAATCTCTGCTTCCATCGACCTCAAGGTCTTCCTTGAAGCAGAGTAGTAGCTGTTGTCTTAACCGACCGCAAGGTCTTCTTCGAGGCAAAGGTGAACTGTTCACCGCGCCGCTGCCCTGACCGACCGCAAGGTCTTCCTCAGGACGGTGCTAGACGGTTTTTGGTATATTTTTAGTCAGTAGAGTATAGTAGTTTTTTATATATTGTGATTTGATTCTTTTTCCTCTTCTTCTTCCTGTTTTTCCTTGGCCACGTCACTGTTTCGACCGACCGCAATGTCTTTTTCGGGGCAGCGACGCAGGCACTTTTTTCACTTTTTATTCTTGTATTTTCTGACCTCGTCACTGCCTTGACCGACCATAAGGTCTTTCTCCGGACTGCGACGCCTGCAAACGATTCAGCGCAGGCCTTCACCTAATATATTTTCTCTGCTACGACGTGCCGACTGCGACGCTTTCTGCTGCGACTAATCTCTTTAGCTATAAGATTTTACTAAGCGTTCCTTTGTAGATTACGGAAGCAACTACCGATTACCGAAGTGCTTACAAACCGATTACCGAAGCAATTACTGCATACTGAAGCGATTACCAAGTTATTACTAGCTACAAAAGTGCTTACCAGGTCACTAGCAAACACCAAAGCCCTTACCAACCGATTACCATGGTCATCACTGATTACTCAAGTGCTTACCAACCGATTACAGAGGCAATTATTGCTTTCTGAAACGATTACCAGAGCAATTACTGACTATTATCAGCCGAATACGAAAAGACTGAGACCGTAACACACCTATACCCACACCAACCCCTATCTGAAGCTGCTTAGTTAGGATACTAAGTTAATAATAAATTGTTCAATAAAAGGAGTATCCGAATTATAGAAAAACCTGCGTTTTTTATTCAAAATAATTTGTGAAAGTTAGTGGATTTTTCACAGTATCCTGGGGCGAATGAGTTTTATCTCAGCCTTTGAGAAAACCATGCAACAACTTGTACTCGTATATAGCAGTAGAATACTTAATCCACATTTTTAAAGGGTCTGTTAAAAACGGAGGGGAAGTGGTATTGAGTTAAAATTATAATTTCGACTTGACTTCAACCACTAAATTACATCAAAATATATTATCATATATAAGAACATTTTAGAAATTAAAATTGTTCACTATTCAGAGAAAAAATAATTCACATTAATGGAAGATTTACTACAACAAAGATACATAATACAGATGAAAGTTTAAAAAGAAGATTAACAACATTACAACTAACAGTCTTAAATTGATTGATACTATTTTCAGACTTTAATCTCATCTAGAATATGGCTAGGATAATCAAACGGCTATGATTATCATACTCTTTTAAAATAATAATAAGTTCATGGCTATTATAGACGGAGCATGGTAAAAAACATTTGAAAACATTATTAAAAATCTGAGAGAAAAATGTTAATTTTTTATAGTGACTTAATATTAATTTGAAATTTAAATAAAACTAAAATCTGTATCGGGGTGGTGATGGGTGACGTTATCGGCATTCAATGAAATAAGCTTCAATTCATTTTTTTGTGATGTTATTGTTGTTGCTGTCGGCTTCTAAAATGTTCTCGAAGTTTCTGCATCTCAAAGCTTCTTGAATTTTCCTGGTTGCGATGCATTTCGTTTACCTAAAATAAAAGCCAGAAGCGGAGATTTTGCTGGGCGCTAGTTAGTTGACCGGAGACTATTCAGCGGAGACTTGTACCCCAGATGTCTCCCCACCTACGAATATATATATGCGCCTATGTTTAAAATGGTTGTCATCCAATACACAAAATACTTATGTAAATCAAATGCCTACCACCACGGTAAATCTATAAACATTTTGAATCCCGTCAACGATCATCGTACCTAAATTTCTCTAACCAATATAAATGTAGATTTTCACAACGTAAGTCCATATCATTTAAGCTTAACTCGTCAAGCAGAATTTGAGTCATTGTTATTAGGTATTTTAAGGGTTAAGAAAAAACAAACAATGCACACAATACCGATTTTTTTTAGTTTTTATCAAAGACACACACTAAACTTCACGTATCATTTGTCGGTGACTGACGTGTTTGAAATGTTTTCTTACTCTCGTTGTAACGTACGAATTTCGGAAAGTGATGCAATTTTGTGTAGTTTCATTCTGTAATTTCATTCATTCGTGTAGTTTCAAGTTTAATTCTGAATGCACTCAGTTTACTTCCGATGCTGTGAATTTTGATTACGTCTATATTTTCGGGAAACTTTATGTCGAACATCAATCTTTCACATGATAAATTAAGTGATTTAAGCAAACTTTTTGATTCTCTTAAACCTGAGCTTAATGCTCTTATAAGAGATTGCCCGCAGATAAGCATTGCTAACTCTTAAATTATAAACACTCGCTCAAAAGCAAAGGCCGTTGAACCTCAAAATAAAACTATTTCTAACAACAAAAAAACAAAAATCGCAAGTAAATTTGCATATTGCGCCCAAAACATAAAGAACGAAGACATCCCAAATATAAATTTTATAGCATTTCACCCATATGTTCCGCAGTCAGCGAGACGTGAAGCAAGATTCTGTAGGCACCAATAAAAATTAGGTTCGTTCAATTCGTTTAGTTTTTATTTAATGAATTATAAATTGAAAATATTTGAAAACAATTGTATTGAACAAATAAAATAATTTAACATTTTTAAATATTGAACATGTTATAATTAAACAAAGTACATATATCTTGTTAAACACTACACTTCGTTCCTCAGCACAACTGACCGAACTTGCTGTAAAGAATACAAGTGAATTGGAATGCTATGGTATTTGTTTTTGTTTTGGTTATTTTTAGATTTTGATAGCATTTGTTTTTGTGCGAAAAAGATAAAATTGGTAACAGCGCAGTTGAGCTTGGGATCGCAATTTTAGCAAAAATTTTAATTTTTTCCAAATTTTCGCAACTTGTATGGGACGATCGCGTGGTCGGGGGTTCGAATCCCACGAAAGACATACATATAATTTTTATTCTTTATTATTTTTAGAGCTATTTATTTCTTGTAAACCCAAAGAAATTTCGAAACACATAAACTTTAAACACGATTTCCTCGGAACTAGTTTTTAAAAAACGGTTCGATAGATAACTCGAAAGTTATTTGTTCAATTTCAATGAATCTTAGTGCATTTTGCTTGTAATTTTGTCCTTGTAAAAAATGTATGTATTTTTTAAAATTTTTACTCTATCTTTCTCAATAAATAAAAAAAAAAAATCCCCGAGGGCGGTCGTAAGGAAGATGACGAATTACTGCTTTGTACTTTAAAATGTCATTTCATTTTTTTGCTTCAGATACATACAAAGGTCATATCCATCGAACCGTTTGGGATGTATTTTTTTTATGTATTTGTATTTATAATATTTATAAAGTACTTTTTATGTACAATAAGGTGAATAAATTTTAAAATAATAATAACTTCTTATATCTAAAAAAATGTTTTGAAAAAAGCTGCTTTTTTTGTTGTTACACATATATTATACTTTAAGCGAATTTTTCAAAAACTCTCTACACAGTTTTTACTTACAAAATGCTTTAATTTTTAATTTAAAATTACATTTTTAGCACTTTTTATAGTATTTTCTAATTATTAACCTAGCAATATACCTCCAACAGCTTTAGGACTAACGGTTTTGAATATATGTTTTTCTTACATGTTTTGTACATGTTCAAATGACATGTTAGACATACAAACAAAAAATAAGGAAATGGCCATTTCAGCCTTTGAAAGGACTTTGACCTAACTTTTAATAATCAATTGTGTAGTGTGTGTTGTGAAATGTTTGAAAACAAATTATTGAGAACTGGACCTATAAGCTTTATGCCGACTCCGAACAGCTTATGTTCTCAAGAAGCTTTTCATGACAGTTTTTACTCTCTGAGGTTTGCCATTGTCTGCATAGAGGTGACGGCCTAACAGAAAAATGAATTAAAATAAAACCGTCAAAATCAGTTTTTGGAAGAAAGCTTCCGATTTAACATGGAATCACTGATATACTATCGTAAATACTTATTATTTTTTTATAGATAAAAAGCGAGCGAAAATGTATGTATTTTTTTAAATTTTTACTCTATCTTCTCCATAAATAAAAGAAAAAAATCCCCGAGTGCGGTCGTAAGGAAGATGACGAATTACTGTTTTGTACTTTAAAATGACATTTGATTTTTTTGCTTCAGATACATAGGAAGGTCATATCCATCGAACCGTTTGGGATGTATTTTTTTTATGTATTTGTATTTATAATATTTATAAAGTACTTTTTATGTACAATAAGGTGAATAAATTTAAAAATAATAATAACTTCTTATATCTAAACAAATTTTTTGAAAAAAGCTGCTTTTTTTGTTGTTATACATATATTATACTTTAAGCGTATTTTTTTAAAAACTCTCTACTCAGTTTTTACTTACAAAATGCTTTAATTTTTAATTTAAAATTACATTTTTAGCACTTTTTATAGTATTTTCTAATTTTTAACCTAGCAATATACCTCCAACAGCTTTAGGACTAACGGTTTTGAATATATGTTTTTCTTTCATGTTTTGTACATGTTCAAATGACATGTTAGACATACAAACAAAAAAATAAGCAAATGGCCATTTCAGCCTTTGAAAGGACTTTGACCGAACTTTTAATAATCAATTGTGTAGTGTGTGTTGTGAAATGTTTGAAAACAAATGATTGAGAACTGGACCTATAAGCTTTATGCCGACTCCGAACAGCTTATGTTCTCAAGAAGCTTTTTATGACAGTTTTTACTCTCTGAGGTTTGCCATTGTCTGCATAGAGGTGACGGCCTAACAGAAAAATGAATTAAAATAAAACCGTCAAAATCAGTTTTTGGAAGAAAGCTTCCGATTTAACATGGAATCACCGATATACTATCGTAAATACTTACATGGAAGTACTTATTGAGAAATTTAAGGTCAAATTTTAAATTTTGAAATTTTGAACTCTTAGTATGAAATTATGATTTTTTTATTTTTTTAATCTTCTCTATTTATTAAAAAGAGTCATATGTTGATAAATTTAACATGTTATTATTAATTATTAATATGATTTTTTACATTGGCACATTTTTTGTTTTTTTTTTATTTGTTTTTTTTTAATATTATATATACATATCTCACTAAAGCAAGAAAAATCATATTTTAATTATTATTTATTTGGTTAGAATACAGTTTGCAAATATTCCGTACTCAGTTCTGAATTATTTTCGTCCTATAGTAGCTCTTTCACTTCTTTATCTAAGTTCAGGTCTTCCACTTTCCATTTATGTCGCATGCTAGAGATGATCGGATCTGACGTTGCCAACAATGTATTAAAAAGTTATCTATATATAGGTGTTGTGTTATCTATAAAATCTGTAATCCTTATTCCTTTTTTCCTGAGCTTCCTCCGGTAGATCTCCAAGCTATACTAAATAATATTTAATGACATCTTCTCCACGATAAAGGATTTTGTGAACTGTTGCAGACATATTCTCCATGGGTATTTTGTTGTATATAGATATTTAAAAACTATTAAGAATTGTATTTATGTGTTTAAAAAAAAAAAAAAAAAAAAATTTATTTTCTTTAGTGTTCTTTCAGTAAATACATAATTTATGTTAATAACATAGAACAGTTTTTGTTGTACTTCACACAATCTAGTGTTTGTATACCTAATTTTTTCTATTCCTCTTTGTGCGGTGTTTGTTTATCTGTTGTGCAGTGTGAGTCTCTAGTGTTGTTATTGTGCTTAACACTTTGTGTACGCTGCATTTTACTGTGCCAACCCTGAAAGCACATTTTACATTTAAAAACGCTCACAAAGTAATTTAAATTTTTTCCAATGGATTATTTTTCCATTGATAATATTGCTGCTTGCTCTCTGAACGAGCAATGCAAAAGCCAGAATATTCTGTACCCTATGTTCATATGTTCAGCTGTTCTGGCCCATGTGAGCGAATGTTCCATGCTTCTTGAGCTGGTATTTCTAAATCGTGCCTTGACGATTTAATTTCAGTCCGATCTGGTCTTCGCTGGTATTGTGCTTCGTGCAGGGCCCTTTCCCCGGATGAACTCTATTCTAAAACAAAGCTTTTTAGGGGAAAGCCTTAACTTATTAAATAATAACTTCAGAGAAATTGTTTAATTTTTTAGCGAAGTTAGTGCCGCACCCACTACCAGCGTTTCTGATGAAATTACTGTTCAGGATAACATTTCGGTTCCTTCGTCCATGACTGCTTCTTCCGGAATTTTGTCAGTTTCATCAGAAAAAGATCCTAAAAGCTCTAACAGAAAGAGGAAAAACAAAAACAAAAATAAGCGTCGGAAGGCGTCCTCCAGACCTTCTAAGGCAGAGCAGCCCTCAGCAATGCCATCAGAAAATAATAATACGGTGATTTCTTATACACCATCTTTTATTCCTCCATTGACTAGTAGTCCAAATACGATTTTAACTACGCCTAACAGTCATTTGACTTTAAGAGCAGTTTCGAGGACCAGAAATGTTTTCATTTCACGTCTTCAGCCCGACACATCAATAGAAAATATATTGACGTTTGTCAGGCAATCCACGTTAGTGAACTCAAGTGCATTCTGTTCATGCAAAAAAATTGGTAATAAGCCTTCCCATGCTTCTTTTATTTTAACAGTTGCAGCCGATGATTTTACAACTGTTCTTAACTCTAATTTGTGGGCCGATAATATTCTTGTTACTGAGATCAAGCCAAAAAATAAGTCTAAAAGGGTGACTCAAGCTGCCCACCAGGCTCAAAAAAACTAAATAGGCTGTCCCTTTACTATCAACATGTAAGGGGACTACGTTCTAACACGCAGAGCTTATTTCTATCAACTCAAAATTGCTCTGAGGATATTATCGCGTTAACAGAAACGTGGCTGAATGTGAAGCATTACTGATTTGGAATTGTTTGACAATAGTTTCCAAGTTTTTAGAAAAGACAGATACACTGACAATATTTCTTCTGTCGGTGGTGGTGTCCTTTTGGCTGTAAGCAACTGCTTTGCCAGTTCTATTGTTGACATTCCCTGCTCTTCTAATATTGAACTAATTTGCGTTAAAGTTATACATTGTAACTCTAATGTATATGTTATTAATGCATATGTTCCTCCTAAGAGTAGTGTAGAGGTCTATGCAAGCCTTGCGGAGTGCATAGATTACATAATTGATTTACTTGACGTTAATGACGACATTTTATTATTGGGCGATTTTAATCTACCTGATTTAAAATGGCATTCTTCTGACGATGATACGTACTATTGTGCATCTAATTCGAAGACCCGCCAAGAACATATATTTGTTGATAATATATGTTCAGACTTACAACAAGTGAGTTGTATTTATAATAGTCTTGAAAGACTTCTTGACCTGGTCTTAACTACAGACAGTAACAATGTTGTTGTTAAGAGGGCCTTTCATGCTCTAACTACTGTTGATGAATATCATCCACCATTGAGTATTTGGTACGAATCCGACAGAACAAATATAGTAAATTCTAGTTCAGCAGATAAGCTTTATGAATTCAATTTTAAAAAAGCTGACTTTTTGAAGTTGAATCAGTTGCTTCATGGTAAGCTTAATGCAATTTTAGAATATATAAATGGAAATTGCCTTGATGACTCCATACATTTTTTTTATATGGAACTCTTTGCTGTGTTTTCTCAATCCCTACCTTATAGTCTCAAATTTGCGAGGAATTCTGCGTACCCGTGGAAGGAATACAACAGGAATAGGGCATGGAAGAAATACGTCTGTAGCTTAGGCTCAAACGACCTAGAAACTTACAAACGTTTGTTTCTGGAATTTAAAAATCGCTCAGCTACATTATATCACGAATATTTAGATAATGTTAAGCTGAGAATATTGACAGATCCAAAGAAATTTTGGGGATTCGTAAACACAAAGAAGAAATCTGATGGATTTCCTTCTTCATTTAGAACTCCTGGGGGATTTACTGACAATCCCGTCAAAATTTGTGGCCTATTCGCCAATCTTTTTAAAGAATCATTCTGTTCAGATTCTTTTACTCCTGATGGAGAGTACTTTGAATGTATGAATTCCGAACCCAGAGTATCTTTGGAACATATATCCTTCATTCCAGAGGATATTTATAAATATTATAATATAAATATTATGTGCAACGAGTAGACGTGTTTTTTTTGGGTCCAGCTAGTTCAATGCGATTTTGTTGATATTTTGATATTTACTCAAGTTAAATTTTGGTCACCAGCCACTATTAAAGCAATTATCTTCCGATAAGTGTCGCAAAAAATAATAAAAAACGTCATACGAGTATTTGCGCGTATAAATCAAACTAAATTCAATAAAACTATGGCCACAACAAAAAACACACGAAGCACAACAAGCAGCCGCAAAAATTCTGCACCGATAACACCAGTCGGCAGATCCCATGACTCACCAGCCACAATACCAACTATGATGTCGGATGCAAATTGAAGTTTACAGCTAAGCAGCATACGAGAGAGCATCGTTGATCAGCTTACTGGAGCGATAGTAGCGTCAGAAGAGAGGGTAATGCAGAGGATTGGCGAAGTATCAGCTGAGCTTTTCAACATGAGAACCACCTTACGCAATTTAGGAGAAAGAGTTTCTACTATTGAAGCCGCATATGCTGAGATTGGCTCGTTGAAAGAGAACATAAAAACCATAAATAAAGAAATAGAAAACTGCAAAGTATATGCGGCGACAAAAACTCCAAACGCAACCATTCTGGAAGGTGAGGTAAGAGAGCTGAAGGCGCAACTGGAAACTTACGAGAGTGATGCTGTCTCCACTGATGTCGTCATCAACGGAATCCCCTCTGCTACTGACGAAAATCTTAGCGGCATTTTTACCAAAGTTTGCTCACTAATTAAATGTGACTCTTTGAGGCTACGCAATATATTTAGAGTGCGTAGCAATAACAACAACAAAAATTCTCTTATCATCGCTAGGCTGGCGTCTGCTTATGAGCGAGGTTGTCTGTTCAAAGCTATTGCTGCATTTCGCAAAACTAGCAAGCGGCACCTCATACTCAGTGACATCGGATGTGGAGGTAGTGAAAGATTTTACATAAACGAAAGTTTGACGAAAACAAATCGAATGATAATGCAATATGCTGGTCAGTTAAGGAGAGCTAATAAGCTTGCTGCTGTTTTTACCTTACGCGGGAGAGTATTTGTGCGAGCAACTAGAGATGGTGAGGCAAAACTAGTAAACAACAAAGAATGCGTTGACTGCGTCGCTGGATTCATAAGTTAAGATAAGATTTTTATATTGCCATAATTGTTTATTTTAAAAGTGTTTGCAATAATGTGTATCATATGTTTTTGTACTTTGCCTTATTTTGTCTTTATTTATTCTTATTTTCTAACTAAATCGCCTTATTTTGTCTTTATTTATTCTTATTTTCTAGCTAAATCTTTGTTTTTTCACTCTCTCAATATCTGTATTTTTTTAACCTAATCTATTCTATTTTATTAAGCTATATAATGGTTTTAGTTGGTTCGTTGAATGTTTATTGTGTTATATTCTAATACATTATCTAATGGTGCTGTTGATAATCATAAGGCTCTCATCAATTTTCTGTGTAAGCAGCTCACTGGGTTAAATGTGGTTTATTTTAATGCTAGGAGCCTAAATGGTGTAAAGTTTGACAATTTTAGATATATCTTTGAGAACTCGTCTGTGGATGTAATTTGTGTGGCAGAAACTTGGTTTAAGAGCGAATTTCCCGATTCACACTACAAAATAAATGGCTTTAAAATTTTGCGCAACGATAGGCTTGGTAGAAGAGGTGGTGGTGTGGCTGTGTTTTGTAAGTCCAATCTTAATGTTAAATTTGTGAATAAAAATATGTCTGATGATGTCTGTGAGTTCCTTAATGTTGAAATTTTTGATAATAATTTGAAAATTTTAGTTTCTTGTGTTTATAATCCGCTTCGTTACCATAGCATAGAAACTTTTTTTTCAGATTTAACCAGTTAAATTATTGATTATGATTTTATTTTTGTTTGTGGTGATTTTAATATTAATCTGTTGCTTAATGACTCTGTCAGTGAAAACTTCAATTACCAATCTTCTATGTGTGGATTGAATATTTTGAATAATATTGTTCCCACTCGTTACATGCATGGTTGTGAGCCAAGTCTGCTTGATGTTTGTCTAGTCTCTGATAGTTCTCTTCTTCTTAAATTTGATCAAATAACTTTCTTGTCTGATCATGATTTACTTTTCTGTTGTCTTGATATTCATCTAGGTAGAAAATCTCCTGCAAGTTTCTCTTATTATGACTTTAAATCAATAAACTCCTCTGCCTTATTTCAAGACCTAACTACCGTGCAATGGAATGATTGCTGGTTTTATAAATCGGTTGATGATAAACTTATGGTTTTCATGGAGAAGTTAAATGTTATATTTGCCCGTCATGTTCCGTTGCGTAGTGTTCAAGTTTCAAATAATTGTTGTCCCTGGTTCACGAATCGTGTTTTAGTTGCAATTAGACTAAGAAATAAACTGCACTCAAAATGGAAAATTAATCCTTCTAATGCTAACTGGAATGACTTCAGAAGAGCTCGAAATGCTGCTACTGTCATGATCAGACAAAGTAAGATAAATTTCTTTAATTCTAAGCTAAGCCCAAACTTAAATTCTAAGATGTTATGGCAGAACATTAAAAGATATAGAGTGTTTAACAAAAATAACAATGAGTGCACCTTAAATCCTGATGAGCTAAATCACTTCTTCTTAGCAAACGGAAGCCCTGTCTTAGCAAGCAGTGTTAACAGTGGTGAGTTGCCAGTATTGATAAGTAACTCTCTGTTTCCATCCTTTGAATTTACTGCTGTAAGAGAAGACTATGTTGCTAAGTGCATAATGAATATCAACTCAAATGCTGTAGGAATTGACGGAATGCCTATTAAGTTTTTTAAGTTAGTACTGCCTTTTATAATATCCCCTTTTACTCACATCTTAAACCATTGTTTAACATCTTCTCAATTTCCCGAATTATGGAAGGCTGCCACGGTCTTGCCTATCGCAAAATCTTCATCTGCCTCTGTACCTAATGATTATAGACCTATAAGTATATTGCCAGCTCTGGGAAAAGTCTTTGAACGTATTATGGTCAACCAAATTTCTGAATACCTAACATCAAATTTGCTCCTCATTAATCCCTTAAAATCTAAAGTTTTGCCCATTGCTAGGAATGACTCATGCTTCATTGATATCCCTCCCTTGTTTATTGGAGCTCAGCAACTTGAATTTGTGTTTAAAGCGAAAAACCTAGGATTTATTATCAACTCTAAACTGACTTGTACCGACCACATAAACATCACTATAGGAAAAATTTACGGGACTTTACGTTACTTACGCACTTCTTCAAACTTCACTCCTCTTGAAACTCGTCGCAGACTAGTTGTTCAACTAATAATGCCTCACATTACTTTCTTTGACGTCGTATATAGCCAGCTTGATTCGCAATCGCAGCATAAACTTCTTGTAGCATTCAATAACGCGGCTAGGTATGTGTATGGGGTCAATCGCTATGCTCATATTTCACAAAGAAGTAAAGATATTCTTGGCTGTGGTTTATTTGATTACTTGAAAGCTCGCAATACTATGTTCTTACACAACATTATACATATCCAAAGCCCAGATTATCTATTTGTTAAACTACAGTTCTTCCAGTCGGAAAGCTCGACTAATCTTATTGTTCCTAGGCATAACTACCTTAATAGTAGCAGATTTTTCTTTATCAGCACCATTAGGCTATGGAATGCACTACCCAACTCTCTAAAACAAATATCTTCTCGAACCAGCTTCAAATATGCCATTTTCAATTATTATAAAACTTTAAATCAATAAACCTATGTTACTATTTTCACTGCTAATTTTCTTACCTCATATTTGCTCAAATCTGGCTGTCTCTCTCTCTCTCTTATAATTTAACTATGACTATTTGCCTTATAATTGTAAACAAATATTTACTTTATTTTACTTTTAATTAATTTTTATAATTTCTTATTTTTAATTGAATCTCATAATTTCGATGTAATATTAGTTTTAATTTACTTTAAGTTACTTTTTCAATGTTCATGTCTTATGTAGTACTAAAAAAGACTCAGTCTTATTGTACACCATAATAAATAATAAATAAATAATAATTTCTGCTTACTTACTTAATATTTTTATGTATATTGGATCGATCGATGAGGAGTTTGGTGCTGACCTGACGGTGTTCCTGCCGCAGTGTTAACACAATGCGGTTCCGTTTTATTATTATTCAATAAATCAATTAACGAAAGTTATTTTCCACTTTTTTGGAAAAAATCATTTATAAGTCCTATTTTTAAAAAGGGTTGCAGGAACGATGTCAGTAACTATAGGCCTATCGCTAAGCTCTCATCGATTCCAAAACTTTTTGAGCGGATGGTCTATGATCGGGTGAAAATTCACTGTGGGGAAGTCATAACAGCTCGTCAGCATGGTTTTGTGAATGGCAGATCCACTGTGTCTAATCTTCTCGATTTTGCAACATTCTGCTTAAATTCTATTGATTCTGGTAACCAGGTCGATTGTGTTTAGTCAAAGACCTAGGTATATGCATGGATTCTAAGCTGTCGTTTAACATTCGTATTGATAATATTTGTAAAAAAGCATCTTCAATGCTTGGTTTTGTAAAACGCTGGGCCAAAGAATTTAATAGCATGATTACAACTACAACGTTGTATTATGCAATCGTGCGTCCTCACTTAGAGTATGCAAGTCAAGTTTGGTCCCCAAGTTACAATGGGCATGTTGATTGAATAGAAAGAATCCAAAAACGTCTTGTTCAGTTTGCTCTAAGGGGCTTAAGTGGAACTGACATATTAGACCTTCCTCCTTATGAGGATCGTTTGAAACTATTAAAAATGCAGTCTTTAGGTGATCGAAGGAAATCGGCAGATATCGTATATTTACACCAGCTCATTACAGGTGTATTCGATTCTCCAGATCTTCTTTCTCACATAAATTTTAACACTAACCGTAGAAGCAGTAGAAACGATAACAATTTAATTTATTTGCCATTTAGTAGAACAAATTATATGGCTACTGCTCCTTTAAGTCGCATGAGTTCCTTTGTTAACAATTGTAGCGTTTTTGATGTCAATTTGTCAAAAGGTCAACTCAAAAGTAGATTAAAATTAGTTGTGTAAATAGATCTATGTATACGCATGGTTAGTTGTTACGTCTTGTGTTGTCCCTGAGCCCAACCCATTTATTGGTGGGTAAATTTTTCCCACATTAACTTGTTTGTGGTCACGGGTATCCATAACATTGATATTTTTCAATGATTAATGGGTAGTGGCTTTAGATGGGTTAATGCTGAGGAAGTGCGATATAGCTGTAGTAGCTGAACTCTATTGTTATAATTTTGCAGTTTCCTTAGCGTAATCACCAAATTTTTTCGATTCAAGTTTTTTCATTGCATGCAAGTGCTTCGATGATTATTTTAAACCTGATGCTCTTTCGGGTTCTGCGAAGAATCTTCTTGCTGTGTTTCCATCATTTGTATTGCCTGAACCTTGTCTTGACTGATCTATAACTAGTCCATATTTTCGATATTTAATTTGGACATGTTCTTTTTTAAACTTCGTAACTCCTTGTGGGTGTCGTTGTTTCTTACTGATCCTGTAGGTCCAAGTTCTAAATCGTAGCTGATTTTCAGTATGTGTTCCATAAATCGTATTCTTGCATGTAGAGGTGATAATCCGAATTCATATGGAATTATCTATTGATTTGTCTGGGACTTGGTTTAATTGGCTTGATGTTGTTTGGCATATACATAATGCAGCTGGATGAACCCTTTCAGTCATAGCCTGGCCTACTTTTCCATCAATCACTGTAAGCACTAATTGGTAGCTTACTTTGATTTCCTGCCCGTTAATTTCTATTTGTAATGGATGAAGCTGTGCAATTTGCGCTCTGATATCGCTTACTTCTTTCTTAATGGTATCCTGGGTTTTCTTTTTGAATTCAAAAGTTTGCTGGGCCTGCAATATTTCGTGGACGATGGTGTGCGATTTTTGCAAATATCCCTGGTGTGTGTTGAGCTGGTCGATGGCCCTGAGTCTTCCAAAATCTTTTTTAATCGCAATGGTACAAATGACACCATGAACATATCCGTGGGCAAGGTATTTTCGCATAACAATTGCTTGAATTGTTTTTGTCCGGAAGAACCATCACTTCCCTATTTGCAAAAAAAATTAACTTGCAGCTTCCATATTGCCTTAACTCATTTTCTTTAAATGCTTGTAGCAAGCGTTGTGCTGTGTGATCAAGTAATTAGAGATGAGTCGCTCCGAACATGTAGAGTTCACGGAGCCATGTTCACAATCGGACATGGTTCCATTAACTCCTTCGATCCATTCTTAACATGTACATGCAGTTCCGGTTGCAATGATTTTTTTTTTTACTTAGGCAATATCAACCGACATCTCTTTCGAACTTGTTACTGCTTGGGCGAGTTGATTGTAAAACTGATATATAGCTGATTGATTATAAGCTGATTATAAGCTGATTTATATATAAAATATATATCTCTTCTTCTTTGGTAAAAATAATTGAAAGAAATTTAAAATAAAACTATTACAAGATATATCGCCGTTCTTGTCACTTGTTTTGTTTCATTTATTTGGTTGAACATGCGAACTAGCGGAACTAGATAGCCTCGGCCATGTTTTGGCTCCGAGAGAGCTACTAGTGTTCTTGTCATGTGCATTGTTTCATTCATTTGGTTGAACATGCGAACTAGTGGAACTAGATAGCTCCGGGACATGTTTTGCATCCGAGAGAGCTGCTAGATATGAACATGTTGAAACAATTATATAGAATAAAGTTTTATATAAAGAATGTAGAATATGGTTGATTATATTATGCATATGAGGTTCATTATATAATCATATCCTTAGCAGATTATATTATAAATTTAGTACTCAAACAAATTTCTCCCTTCTACAGATCAAAGGAACTAAATGGTTCTAGTTCCGATTTCATCAGTGATATCCTTTAGCTTCCGCCTCTTAGATTTATCGCTGCAGTTTCCAAATTCTTTTTTTGGTCTTCTTCCGCTGATTTTGTCGGTAGTTTTTGAAGCTCTCTGCACAGTAATCTCGCATTTTAGCCATTTTTCGTTATGTTTATAAAATCTTTCTTTCGTGTAGTTATACTGGATGAAGCGCTTTTTTAAATTTTTGACGAAAACAGATCATTTCTCTTCCAAGTCCAATGGTATTTCGAAGTTTATTTTTCTTTGAACGTAGCTTAGAACATATTCCTGTTTTTTGTTTCTTAAATACTTCTCAGTCAATTCTTTATAACTGAATTCCTCCATGATTTTCGAATCAATTTATTTATTTCCAATTAATGAGATATTATAGCAACTGAGATTGTATCCGAATATCACTTCCTTATAAGCCTTTCCATACCGTAGTGCTTTCCTTAGCCCTATATCAAGTTCAGTACCTGTATCTATTTACTTATTATCTGCACCAGTTCTATATAGGTAAATTTTTAAACTCAAAACTCAACATATTTCATACAGGTAGAATGAAATGGGTTAGTTAAAAAAAACTGTAAATGTCTCAAAATTCCACAACTGCACATTTTTCATACAGGTAGAATGAAATGGGTTAAATAAAAAAACTCTAGGCACTATTTTAATTACCAGAACCTCCTATATATCGTATATATATCGTTTATGCATCTGTCTTATAGAGTTGGAATTAAAGGGTAAAAAAATGGAAAATCCTTTAAGTTGCATGCAATAACATACTTATAGGGATGCGTTTAAATTAGCGTTATTCGAATATTTGTGTGAGTAGTTTCAGTAAAACGAAAAAAGTTTCTACGGGGGGATCGTGGGGTATAAAAGTATATACGGAGTGAAAGAAGAGACTTTCACCTTTAACTAGATGCTTTCATTTATTTGATTTGTTTTGATCCTTAGAAGTTTTGTTCCACTAAAGTTAAAATTTATACAGAAAACAGTCATTTTGAAAAGATTTCGTAACACCCAACATATAAATAGTATAGCTACAACCTCATAGAATAATTTAACGATAATAGTCCAACCAAGCTAACAAAAAAAATTCAACCCTCTATTGATAATAGTTGGCGAGCAATGGCCGTTCATTTTCGATGAAAAATAAAAAACTCACCTTTTTCTAAAATTAGCAAAAACAGTTGTGCTACAGCATGCTTAACCGCATGCCACGCCCACAATTTTAGATATTTTTACCTAAATTTTTGGTTGCCTAACTTAGAATATATTTACTACAAAATGGAGCCAAAACTTTATGAATCGGTTACCACAAAAAATGGTTATTTTAGCCAATGGATTTAATTATTGAGCCACAGTGCGGCGTATATTTCGCTGATTGGCTTCAAAAGCTCAAGAACGCCTGACAAAAATTTGAAGAAAAGGACAGCCCTTAAGTTCGTTGAGCAAGCTACCGACAGATCACGAGTACTTTCCATCAGGATACTACGATAAGATCAAGGAAATATCGACCGAGTACATAAATGTTTTCCAACTCCAAATGCAACGACTTAGATCAATAGCAAAACCTTCTGCTCCAACTAGAGCCAGCGTTACAAATTCCTTGGGATCTGGCGAAGAACAAATACCGAGCAACAGAAACTATAATCGGAATTAGCACTCAGCATATCGAGCAGTTTGTGCATCCAACGTGCTTTCATGACGTCGTTGCATCGTCTTCTAAAGGGAATAGAGAATACAGAAGAGGAACAATCAAAATAATACTATAAAGGCAATAAAGCATGTCTAAGAAAATTATGGAATGAAATCAAGACGTTAAATTACAAGATATGGTAAATTAGTTCATCTCCAGAAGATCGAGGCTACGACTACAGGTCTTATCTGGATAATGAACTGCTTGTACATGAGCGAATAATAAGTCTGTCGACAAAATCCAAAGGACAAATTTATCTTAATGAAACTTCTCCAGCATGTTGGTTGCTAAAAATCTCAGTTCCGAAATTCGATGATGACTACCTTAAATCGCAACAATTTCATGATATCTTCTCAGAAATGGTACACAAACCTTCTTACCCGCAATACAAAAAATATTGTTCTTGAAGTCAAGTTTAATTGATGAAGCCGAAAGAGTCATCAGACATCTGACACTGACCCAGAATAATTATGACATATCGTGGAAGACATTTCAAGACAGATACCAAAACAGGAGAGTGTTGGCATCAAACTTGCTACAACGAACCATAGAGCATTTATCTTTATCAGCAGATAATGTGTCATTAGCACCTCTAAAAAATCTTCACGATGCATTACTTGAGAGCATCTTAGCCTTAACGAATCTAGGCAAAGACACTTCATCTTGTTATCCACTACTTTTGCACATACTCATATAGAAGTTGAACAGACAGACACATATGCTGTACGAGCAGCCACTAAAGAACCCAAGGAAATCCAAACCATTAGTGACTTCCTGTTGTTCCTCGAAACCCGTTTTCAACCATTGGAGGCCCTCGGCGAAAGGGAAAAATCAACACAATGAAGGGCAACATCATCCATAGCAGCAGCTTCTACCGAAACTAAGAAGGAATGCAGCTTTAGTTCCATCGGAAATCATCCAAAATATTACTGCGATGAATTCCTGAAGGTATGTATGTAGCGGACCGTTTGAACAAATGCAAAGCAAGATCCTGCACTAAGTGTAATAAAAAAACACAATTCACTTTTACACTTGAACCCCACTGCTCAGGCCCCTATGGAGAAACAATATCAAGAAAACCTTAACAAGTAACCTAACAAGGAAGTAGGGGTAATTTCATCCAAGGCATTAGTATCATTAGCCGCAGCCGAAGCGTTATTGTTATACGCGAGCTATGTACTTTTAGCTACAGGCAAAATTAAAATAACAGCAACCAACGGGCAGTCCGGTGAATTCAGGGCACTCCTAAATTCTAGCTCTCGACATTGTGACCAAACGACTTATCAAAAGATTGCAAATTGTTCCGCCTAAGACAATGTTATGCATTAAAGGCATTGGCAACCGAAGAAACATATCGAATTTTTCATCAAGATTAGAAGCATTTATTTTACCAAACATTGCTCCAACTTAACCAGCTCGATCATTAGATGTTTTTTAATGGTTAATTCCTGGAAATATCCAGCTGGCCGATCTAGAATCTTATTAGCCAGGAAGAATTGATGTACTTCTAGGTGCAGAGCTTTACTCTAGCTTATTGTCAACTGGTCGAATCGAGCTTTCACCAGAACTGCCAATTCTACAGAACACTTAGCTGAGTTGGATCATCAACGACAAAATTAAAAATTATTCAGCAACAGATACCATCACTTGTGCCGTTTTGAGTCAAGAGGAATTAGCAATCAACGAGTTCCTACAACGATTCTGGAAACTCGATGACGTCGATGGCGCCGAAAGCAGCCTCACCCTAGCATACAAGCGATAATCTGTGAACGATAATAATCTCTGTAGTGTACAACATGCCTACCTTAAGGGTAAATCGGTAGAAACGGCACTGCATGAGGTGGTTTCGGTCATAGAAGGAACCCTTCATCACAAGGAATATACTTTTGCAACGTTTTTTGATATCGAAGGCGCATTTAACAATGTAAATACAGATTCCATAAGAAATGCTTTAGTAGACAACGGAATTAACAGTAAAATAACCCAGTGGATTTATAAAATGTTCAATAGCAGACGTATAAGCTCACAAATGGGAATGCGCGTTGTGAGGAAAGAAGTGACAAGAGACACACCGCAAGGAGGAGTCATATCCCCCTTCTCTGGCTGATTGTGGTTGACAAAATTCTCAATACACTCACAACTGGAGGAACAAAAGTGGTAGCCTATGCCGATGACGCACAGTGTAACGAGTGCGGCCAAAAATAGGACAAAAAAAAAAAAGTCATAAAATTGTAATTCTAAATATGCATAATTTTAGTACAGAGTATCATTATTCTGAAATTAAAAGTATTTTGCTTTATCTTTTCGACAATGGAGGAGTAGCATCCTAAATATGCCCACCTCAAAATATGATAAATTTATTTTTTTACAGTTTGACACTGTATATTTTGTTATAAAGTCATACATTTTTTGTAACAAAAATATGCAAGATAATATCGAATATATATTTATTTTTTTTATTAAAAAATATTTATTAAAATGCAAACATAAAAAAAAATTCTTTATAACTAAGAACAAGTCCTCGAAATCTAAAAAAACGAAAACTTTGAGTAACAATAAAAAAAAAGCATTTTTGTTTTTTTTAAAATTTTAATATGGCTTACAACAACACTTTTTTAACATATTTTCAAAAATTTGTTTGCCGAAACTCAATAGAAACGACTTTACGCCTATTTTCCTGAAGCATGTTTTGGCTAAAATGAGCAATTTTATATGGAAAAATTACAATTTTTTCACAAAGTTCAAAACAGAATATAAGAAAAAAAGGCATTTTAGTTTTTTTTTTTATTTTAATATGTTTTATAACAATACTTTCTTAACATATTTCCAAAATATGGTTTGCCGAAACTCAATAATAACGACTAAACGCCCACTTTTCTGAAGCCTGATTTGGCGAAAATGAGCAATTTTATATGGAAAAATTACAATTTTTTCACAAAGTTCAAGACAAAATATAAGAAAAAAAGCATTTTTGTGTTTTTTTTTTTAATTTTAATAAGTCTTTTGTCAACACTTTTTTAACATATTTCCAAAATTTGGTTTGTCGAAACTCAATTATAACGACTTTACGCTCACTTTTCTGAAGCATGTTTTGGCGAAAATGAGCATATTTTATATGGGAAAAAAGCAACTTTTTCACAAATTTCAAATTACAACATATACTGAAAAATAAGTGTTTACATTGTTATATGTCTAAAAAATAGTTTCACTTTCCGTAAAAAATAGTTTCACTTTCCGTAAAAAATAGACTTACTAATAATATATTAATATATTCGTAGGTAAAAAAACATTTATCGTTGGCTTACAACGAAAACTGGCCAACTAAGAAAATTCCGTATTTTTTTTATTTTTGATGAAGTATGAGTCTATGAACAATGTTTTTTCATTTAATCAGTTTTCGTTGTAAGCCGACGATATATAGAATAAATTTATAAAAAAAATATGAGAAGAAGAAATATTATTTTTATTTTGTTTTGTTATTGATACCCTACAGTTAGTTAATATGGTATATTAAATTGTTATACACTCATTGAAATAAAAATGAGTTGGTGGTGTTTCTTCATTTCATTTATTTAATAATTATATCCATATTCATTTTTTTTAATGTATATATGAACATTTATTACGATTAGTATTATTATTTTTTCAATTAAACAACTATTAGCGTACAGCAATATATGGTTATATTGAAACGTTTTGTACGGTATTCAAAGATTCACTAAGGCCAATGAAAACAAGTATGAAAATAACCGTTGTCTTAAAAACAAAACAAAACAAAAAACAATTTGAGAACAAGTTTAAGTGAAGAGTAAATATTAATTCAAAGTGAAAAAAACCATTAAAATAATTTCGAAAAAAAGTATGAAATTAATTATTATTTTATTAGTGCGTATAAAAACTCATAATTTATTTATTAGTGTCTCATCCAATAAAAATTATTGAAATTTTTGACGTGTGGCTAAGTGCAGCAAGTTCGATGCGGAAAAAAACAGCTGTTACACAATTTATTACAAACAAATGCGAAAATGGGATCGATTTGGAAAAACTTAACCAGAGAGTGGAATTCATGCATAAAAGATTGTGAGCTGTGTGGAATAGCTGCCACCGAACAAGAAGAATCTTTGAAAAAAATCACTCGGAATGGTTGCACTCAACTTTCATACCAGAGTTTTCTGAGGCAAGCAGAACTGTATGCGGACAACAATAATGTTTTGATGTAGGAACTCGCTTCAAGTTATTTAATTTTTCATGGTTTAATAATATATAAATGACTGAACCGAAAATATTTAATTAAAACTCAATGATTTCTACCAACAATTACTTTATATATTTAATATTTTTAATTTAGGAACCAAGCACAAGCAGGGCATTTTCCGCAAGTGGCAGAGGTAGGCCAAAAACTTCGTTCGAAGATGGAAGTGAGAGAACCAAAAGAAGGAAAGTTGAAGAACTTGTTGCAATTAAGTCCCCAGAAGAAATAAGAAGAGCTGCTATTAAAGTTTCCGATCATCCGGTGACCACAACAATTTCTGTTCACAAAGCTTTAGCTCTGTATGTTGATATGGATCTTTCTGTAAGAAAATATAATATGATGAGATCAGTTGTTAATTCAGTCCATAAAGATTGTTTTCCCTCATATTATGCACTGAAAGATGAAAAACAAAGTTTAATACCGGATTCTATTGTAGTAACTGAAACACATGTAGGAATTCCATTGCAGGATTTACTTAACAAAACGGCAGAAAGCGTAATAGAATCGTATAAAATACCAACTGAGAGTGATTTAATATTAGAATGTAAGTGGGGATTTGATGGCAGCTCAGGACACAGTGTCTATAAGCAAAAGTTTTCAGATGCCAGTTCAATTGATGAATTTTTATTTGTTGTTGCTTTAGTTCCCTTAAAATTTTTGGATTGGGCAGATGAAAATGTTGTTTGGGAAAATAAAATGCATTCATCTACGAGATTTTGTCGACCCATTAGGTTAATTTTTATGAAGGAAAATGCAAATTTAATAAAAGAAACAGAGTCGAGTATAAACTCCGAAATAGATTATCTTTCGAGTTATTTTTACAGCTCCGGAAATATTAATGTTCATTTCAGAATGAACTTAACTATAGTTGATGGAGCTGTTATTAATGTGTTAACTAACAATACTGCTGCTTGTTCATGCTATTTATGTGGAGCAAAGCCTACGGAAATGAATTCTGTAGCAGTATCACAAAGAGAAACGAAAGAAGAGTATTTTAAATTTGGTCTCTCTACTCTTCACGCCAAGATTAAATGTTTTGAGTGTCTATTACATATTGCCTATCGGCTTCCACTAAAAATGTGGAGAGTTAATCAACAGGACCCAATTTTTAAAGAAAATAAACTTAAAATTCAATTAAAGTTTAAGGAAGAAATGGGATTGATAGTTGATAATGTAAGGACTGGTTATGGTACTTCGAATGATGGTAATACGGCCAGACGTTTCTTTGAAAATGTTCAGACGTCAGCAAATATTACCCATCTTGACTTCAATTTAATAAATAATTTTTCTTTAATTTTAAAAATAATTTCTTGTGGCAAGGCAATTCTTTTGGAAAATTTCGAAATTCTTTTGAATGAAACATCTGCTATGTACAGAAATTTATACCCCTGGTACTATATGCCTGCCACAGTACACAAACTGTTGATACATGAATCTGAAATTATTAAAAATGCATCTTCTCCAATTGGCATGCTATCTGAAGAAGCATTAGAATGTATGCACAAATTTATAAGAAAGAATCGTCTAAGCCACACCAGAAAAATTAGTAGAGAGCTTTGCAATAAGGATCTATTTGTGTCTTTATTGCTACAGTCAGAGCCAAAAATAGCTAGAAACGGACAACAAAAAACAATTAAAACGAAGCATGGCAGTGAAATAGAGAAATACATATTGCAACAAGAGAGAGAAATACAGGATGTCAATAATTTAGTTTTCCCAGAAAAAGAATTTTCTAGTGACGAAAGCTCATTTAGTGATTAGATTTTGTATATTATTTGTAGTATTTATAATAAAAAAATTGTTAAATTTATTTGTTAAAAAAGACTTGTTGAACTAAATCTAAAATAAAAAAAACCTGAATATTATCCAAAAAAAGGAACTATATGTACTAAATTTTATTGGTCTGGAATAATTTTTTGGGTAAATATACCAGATTACCGATTTCGGTAATATGGGAGATGGGCGTGCTAATCGGACGATTTTGTTAAATTTTACACGAGTTATTTATGGCAACAAAAGAAACGTGTGCGCTAAATTTCATTGATCTAGGATGACTTTTTGAGTAAATATACCAGATTACCGATTTCGGTTATATAGGAGGTGGGCGTGATAGTCGGCCGATATGATTCATTTTCACACTTACTATTTATTGCTACAAAAGAACAGTGTGTGCTAAATTTCATTGATCTAGGATAATTTTTTGAGTAAATATACCAGATTACCGATTTCGGTTATATGGGAGGTGGGCGTGATAGTCGGCCGATATGATTCATTTTCACACTTACTATTTATGGCTACAAAAGAACAGTGTGTGTTAAATTTCATTGATCTGAGATGATTTTTTGGGTAAATGCACCAGATTACCGATTTCGATTATATGGGAGGTGGGCGTGGTAGTCGGCTGATATGATTCATTTTCATACTAACTATTTATGGCTACAAAAGAACTATGAGTACCAAATTTTTATTTATCTGGGATTTTTTTTTGGGTAAATATACCAGATTAACGATTTCGGTTATATGGGAGGTGGGCGTGGCATTCATCCAATTTCATAAAAATTTTGTGACAATAGTTCCTTTACCGTAAAACTTATTTCCACAAAATTTCATGATCCTAGGGCAACTCCTTCTATTTTTGGCCACTCGCTATATGGGCTCGTCACACTGTGTGACGTTGCCATCCTAATATGCGGGAAATACCTGCAAACAATTAGCGAACTAATGTCGGCGGCATTGAATGAGCTATCGCGGTGGGCAGAATCGAATGGACTTGGTGTTAACCCAGAAAAGACCGAACTCGTTCTGTTCACAAGAAGAAGAAAAATAGAAAGTTCACATTACCGAAACTTAACGGAGTAACTCTGAAGCTTTCCACGGAAGCCAAATACCTTGGAATTATCCTTGATAACAAGCTGAGCTGGAAACGCAACACAGAGGAAAGAAGAAAAAAGCACTGTGCGCTTTGTACGCTTGTCAGAGGACATTTGGCAGGAAATGGGGACTGCGACCGCACATAATCTACCTTAGCTTCCTAACAGGAGTTCAAAGGTTAGCGTGCATAGGAATAACAGGAGCCATGAGATCTACGCCACAGGCGGGTCTGGATATGATGCTTAATCTTCTTTCCATAGAAGAGTTCCTTAAATGTTCGGCGACCAAGAGCGCGATTCGCCTCTACGAATCACGAGCCTGGAAAAGAAGCACATTCGGACATGAATCTATTCTAATTCTCTTTGGAACCGAGGAATCAAAAAGAGCAACCGACTATATCATACCCAGTGTGAGATTCGGTATAGAACACACCACATCCATTCCCAGCAGACAAGAATGGGAAGAAACGGCTGTAGAATCCTACGGCAATCTCCATTTATATACTGATGGTTCCAAAATGGAAAACGGAACTGGATCGGGTGTATACTGTGAAACGCTGCAAATCAAAGAGTGCTACAAACTCCCGGATTACTGTAGCGTTTTTCAGGCAGAAATATATGCTATTGAAAAAGCTGCACAGGCCATTTACAGGAAAAATCTTACCCCCACAAGGGTAGTAATTTTTGTGGATAGCCAAGCGGCCATCAAAGCACTGAACAGTAAAACGACGAAGGCTCGAACGGTGCAAAACTGTAAACTTGCACTGAACAGTATCTGCAATACCCACAATGTCACTCTCTGCTGGGTTCCCGGACATAGCAATATTGAAGGGAACGACGCAGCAGATGAACTGGCAAGGCGTGGAGTAACTGCAAGTACAAACAGAGCTGACACAGATGTGCACATTCCAATAGACGTCGTCAAAAGGAGTATAGAACTAAAAGCCAGAGATATTGCCAACACAAACTGAGCTCCCAGAGGTGACTGCAACATATCTCGAAGGCTTTGGCCTGAGCTAAATGAGGAAAGAACTTGAAGCATTCTGCTTTTGGTCAAACGGGAAATCCGGATCCTTGTTGGAGTTCTAACGGGTCATTGCCCCATTGGGGTAATGGCCAATAGAATAGGTATAACAGCGCCAGACTTCTGTCGGAGCTGCAAAGACCCGGAGGAAATAGAAACAATAACTCACCTACTATGCGAATGTCAAAGTCTACAGAATCGTCGACTCCGACATATGGGAACAGATTTTTCAAAGACTTGGAAGAGTTGGTGAACACACCACTGCTAGACATCTGGAGGTTCATAAAAAGCACAGGATGGTTTGAGGAACAAATCGGAACAATGGTTTAACTTGGTACCACAAATATAAAAAATGGATTCGCAATGGACCTATAGGCCCCCGCGGAAGCGCCGGTAACGACCCTTCTTACCTAACCAAACCTAACCTAGCATACAAGCACTGTGAGACCCATTTTAACCAAAACACAATTAGAAACAGATCATGATCTCTCGCGTTCAAGAGATTTTTGGCAATAGAGAGGCGTATAGGAAAGGTTCCAAAACTAAAAACGCAATATGCCGAATTCATGAAGCAATATATAGAACTTGGACACATGACTGAAATTAGTCTGAATGATATTCCACATCCACATTACTTTATTCTTCACCACAGCGTTTTAAAAACATCAAGCACAACTACTTAGTTAACCCTGTGGTTAGATTGGAACCATTTGGTCCAAATTTCATTTCAATTTTTAATTTCAAAAGTTTCAAGTTGTTCATCAATGATCATATTTCCGTTCTACTTTTTGCAGCTATTTTGATTAAGGAATATTTAAACAAAAAAAATTGTTCAACAAAATGCAGCGAAAATATGACCATTGATGAAAAATGTGTAACTTTTGAAAATTTTAATATTTGAAATTGAAATGAAATTTGGACCAAATGGTCCCAACCTAACTGCAATGTTAAGAGTTGATTTTGATGCATCCACTAAGACCACATCAGGATTATCACTTAATGACTATATCTACAAGGGTTCAACTATTTAAAGCGACTTATTCTCAATACTTTTGCGGTCTCCACTTCCAAGGTTTGTCTTTACAATAGACATTGAAAATATGTACAGGACCACGTGAATCAAACTGACCGCACACTACAACTCATTATTTAGAGAGAAAACGAAATTGATCCTCAAAGGTACTATAAACTCAACACAGTAACTTATGGAATATCCTCATTACCCTACTTAGCAATAAAGGGCCTACAAGAGCAAACAGAGAAAAATTTCGAGCGGTTCCCACTTGAAACCAAGGTTGGTTGGTTGGTTGGTTTAAATGGTGATACTACTACAAGTAGTATACAATAAGCTCTGATGAGCCGTTTTGATGCCATAACCTCTTGTTCCTGTATATTGGGTACGTTGCGCACCAGGAGGTTGGTGTTTGCTTCATAACCATCCAGTGCGGTGAATAAATATAAATAAGTTGCAAATTTTTGCTGCCGAGAGTTCTTCTCAGTTGCTGAAGTACGGCTTACCTAGCACGCTCAATATAGATCTGGCTAGTACAGGGCAGGTGCATAGGAAGTGTGTTAGTGTTTCTTTTTCATTTGGATCGTCGCAGCCGCGACAATGCGCATTGAAGGGGATTCCGATTTTTTCCGCGTGCATTTAAATGCACCAGTGCCCCGTTATGATAGCTGTGATCCTAGCTATGTTGGTCCGGGATCTGGATAGCATATCTCGGGTTCTGCCTAAGTTGTATGTTGGCCACATTTGCCTTTATGTGGTTCATTTTGTTAGCTCTCTCCATCTATTACTTGCTATGGCAAGATAGTATGAGTGAAACCTTTCCTTCACTGTACTTAGTGGGACTGCTACTGGTTCCGCACTTGTAAAGTCAAGGAAAGAACCCAGCCTGGCTAGTTCATCCGCCTTTTCATTACCATAAATGTTCCTATGGCTGCGAACACATATTAAGGTGATGTCAAGTTGGTGACTCAGTTGGGCTAGTTCCTTTTTACATTGCCTAACCGGTTTGGAGTTCGTTTTGACCGCAGCTTAAGCTTTTATGGTGGCTTGGCTGTCCGACAATATTGCTGCATTAAGGTTGTTTGTGTTGGCTCGACTAATAGCTTGACAAGCTTCTCTTATCGCTAGAAGTTCAGCTTGAAGGACGCTAGCCGAATCCTGTAGACAGAAAGCTTTCGCCACACTCAGTTGCTCTGAATAGACACGGTTCCAACTCCGCATTCCATCTTAGATCCATCAGTGTAGATTGATATATCGATGACTGTATCAGGTCCTTCATTGCACCATTCTACCCTGGTAGGGACTTTATTGGTAAATGACCTTGTAAAATCAAGCATAGGGATGTAATAGTCCATATTCTTTGCCACCAATTCCTGTGGTAATGAACTAAGAATGTTGTTCTGTCCATATGGTCTGTTCCTTCTGTTCAAGACTCCCTGAGTCTAACTGAATAGTTTGTTGCGCAGATTTTAATATGAAGATCTATGGGAAGTAGGTGTGTCAGGACGTTAATTGCATCGGTGGGACAAGATCGGAGTCCCCCTGTAAAACCTATGCACGTTATTCGCTGAATCCTTGCCAGTTTTGATATGTTGTACGTCTTATTCAGTGCCGGCCACCAAACTAGTGAACTGTATGTCAGGGTAGGACGTACTACTGCGGCATATAGCCATATGAGTATTTTTGGTTAAAGACCCTATTTTTTTCCAAAGGTCTTCTTACAGGCGTATAAGGCTATGCAGGCCTTTTTAACTCTGTTTTCGATGTTGTTTTTCCAGTTTAGCCTAGAATCTAGTATGACTCCTAGATATTTGGCATTGTTGGATAGTGGGAGAGTTTGGCCTTTTAGTTTCGGTAGAACAAAGTGTTGCACCTTGGTTTTTGTGGTAAATAGCATCAGTTCCGTCTTGCTAGAATTCACTCCTAGGCTGCATCTAGCAGCCCAGCTGCTGAGCTCGTTCAAAGCTTCCTCTAGAATCTCGCTGAGAGTGGAGGGAACAGTCCGGAAGCCATTAAGACCACATCATCTGCGTATGCCACCACCTTTACTCCGATACAATTCAGTATATTAAGCAATTTATTCATGGCTATGAGCCAGAGTAGGGGAGATAGCACCCCACCCTTATTCTGCTGCTGAGGATTGAGACTATCCAGTTTCTCACAGGTACTTCCACACCTAAATTGGTCAGAGAATCCTGAATTGTTATTGTATGTATGTATTTAAAGGCCCCTTCTATATCTAAGAATCTATTATATTCTTTCTGATATAGAATCTATTATAGACCTTTCTATTGTTGTGATAACCTCATGTAGGGCGGTCTCCTTGGATCCACCCTTGAGGCAGCCATGTTGTGCTGCGGATAAGGATGTTCTAGGCACCAAGGTATTATGCGACAATTTTTGTGTTGATGACGGTGTGAGTGGTTCAGACAGCCGTCGAAATCAATTGCCAGCACTCCTTCAAGGTGCAGGGCTTGATCTTAGAAAATGATGTACAAACCATCCTAAGTTGCTGCAGGGAATTCCACCACAGGATCAAGAAGTTAATATTGATTTTGAAAACGTTTTCACAAAAATGTACGGATTAACCTGGATTCCGAAGGGAGAATAATTCTGTGTGACGACAAAAATAGAAATTAGCTCAACTATAACGAAACGTACAATCATCGCAAGTACAGCAAAAATATTTGACCCATTTGGTAGAACCAGTTGTCATCACGGAAAAATATTTATTCATCAATTATGGCAACAAATGTTCTGAACGGTCAGAAACCAGCCACTCTTCAGATTCACACTTTCGTGGACGCCTCCGAAAAGGCATATGGTTCTGCAGTTTATCTTTGCTCAAGGCTAGCTGACGACAGATTAATCGTCAGATTATTATATGCCAAATCACGTGTGGCACCTCTCAAACGTCAAAGATTACCTCGCTTAGAGCTATGTGCTGCAGTTCTTGGGGCTGAAGTAACTTCAAGAGTAACAAAGGAGTTTCAATTAACAAATGCGATTTCTTATTTTTGGTCAGATTCAGAGATCGTGCTTTCATGGATAAATTCATTATCATCATCACAGCAAACCTTTGTAACTAATCGAGTGGCTAAGATTCAGGACCTTACTATTAAAACTCAATGGCGCCATGTGAGCTCAAAGGAGAATAATGCTGACGTTATTTCACAAAGACTCTAGCCTACTAAAGTAATGATATGCAACTTATGGTTTTATGGCTCGTTGTTCTTGGCTGGCAATTCATCACATTGGCCATATCACAACGGACTTAGAAAGTAAGCCACGAGTACAGAGCTTAGCTGCAAACATGTCCACTAGGCAAGAAGATATCATATACAACGTGAATTGTAGAAGTGCTTTCAACATACTACAAAGAGTAGTTTCATATGTTTTGAGATTCATCAAAAACTTCAAGAATATTTCAGGAACATGGCCAGCAAAGAAATCACTAAGCGTTGAGGAGTTGAACGCTGCACTTACAGTTATCATATCAGTTATACAAGCTTCTGATTTTGGCAAGGAAATCAAGGAAATAAGGGCCCACCATGGCACCGACGGTTGTAGTCCTCTTAAAAGTTTATCACCCTTCATCGACGACAAGGACATTTTAAGAGATCAACATTATCATTTGACTCCAAACTCCCCATGTTACTGCCATACAATGATCCAATATCCAAATTGATTTTAATTGAGATACATATTGATAATTTCCACAGTGGTCCACAGAACCTGTTAGCAGCCCCAATAGAACAATTTTGGAAAATCAAGGGAAAAATTATGGCAAAAAGCTTTGTTATTATTCGGTCAAATAATGGGAAACCTACTTGCTTTTAGAGTCACACCATCATTTATAAGCAGCGGCGCAGACTTCTGTGGATCTTTTTGAGCTCATTATAAGATCCGTGGGAAGAACCACATAAGGTTTACATTGCTGTCTACTGTTCCTACGCCACTAAGGCCGTCCATCTGGAGGTAGTAACAGATCTTATCGGATCACTCAAACGCTTTGTTTCTCGGCGTGGGTATGTGATACCATATACTGCGACAACGCCAGCAACTTTATCGGGGCAAGCAACAAACTGAAAGAATTGAATGACGTCATCTTTGCAACAGTTTCAAAGGACAGAATAAAGGAGGGCTTTGGGAAGTCGCGGTAAAATCAGCCAAATATTTGGTGCTCCACAGCATCGTTCACGCATGAAGAACTCGAAACTTTCTTCATATAATATGAAGAAATTCTAAATTCACGACCGCTTACTCCATTGTCATCGGATCCAAACGGCTTGTCGGCATTAAAACCTTGTCATTTTCTAACTGGCGAGCCCTTGACTGCACAAATTGATTGAGCACACCACATGATACATCCGCATTATCAACTAAGTGAAAACCGGTCACGCAGATCAAGTATGAATTCTGGAATCGCTGGTCCCGAGAATATCTCAATCATCTTCAACAAAGGCATAAATGGAATCAACAATCACAAAATGTCCATGAAAGGCAGTTGGTCATCATCAAAGAAGACAGTGTACCTGTTTTATGTTGGCCACTCGGCAGAATAGAGCGAGTCTATAAAGGAAATGATGGAAAAGTCAGAGTAGTTGGCATAAAAACAAGTACAGGTATACGCAAACGCCCAGTTCACAGATTAGCACCACTATTGAGCGAATATGAAACCATCGAAAATCTTTCAACCACATCCAGATCATCAAAACAAGAAGTAAAAGCTAACCCACGAAACAGGCCCATAAGTGAAGAGGACGCAACTAACCGACAAAGAAGAGAAAATCAGTAACCAATCCATTGCTTCTGACAATTCTCATCTCCTTATTACTTTCATGTAGTACTCGGAACCGGAGCTACATTTCAAGTTAATCAATTTGGCTCTGAAGCAGAATTATACTTTGAAGGCATCGGGACAGCAAGAATAATAACAGCAGAATAGAAAATTATAGTATATTACGATTTGGCTCCGTTTTGGACAGAGATTACCACATTTTCATCTGGAATAGCAGTACTTCAAAAATTGTGTTCAAAGGCACAACAGTCAGCTACTTGCGACACGTTAATCGAAAATTTCGAGTACACTTGAGATGAACTTCTTCATAATAGAGATACGCAATAAAAAAAAAAAACCAAATGGCCATTTTAGCCCTTGAAAGGACTTTGATCGAGCTTCTTATGATCAATTGTGCTTGTGCGTGTTGTGAAATGTTTGAACTCAAATGACCGAGAACTGGACCCACAAGTTTTATGCCGACTCTGAACATACACTCTACGCCACGGCCTCCACCGTGCAGCATTTAACTTCGTTGGAAACGTTGCTCGTACTTTATTTGATTTTGGACTCTTATTATGCGAAAGAAATGTCACAAGCAATTAGTCAGGTTAAAGCAAACAAAATTCACTTTCTACGATTCATCATCGATTCTACACTTAATAGAATTGAACATGATAAAATTGCCACAAAGGGTAAAAAAATCCGTTATTATATATTAAGTAAAATTAGATTTTCTAATGAACAAGGTAAACAACGATTCAGAACAAATCAGAATTATTCAATTTATAACGCCATTAATAGCCCAACTTATGTTAATGGCAGCCAATCTACAAAAAATTTATTCAGAAATAATTAATGTCCTGATTGACGCCCCATGGAAAAATTAGACCATTACTACTCCTGCATGAACAACTGCGGAGTACAATCAATTCCATTAGTGGTCATCTTTCGCCAGCTCGATCATTGCCTGTTGATACTAATAACCTTGTACAATTCTACAAAATCATCAACGCAGAAGGAGCAGTGACCAAAAATGAAGTGATCTTTGAAATAAAACAGCCTCTCATCGATCAACAACATTTCGACTTATTCGAAGTAACTTCCATTCCTACACAAAAAAATTAAAGTGGCAACATAGAAACTTATGTTGCCTTATTAGCAGTCAACTCGCATCGAGATCAATTCCTTACCTTAACTTCTGAAGAACTCAGATCATGTTTCACTACGGATTTAAACCTCTACATATGCGACATCAAGGGACCCAAGTTAGTAAAGAGTCATCTGTTCATGCTTGTGAATTTCACATGTTTAATAATAAAACCAACAAACAATGCAAACTAGGCAGATTGCAAGGAACTTTTTCTTGAACGTAATTTAAACACAGAAATATGTGGATCTTGCAACAATTTCAGACATCGAAATGTCAGTGGTGTGCGACACTCGAGTTACGTAATTAACTCTAACAGGTTCAGGCATGTTAACAGTGTACCCAAACTGCTCTATAAAGAGTGATGCCATCACCATTCTTACATTAGATTCAAGGAAGGCAGCGCGATTGCAACATAAGACAAAATAAAGGGAATTTCCAATTCGACAACCACTCCGTTCGAGACCCAATTAGGAAAAATAACTGCAATACAAATCGAGATAGAAAATAAAGATTTCTCCACGCTATCTGAAAAAATGGTTTCCAATGGTCAATACCATCACATTGTGAGCTATCCTTCATCGCTGTTATCCATGACAATACACATCATATGTGTACTATGGGGACTTAACCATGAACGGAATTCCAGTAGATCAACAAATGTACCACCAAAACCTCCTTGTAGGCACATTAATGATTCATCATTTACTGTGCAGATCTAATTAATCAGACACTCATATTTCCTCCACCTTTCTCGTACTCTATCAACACAAACTCACCAACATAAGTTAAGTAATAGCTCAACGCGCGGGAGAATGTTTATTGGTCATAAATTCAAACTAAGCAACGTCAAGTGCTCAGCGGTCATCAACCTTAGGCATCGACAACGGCTTGACCCACCTTAATGTTTTATTGCTTATATTTATTTATTTAACCATTATTTGTGCATGTCAGCATACTTATTAACAACTGTCGTACAATTAAAAGTTGTCATTAATGATAACCTATATATTTTTGTATTTTTTGTTGCAATATTATGAATCATTAACGAAGCTTATTTTATATTTAATATATTAAGGGGGTCTTCTCATTGAGCAACTTTTTTTTTCAACTTTTTTTTGCATTTATTTATAGCTTGGGTAGTTGTGAATATGCCCCTAAAAGGATTTTTAGAAATTCGAAATACTTTAGAAGATACAGCCTTTTTTGTGAAGCAAGGTCTGATGGACAAGAAGGTGATGGAGGTAATAAAACCAGCTTACGAAGCGCTGTCGGCAGATAATTTGCTTGAAAGATGCCTTGGATCTGAAACTCAGAATTCCAATGAGTCCTACAATTCTGTTCTTTGGTCACTTTCGCCCAAACACATCAACTCAGGCGCACGCACCATCGAAGTGGCCAATTTCATTGCAACGTGCCTCTTCAACGACGGTTTTATACCCATACTTAAAATTATGGGTTTGATGGGTATTGCGATTGGCAAAAACGCATACGAATACGCACTATCTCGCAATGAAGACAGATTGAACCGATCAGAGACTCGAGCTGCGGCATCATCAAAAGCTGGCAGAACGGCTCGCAGAGCAGAGAGGGCAGCAGAAAGCAGTTTCTACGAAAAAGAGGAAGGTGGCCTGTATGGAGCTGGCATCGCTGACTAATATTTGTAAGTAAAAATTGTCAGCTCTTTAAAACTGCATTTAAACATTTTTGATTTTTTTTTTTCCCCAAAAAAGTTACTTCAAACTTTAAACGCGTTTATCTCGAACCCACGTTTTTCGAACTGGCGGCCATGATATCTCCAGTTCAACTGAACCGATTTTCATGAAACAAAGTGGAATCGACGCAGAATTGTCACCATTCTTGGGTGAACCTCGACCATAATTTTAAAAAATTTTTTACTATTTTTTTTTTACACTAAACTACAAAAAAAAAAACGAAATTGAAATTTTTTTTTTGAATGGCCGCCATTTTGTCAAAAAAAATCACAAAATTAAGCTTGAGGTTCACCCGAGAATTACATCTATACTGATTATAACTCCGTTTTTTTTTCATTTCAGACGCTCCGGAGACCCGGAATCGTGGCCGCCGTGACGACACCTTTTTTTTTTCACCACCAACTTTGAAGTCTCATTACTTTTTGAACAGCCCACGTATCGAGGCAAAAAAATTTTTTTATTTACTTGGAATCTTTTGTAATACAATAAATAAAAAAATTTTCAATTATTCTTTGCGTTTTCAAATAAGAATTTTTTTAAAAAGGGTCCAAAAAACGGGTTTTGAATGAGAAGACCGCCTTAAATGTTGCAATAAATTGTTAAGTTAGTCCTCAACTTTTGTGTCTACAAAATTGTGGCTCACTGCTAGATCAACTCTATGTCGCCATAATTGGATTTTTTGGTGTTCTCCGGCTGAGTGCACATGTTGACAACATAATCCATTTATGTGAATCTTCAGATACAAGCGATCATATTTATATTGTTGGTGATTTTAACCTTAATTCTATTGTTTGGTCCTCTTTTGAGAATAATAATATCTTAATTCTAAATAATACTGAATAATGCTTATTATTATAACCTTAGTGATAATGTTTTAAGTTATGATTTATTACCAATAAAATCCTTTCGTATCAAACTATACAGAATTTCAGGTCTTATTTTTATAAGTAGCAATGTAAAGTATGCGCTCTCAAAGTGCATATATTCCTTTCAGCCTGCTGATGTAAACCATATTCCAGTTTTTTTGCAAATTGAATTTTATGAATTTATTAACAATTGTGAGGATTTTTCAATGAATTTCAATTTTAACAACTGCAATTTCAATTTGATCAATGAAAGCTTCGCTACTATCAATTGTAATAGTATAATTCAATTTTATAACAAAAGTGCATATTCTTCTTAAGAAATACTTAAATCAAATATTTTTGATATCTTGTGCTTTTGTTTCAAGAACAAAGCAAAAAGTATGTTAGCTTCCTTGGTATACCAAAGGCTTAAAGAAATGTAAAATCTGAAAAATAAATTTTTCAATCTTTATAAGATATCTACCTAAGCATACCAACAGTACTTATTTAGTAAGAACAGTACTTATCTTCAGCTTACCGTACTTATTTCTCAAAGCGTATTTGTTATGTACTTATTTTGTTTTGCATGCCCGTATTCACCAACCTCAATATAATGCTCTCTTTATTTTAGCAGGCGTTTTAGTTTGCTAATTTTTTGTATTCACCAAGCAATCTAAATTTTTTTTGTTTCGAACTTATGTTCGAATTTTTCAGACAACACAACGTTTTTCTTTAAATTTGATTGCTTTTATATCTTGGAACTTAATTTTAACAAAATAGAAGATAAATTTGCAGTGAATTTGTATCTTTAACTACGGCGTTATTATAAATAGTAAGTACTTTTTAGTCTGCCACCAGCGCTGTCTTGCAATATTTTTTGAAAAAAATAAGCCTTCTTTTGGAAATTGTTTTGTTTTTAGGTTGGAATCGATTGCTAATTTATATAGAAGTTATAGAAGGAAGATAAAGGAAAAAAAATCTTTAAGATTCTGAAAAAAGGAGAGCGATTGAAATTGTGGTGAAATATAAGAACATCATTGAAAATAAAAAAACTGATGCGGCATTCCTAGAGCAAAAAGGAAGACTTGGGTGAATATTACCGAGGAATTCAATGCCACACACACCAGTCATGGTCGCACTACAAAATAGCTTCAAAATATTTGCAGAAATTCCGAACTTGAACTTAAAAAGGCTTAGCAAAAGAGAGAGGAGAACAGAACAGAGAGAACAGGAGAACAGGGGGTGGTTCCTCTCCTATAGGTGTTGTTCCTCTCCTAAAGGATTCTCTCTATTAGCTGTTGTAACAAAGCAGACATTTGCCCTTCAAAACAATTTCGACAGTAGCAACCTTATTTGAAATGGTGGAAGATTCTGAAGTAAGTGAACAGTATCATATTTCTTTGACGAGGTTAAAAAATATGCCTGTTTTTATTTAGGAGATGGAAGTAGCTTGTAGCTCAGGCCAAACTTTAACGTCAAAGCCACGAAGAAAGTGTGTTTCTACAAAAAATCGAGAAGATGTTCCTGAGCTCTTAGCATTAAAAAAACAAATGCTAAATGATAAACAAAGTCAACGATTGAAAAAAATAGGGCTAAGACCGAGTATTATAAAAAATGAAAAAAATGAGTCTTCTGTCTACATTTAACCAATAATGCTTCTTGGTTTTTAATTCTTTGGCGACAAGGAATAACGACTTAACTCAATCGTATAAAAACGATAGTTTAATTGCACTAACTACGACCTTTATTCTAAAATATATGAACCGTTAAACCAACGAAATATATGCAGACATAAGTGTTTATATATTTTGTGCAAATACATAATGGGTTTCTCCATCCTTCCAAAGACTGGCAATAAAGAAAATGCCATATCGCTTTTTTACGATATTTTAAATTTAGTCGTTATTCCTAGTGGCCAAAGAATTGTTTTTTATGCCTTTTATTGTTCTTAGACTAATCCCTGTAGTTAACTCAACTAGTCAAAGTAATTGAACTTTTTGGTATATACGTGAACTACTTTGTTAGATATGAACTATTTTAACAATTACTATTTTATTTAAAATCATTTAACTCAGAGTGATAAATAAAACAACTTTATTTAATAAACAATAACAATATGAATGAATACAATAAAAAAAAATTAAAAAATATGGATGCTTTTCTATTCTTTGCTTGCTTAGTTCAAAAATACAAACCGCAAATGACTTTTCAGCTAGACAATAGTCAGTTGGCATTAAGTCGACTATAAGTAGGTACATTATTTGTGCAACTACTTGATAAAAGTCCTACAGGAATACTTAGTGAAAAATGTTAGTGAAAGCCAAATGCCTTGCAGCAGTCAAGAAAGACGAATTTATAGCTGTAATCGAAATGGTGTTTCAAAATCGAAACTAGTGTTTCAAAATGTTTCTTTGAACATAAGTTCCTATGAAATTTTATCTTACTATATCTATCTTTATTAATAAAAACCGTTTTTTGTTTGTTTGACTTTTATACAAATCTAAACGGCTGAACGGATTTCGCTCAACCTTAAAACGTGTATTACTTGCGTCCTAGATTAGGTTATTGCTTACTGAGTTTTAACCACACCTTTTTTTACTATCCACAAATCAATTAATATGCTGTATTTCAGATAAGCGCGGGGTGAAGCGAAGCGCGCCGGGTATAAGCTAGTAATACTAATATAGGAAGTTAAAAAAGTTACATTTTTATTTAAAAGAAATTATTTATGTTTTGTTGGCGGCGGTAATAGTTGGATGTATAAGTCATTAAAGAAGTATTCTGTACTTCTAGTAGGATTTGTGGTATGTCCGCATCAGGAGGTGGAACTGGTCGATCACGTAGCCAATTGTGAAGGACTGATACTGCAACTATAATGATAACCGCAGTTTTTAGTTTGCAACGCATTTCTTTAAAAAATAATTCTGTATAGAGAAATGTAATAGAGAACTCAATATATATATTTTTTAATTGTTCCCACTGGAAATTTTCGTTTCCACACCCCTATAGTCCTCTCTACGATATTGCGAGTTTTTTTTTTAAAGTAGGTAACGTAACGTACTTCAGATTCAGATTGTGGATTAATCAATGGTGTCAGCAAATAGTTTGCACAAGAATAACCATTTTCACAGCGTATTTTTAACTGTGAGATTTAAAAATGCTTTGGTCATGATTGCTGCCTGGCCACCTGAGATATAAAGAAGTGAGAAGCAAATTTAAAATACATATACTCATCATATAAAACCTCGCTACTATATCCACAATTTTCATTTTCGCATCGCAGACTATTTGGGTATTAATGGAAAAGTAACCCTTTCTTTTTCTAAATAGCTCCCCAATTGGACCACCAGGCGACTGTATTAGGACATGAGTTCCTATTGCAGATTAAAAGATAACATATTGTAATTTATTATATTCATTACTTTTTCATTATAATTTCACCATCAATAACACCAATCAGATTTGGAATCTTTGCAATATTATAAAACTGAAGATTAGTAGAATGGATTTCCTCAGGAGAAAAAGCTAAAGTAATTTCGGTGCTTGCGAGAGAAGCAATTGCTTTTGAAGCGTCCAGTATAACTCTGCAAACAATTGGCTGCGATACACCGAATGCGTCAGCAAAAAGAAGTTGGAACGGTCCTGTGGCATAATAGCATAGCGTCAATAGAATTTGTTGTTCCACAGTAAGAGGGTTATTTCTAGGACCTAAGAAGGAAATGCTATCTTTTATGCGATTCGCAAGTGCAGCTTCCATTGTGCTTGGTAGCCTGAATTGCCTTTCAAATTCTTCCTTATTTAAGTGATTCCAATAGGTCCTTTTATTCCATTCCTTTTATTAATTATTTTATTACATATTGCGACATTATAAATACAATTTTTTCATTCTTTAAAAAACCACAATAAATTGACGTAAAATAAATAAAACAATTATTTTGACGATTTTCGGAACAGCTGTTTGACCTTGACACATATTTTAACTCTTTTTGAAACACCTGTTTCAAATTATGACAGGTATTTCAGCTCTAGCTATTAATATTGCTGAATATCAAAGAGGCGAAAATAACACGCTAATAAAAGTAGTAAGGTTGGTAATTACGAGCATAAAAATAGTAATAAATATAAAGATAGTTTGCGCTGAGCCGAAAATTATAAAATGGCTGTGATTAAAATTCCTCTTTTTAGTATTTTTTTTTACAAATGTTTAAAAAATTGCGATGTGGCATCATTCAATTGAAGTTGACAGCGTATCTCGTAGTTTTATAAATGCCAAGCCTGCACTGGCGGTCACAAGACCCGCACCACGCAGAATGTTCGTAAAGTTTAATTGTAAATACAAAAACACCAATATTTGCAATGCTAGTATTTTTTATTAATTTTGTAAAATTTTTTGATTAATTTTGTTTACTTAAGGTATATTAAGGTTTAATATAGGTGTAAATTTTTCCAAAAAATATTTTTTTTGTTGGCTTGATATGTTCTTCGTAGTTTCTATAATATATATACATGTTTTTAAAACAATACCTGAAATTGCATATTAAATAATAGTAAGTTTAGCAACCCATAATTTTAAAAATGTATGCAAAATTTCGAAAAACAAAAGCTTTAAACGCGATTTCTTCGAAACTAGTTTTTTTAAAACGGTTCAATAGATAACTCGAAATCTGTTGGTTAAATTTCAATGAACCTCTTTGCATTTTATTTATTTATTTAACTTATTTAACTTTCTAACTTATTTTTCTAACAGGTTGTTGTTGTATTTTTTTTATTTTTTTTATTTTTTGTTTTTCTCTCCTCTTTCCTTGTTTTAGGTGTAGAAGATATGCAATTCTCAGTGGGCGTAATCCGCCCACATGAATCGACACATTTTCAAAAACACGTCAAAAAGAAAAGACAAGAAGAAGAACGAATTGGGAACTTATATACTAAGCTTACATACTAACAGATTTTATACACATAGTAAAAGTATGTACTAATTTTTAATACTATGCTAAAATGTTATTAAGATGGAAAGCTGAGTGGGAGAACAACTAAATTTTGTTTAGGTATGGGTGGTAGACGGCAATGTAAGAAGAGGCATTTGGATATGGGAGAATAGAGTTAATATTACAATGCGGTGTTTTACTTATTTAACATTAAAATTTTTGATTTACAATTTTTCTACAAATGCTAGATCAAGGAAATAGAAAAGGGATCAGAATGGTGAAAAGGAATTGGAGAAGATTCTGAAGTGAATTAGTGTTTAATAAGGGGGTAGTTATGTAAAGGAAAGTGATTTGGAAAGAGAACGCTTGAATCTGAATTTCGATATTGGCGGTGTATAATGCTCGCTGATATTATTAAATATTTTACAACATCTATTCAAGGGCTCGTTCAATGCGTAAATAGTGTTGCGATGCGATTCTTTTAACAATTTTGTATACCTTGTTCGCCTTATTGGTTCATTAAATAGTACCTTGCTCGAGATGTATTCGCTATCGATGTTACCAGTAATAACATCGAATGTAAAGCATGAGCAAAGTAATATTCTCCTTGATGACAGCGACATTAAATTGAGGATTTTAAGTCTACTCTCGTATGGTGGTAAATTTGTATAGTGTAGAGGATCGTATAGGTCTCTCAATGCAAAAAGCAAGTATTGTCTTTAAATAGATTCTAGCCTTTCACTATGCACTACAAAAGCTGGGTTCCAAATTATGCAACAGTATTCTAAGATTGGTCGTACTAATGTGCAGTATAAGGTTTTAGTTACCCAAAGGTTTTTGAATTCTTTTGCACGTCTTTTTATGAATCCGAGCATTTTGTTTGCCCTGGATATGATATGATCGTAGTGAAGGTTAAAGCGCATCTTACTATCAAGAATTATTCCAAGATTTGCTATGTGGTTGACCCTTTTAAGTTCTACCTTATTTAGCATGTATCTGCTATATGTGATTACGTTTTTACGGGCAAAACTTATAACGTAGCACTTATTTATATTTAAATAAAGTTTATTTTTACTACACCACTGTTCCAGAGAAAAAAGCTTATTCTGTAAGAATACTGAATCCACTTCTGATCTAA
The DNA here is from genome assembly GCA_914767935.1 of Coremacera marginata. NCBI lineage: Eukaryota > Metazoa > Arthropoda > Insecta > Diptera > Sciomyzidae > Coremacera > Coremacera marginata. The sequence continues at coordinate 110,984,836 of OU612046.1, read as the reverse complement.
TGTTATAGTATAATTTTAAGTCATTTGCATATAAGAGATGGGGGCCATCATGCAAAACTTCAGATATGTCTGCAATAAATATGTTGAATAGAAGTGGGCCAAGATGGCTACCTTGAGGTACACCCGACGAGACAACAATCTTTTTAGACAAAGTACCCTGAAATTTTACATATTGGGATCTTTCACAGAGATAAGACTTGAGCCATTTCAGCACAGTACCTGATATACCAAATTTTTCTAGTTTCTTAGCTAGGATTTCGTGATCAACACGATCAAAGGCTTTACTAAAATCTGTATAGACTGCATCTATTTGGTGGCCCTTTTCCATTTTAGTAAGAATGTCTGATGCCATGATTGCATGATTTGTGGTTGTTGATCGTCCTTTACGAAAACCATGTTGCTGCTCGTTTAAACACGGTTTAATTATGCTCGTGAGTTTGGAACATATAATTTTTTTCAAATAGCTTTGGAATTGCTGACAATATTGCAATACCCCTATAATTTTCAACTGATCTCTTGTCGCCATTTTTATAAATTGGCGTAACATGACAAGATTTCCAAAAAGTTGGGAATATACCTGCATGCAAGGATTTGTTAAAAATCATATTTAACGGCGTAATTAATTGGTCTAAGCATTGAACAAGTGAAATTGGTGGTATAAGGTCTGGACCTGGAGATTTATTTGAATCTAGTTCTTTAATGGAATTGGTTATGTCACCCCATGTAATATTTATTTCACAAACCAATGTCGGTCTACTAGTTATACTGGCAAATGTAGGTTGATTTTGGGAAGTAGTTGAACAAAAGACTTCTTTAAAATGATCCGCAAAGAGATTACAAATTTCCTGTGAGTTAGATGAAGTAACATTGCCTTTAAACATGAAGTTTGGGTATCCGGTCGATTTCCGTTTTACATTTACAAAATCGAAGAATTTTTTCGGGTCTTCAATAATCCTTTCTCCTATTAAATTGGTGTAAAGCCTATAAGCCTCTTCGGACTTAATGGAAAACTCCTTAGACAGCTCTTCGTATCTAACCTTTACCTCATCACTTACAATGACGCAATTTTTAATGACTCTGTAAAATTTATTTCTTTGATTTCTCAAATTTCTAAGATTTGAATCAAGCCACGGTTCCGATAGTTTATTTTTTTCTTTATTTTTGGAACATGAGTATCAAATACATACAGAAAAGACTTTTTGATAGAAAGACGATACAGCATCGTCCAATTCTAGTGCAGACAAGTGGTTCCAGTCCAAACAATTTAAGTCATTTTTAATGTTATTGTAATCGGCATTGAGGAAATCGTATACAATAGAATTATTGAATGACTGTATAAAAGTTATGTTGTTAGTACATAACTCAGTAGTAAAAGCAGTATGGTGGAGGGTATTGGAAAATATCTGCTCAGCCTCACAGGTTGGACTAACCTTTACTTCGTCATATGAGTTAGTAAAAATCAAATCTAGCCAGCGATTGTTTCGGTTTGGAGCAGGAGCAACTTGCTGACTCATTACTATAAAAAGTACTTAATAAATCGAAGTCGACCGCATTGGACAGGTTAATTGGAAGGAGATGGTTGTCATCATCATCGTGCACAAAAGTTATATTGGGACGGTTGAAGTCTCCAAAAATAATAATTCTATTATCTTCGTTTAACGCAGCTGTTATTGACGTTATGATTTCACATAATTCATTGTAGGAATTGTGGGTTGAATTCGGAAGAATATAAATAACACCTATGTATACGGAAGCTTTTTGATCTAGCCTTATTTTGATTATTTTGTGCTCAAAGCATTTGGAGGAGCAGGTTACAATCAATTCACTAGATAAGGAGTTATGTGTGGCAATTAAGACACCGCCTCCTCGAGACAGGCCGCAGCTTGCATAGTTTCTGTCATTCCGGTATATTGTCCAGTTCCTATCTAGAATTTCTTCATTTTTGATAGCGTCATTCAACCACGTTTCCGTAAAGACAAAAACATTGAAATGACAAGATTTAGCTTCAACAAACAGTTTATTGAGTTTGCCTCTCATGCCACCACAATTGTGGTAGGATATATTAAAAGACGGAATTGAAGGTAGTGTATTTCGGGAGGCTGGATAATTGGACATTGCTTTAGGATGAGAGTTAGGAACAATAAAAATTTTTGAAGTTAGAACGAGCTCTTTGTAAATGCCATATATACTTTGAGCTAGTATGCGATGCAAATGCCGTGAGGTCGTTTTCAACATCAGTGGGTGAAATGTTGAGGCTTTCATGGAAGTTAATGAAAATTTTTTTCAGCTCGACAGGGTCGGTAGGAAGACCTTCTTGTTGGATGGATACCATAGCACTTGTTCTTGTTGTACCTTCAATACAGACTGAGTCAGACTTATTATGTAAATAAGACAGGTATAATCGAACATTATCATACAACCGACGGTCTCTTAGACGAGACATAACGAAACGACCTTCACTACTAACGTCAGCGAGATTTTTTGTGAGCTTCGCATTAGGTGGCAGAAGAGGATCCAGAAAGGCTGGTGTAGCATTAGTGAACGTTTGAGTATTAGCGCAAGTAATTAAGGGAGGAGGTGTGTTATTGGAGGGTTGGATTGCTGGTGAACGTGTTGCAGTAACAGGTTGTGTAGAAGTAGGCTTAGGTATGACTATTGCGGGCTGTGGGGTTGGATTTAGTGTATGGGAATGGACGAAATTAGGATATTTATATGAATAAGTTTTATTTTTTTCGTCGTTATTGAGGTTAAACGAAACCCGTTTTACTTTAGGATAAGGGAGTTTCGACGATTGAGTAATAGGAAATTTAGAAGAAGATAACAGTTGAGAAGATAGTTTTGACTGTGGAGAAAACTTTGGGAATAAATTTGTTTTATATGACCAGTTTTGATCTTGAGCTGGCTTTGAGGGTGTTCTGGCAGGTGGGCTTATATTATTTTTATTACTATTAATATTAGTAGGCTTAATAGATTTAATCATAGGCTTAGTGATAAGCTTAATACTAGGTGCCTTAACTTCCGTTTTTGGTTTTTCCGTCCATTCAGTTATACGAATGTTTCCTTTCGTTCGCATACCTGCACTAGAAAACATCCACGCATATGCCTTGGGTATATTAAATTTAAAACTGCTAACCTTGGATCGTTTTGACGACTTTTTATGGCAGTCTGAGATGGTTAATTTGTACTTCTTTTTGAAGTAATTTTCTACCCAAGTTGCATCTGTAGTTGTGGGGAAGCCTTTAACGAACAAAGCAGTGCTATCACTTTGGTTTCCAGTCTTCAGTTTTTGAATTCTGTAATTCCATTCTGATGTGGTCCAAGAGGTTCCAAAGTGATTAATTATTTTCCGAGGTGCAGCAACAGGTGGTTGTATTAATGGTGTGGGTGTTGGTTGGCTAGGTTGCGAATCCGAGTTAGATGGTAAGGGACGCACTGAAGAGGATAGCACGGAAGCTTCCATGATTTCATCGAAGAGGGAGGATGAATTGTGTTCAATGGCTTCTGTCACATTGATTCTGTTGGTTCCAGTACTGATTGCATCAGATATTTCCGCAAGCGACTCTCTAAATAAGACAAGATCGTCACTTATTTCATTTATTTTGTGATACAAAACTTCGATAAGTGGATCTGGTACAGTTGGTGATTGTGTTGTTTTCTCCGAGGTCGATTGCAGCAAGATGTCGACGTCATTTCTTAAGCACGCGATATTTTCAGTTACATTTTTTACTGAATCAACTGTGTTTATTTTCTCAAAGTTTGTGTCTATTGATTTATTTATAGCACTTATTGCGGTTTCAACACAGTTTATATCGTTTTGATGGTCTATGGCATAGTTTAAGATTTTGGTTAAGTTCTGGTTTAGTGTTCCGAGCTTTTTATTACTTTCATTTTTTGTCACTTCGACAGCACTGCTGAGGTCTTCTATTGATTTTAATGCCTCATCAAATTTCGACACCAGATCGACTGTCTTTTTCAAACACTGTTTATTTTCCGACCGCACTGAGTTTGTTAAGTCACTAAGGCATTTTATCGCGAGTAGAACATGCGTGAGTGACAATTCTTTACATTCATCGCAGTAAAACGAAAAATTGGCCAGATATTCGTCAAGATAAGTTAAGCTTCTTTTCGATAAGCCTATGCAAGAAGTGTGGAAAGATTTTCCACAAAGGCCTTTGCACGTTATCTTGGGCGCCTTACGGTCATCTGCGGTACAAGAAGGTGAAGCACAGATTTTATCCATTTTTGTTTTAATTGCTCTTATTGCTATTTTTTTATTTTTAACTTTTTTTAATAATTCTGTTTGTTTACAATTGTATGTTTACAATTATTTGTTTATAATTCTGTCTCTTTAGCAGAAAAATGCCAATACAGCAGTCAGAGGTTGGGAGCAATAATAGCCCAAAAAGATTTTTTTTTTTTTTTTTTATGAGTAAAGTTGACACAGTGAACGAGAAATATCTTGCAGAATTCGCACTTTTATTTAATTTCGGTCGTATTTTATAGTACTGTTGAACTGATTATTAAATAGCCCACTGAACTTTTAGCTGTGGTCAAGTGAAACTACTGATTCTTCTTTGTAATTTTGTCCTTTAAGCATTCTTCCTAAATTCAAGTACCTACTATTTTTTGTTTTTTTTTTTTGACAAAAAAAACCTCTTTTTTAAAATTTTTACTTTAACTTTCGCCATAGTTTTTAAAAAACCCTCCGGGTGCCGTACGTAGGGAGATGCCAAATTAGTGGTCTGTACTTTATAATGACATTTGATTTTTTTGTTTGAGATACATGGGAAATTCATCAAACCGTTTTGGATGTATTTTTTTTAATGTAATTTTCAGCGCCCTCTTTATAAAAGCCTGAAAACTATTTTCAAAAAAAAAGATTATTTTTAAAACAATACTTTTTATGTACAATAAGCTGTATAAATTTAAAAAAAAATAATAACTCCTTGTTCCTAAAACAAATTTTTGAAACAAGCTGCGTTTTTTAGTTTTTACACGTATATTATACCCTTAATCAATAAAAAGGAAAACGCCTATTTTACATACTTTTAATTTTTGATTTTTTTGGAACTCATCACTTAAAATCGACTTCTTGAAAAACTTTAGATATGGTTCACTATTTATCATGTTGACAAACAAATATATAAGTAGGGTGCAGATCCTCCTATGGCTTTAATTACGGGTTGAACTGTCGATGGTATAGTCAACCAGTACTTGAAGTACAGTAGGCTATAATTCGTCATTCGAAAGTCTTCTCAAGTGGAGATGAGTTTTGGTTTGGTTCCTGCTTTGTTGTCAGCAACTTTCCATTTAATTTTATGTCAGAGGTGATTTATAGGGGTTTAATCTGGTGCATTCCCTGGCCAATCAAGTTGCTGAATTCCGAGTTCGTCAAACACTTTTTTTACCAGTTGAGAAAGAAATAAATATAAATTTTATATATCGCCAGTACATCATAAACAATTTATTTAGCCCGATGGCATAAAGGGCAATTCATACAATATGGCACACATTCCCATACCATCCGTTCTTAAAGAAAAATTTTTTAACATGCAATAACAATAGAGTTCAGCTATTACAGCTTTTTCGCACTTTCTCATCACTAACCCTTCAGAAGCCACCACCCAGCAATAGTTGAAAAATATGAATGTTATGGATACCAGTGACTCCAAACAAGTTAATGTGGAAAAAATGTACGCACCAATGTTGGGCTTAGGGACAACACAAGACGTAACCACTAGCCATGCATATACATAGATCTAATTGCACAACTGTTTTTAATCTACTTCTGAGTTGAACTTTTGACAAATTAACATCGAAAACGATACAATTGATAATAAAGGACTCATGCCGTTTAAAGGAGCAGCAGCCATATAATTTGTTCTACTGAATGGTAAATACATTAAATTGTTACTGTTTCTTCTGCTTCTACGGTGTTCAAATTTATATGAGAAAGAAGTTCTGGAGAATCAAATACACCTGCAATGAGTTGGTGTATACGACATCTGCAGATTTCCTTCGCTCACTTAAAGACTGCATTTTTAATAGTTTCAAACGATCCTCATAAGGAGGAAGGTTTAATATGTCAGTTCCACTTAAGCCCCTTAGAGCAAACTGAACAAAACGTTTTTGGATTTTTTTCTATTCGATCAACATGCATACTAAAACTTAGAGACCAAACTTGACTTGCATACTCCAAGTGAGGACGCACGATTGCATAATACAACGTTGTAGTTGTGATTATAGAACTATGATTGATTTCTATTTTCTTTTTAGAAATCATGATATTGATTTTTCTATTACTAGAGGTAATTTTTAATCTATACTTAATAAAATTTTATTATTTTAGTTAATGCTTCTTAAAAGCCTCGTTATTGAATTTTCTCCTTTATTAATTAGGAAATCATAATTAATTATTATTAATTAAAAATTAAATGAATTAATTTTTATTTTTTAGGAAAACAAATTTAATAACCATTCTATGTAAATCTAGTCTGTAAGAAATGTATCCATAGACGAATGAAATAAAATATAATAGAATATAATAAATAAACTTACCGATTTTTGTTGTTTTTATCAAATATACAAACTAAAATTCCCGCTTTGTGCAGTTTTTATCAAAGACACACACTAAACTTCCCGATGCATCAAAAAAAAAAAAAACGCAAATCAACACCACTAGAGGACGCTGGGGGCAAACTGCTGTACGCAAACAACGTCAATGTCTTCGTAGAGCTTATACAGCTGGTGGTTCATTTGGATGCGATAGTCATCGCCGACTCGAACAGGACCGAAGATTTTGCGACAGACTTTTCTCTCGAACACCCCCAGAGCTGCTGCGTCAGTTTTCGAAACTACCCATGCCTCAGCTCCATAAAGAAGCACAGATGGAACAAGCGTCTTATATAGTGTTAGTTTTGTCGATCGAGAGAGGGCTATGGAACTTAGTTGTTTACTCAGCCTGTAGTAGCACCTATTAGCAATTGTTGCTCTTCGCTCTATCTCCAGGCTGACATGCAGGCGTCAAACCCACTTTGGCTGATTCCTTTTCGATAACGGTGAAAGCAGCGGAAATATCTCTCTTGGTTCTGCCGACAATATCAATATCATGAGCGTACGCAAGGAGCTGTACAGCTTTGGAGAAAATGGTGCCATTACGATGCATTCCAACCGTTCGTACCCTCTATGATGATGTTGAAGAGGTCGCAAGGTAGTAGATCGCCTTGTCTGTTACCTCTTTTGGTATTGAAGGTTTCGAAGAGGTCATTTCCTACCTTGACGGAGCTGCATGTGTTGCTCAAACCAAACCGAACGCAGCTTTATAATAGACAAAAAGATGATGTGTAACAATTTGGATTGTTCCGGAATTTGTCGTAGTGTGAAAATTTGGTGTATGGTGGATTGGCTAGATCGAAAGCCACACTGATAAGGTCCAATCAGTGTTTTTTTAATCGACCTTAATCTTTCACACAGTATATTTGAGAAAACCTTGTATGTGATGGAAATTAGACAGATACTTTGATAGTTGGCACAGATTGTTGGGTCTCCTTTCTTAAGTATAGGGCAAAGTATGCTGAGATAGCCAAAAATGTCTGATGAACTGATGCAATCGCCTTATTAATTAATCGCCGCCGGTTTTAAACACTTCAGCTGAAAGACCGTCAGTACCCGCTGCTTTGTTGAGTCGTTGAATAGCAACTCAACCTCTCTATGGCTTGGTGGTGGTATTTCCACTCCGTCATCGTTGATTTGTGGTGCTGAACTGCTTTCTCCATGGGCGGCATTGATCGAATCGGTGCCAGTAATATTGAAGAAGCGCTGTCTCCACAATCTCAGTGCGCATTACGTATCTGTAACCAGATCTATATTTTCATCTCTACAAGAGGATGCTCCGGGCTTGAAATCTTGGGTTAGACGCTTAAACTGTTGATAGAACTTTTGTGTCTCCTTCTTGCCCTGGTGCACCTTGAGTTTTTCTCTTACTTCTTATTTTCGCGCTAGGTTTCTTGCACGGCTCGCGTTGCAACTGACTGCAGCGTTTTTCTATAAGCGGCGTTTTTTAATGCTGTCGCTATGCGATACTACTGATCGTACCATTAGTTCTGAAGTTGCGAGTACCGGAAACTAATTACTTCTTTAGCTGTAGTGATTATGGAGTGGGATATATGCACCCTAAAGTCCACTGTCCTCGTCGGGTTGAGAGGGTGGTAGGTTGGGCTTAACTGAGAGCTGAGCGGAGTAGGCCTCGGTAGTCCGTTGTGATTGTAGTTTAAAGACATCTAACTTTCGTTACATTCCCTTGCGTATGTTCTTCGCATTGCATAGTCCCATGCAAATCTTGGCAGCAACAAGATAGTGGTCGGAGTCAATGTTGACCTTCTGACCCGTACGCACATCTAGAACACTAGAGGCATGCTTTCCGTCGATTACAACATGCTCAATTTGTTTTGGTTTTTTTTGATCGGGGGACAGCCAGGTGGCCTTGTGAATGGGGAGGTGTTTACATCTGATTCTACTAACTACCGTGTTTCGTGCTGCGGTGAAGTCGGTTAGTTTTAGACCGTTATTCGTGGAGGTCTCAAGAAGACTGGACTGACCGACAGTGGGGCCTTCCCTTCCGACTTTCGCATTTAAATCTCCGAGGACTATTTTCACGTTATAGGCCGGTAGGTGGTCGTATATGTCCTGAACACTAGCGTAGAAAGCATCCTTGATAGCTTCGACCTTTCCCTCCATCGAGGCGAGAGTGCAATTTTGGCTAATATTGAAGAATTTCACCTTAATGCGGATCATGGCCAATCTTTCGTTCACGAGTGTTAACCGGGAGACAAGGTAGCTATTCGCTAATAATTCGCAAGGCTAATTCGCGCTTCTCCGCATAGCAGCTGTTGTAGATATTGCAGTCTGCTCCTTTAGAGCAGCCTTGCCTTTTCCATCGCATTTCCTGGATATCGGTGATGTCTGCCTTTATGTTGAGTGCTTCCTCCAGTTGGATAGTGACATCTTCCCTATAAAGGGTCCGGACATTCCAGGTGCATATTCGTAAATCATTGTCCGTTTTTCGTTTGCTGTAACTGGGAACGTAACTGGGGTTCTTATTTAGTAAGTAATATGGCGGGACCCAAACCATGCGCACATTCCGTGCTTAAAGTCTACGAAGCGACCTCTCAAGTTTAACGTCAAGAAGAAGACTTGGAGGATTTAGACAAAGTTGCCTTTAAGGCGACATCGACTCGCTTTGACTGTGCCAGGTTATCGGAATATGTGGGTTTATCGATCAAGATACAGCGCTTGTTCGTCGCTACGCCTTTCCACTCCCTCGCTGGTCACCCGCTGTATTGTCCAGGAAAGCTTATTTATTAAACTTATTCGCGGCTAACCTTCATATCTGCAGGCCGTTCTCCATCCGCAACCTGTGACCTGTCCAATGGCGTACAGCTAAGCCCCCACATAATACTCTTTTATTCCACGAATCCGGATCCACTATCAAAGAACTGCCCAAATTTAATTGATTTTATATGTATTTATTTTAATTTGCAAATTTTTGCAAAAAGTCAAGTTTCAACAATTATAACTTTTCTGTCGAATTTTGGTTTCGTTATTTTTTTGCAAAAAATAGTTCCAGATAAGGCTTAAGCCATTCATGCTATGGTTTTTTTTTAAATTTTGTATATTTGGATTTTCAGGGATTTTTTTCGTAAAAATATTTAACTCGAAATTTACAAATAGGTACACTTCTAGCAAAGAAATTCATAACAAACAGGTTATTCAACATGGTAACACAATTTTTTGCATTTACATTATGAATAGTTTATAAAAACATTTCCATTAGAGCGGGTCAAAATGTATGGAGCAAAAAAATCGATGTTGGCCCTCCCTAGCGGTGCTCTATGGGCCATTTTAAGAAGCTTTGGCGAAAAGAGTATAGTTCTATCTTGAAATCGAAGCCTCCCACTTTTTCAAAATAGGTATTTTTCCAAAATAATCAAGATTTGACTAAGAAATTACATTTAAAAGACAAAAAACATTTTATAGTTTCATATTGCAATTCCAAATGTCAAATAGCCCAAAATGTTTAGCGTTCAAAATTAGGGGTTTGAAACAAAACAAAAAAATTTGCTTTTTCTTTGCTTACTCGCTAAATGAATAAAGCAATTTTTTTCTTATTGTACTTTATTTCTTTCTGCAGAAATTCGACTTAATTCGTCAGTAGAGAAATACATATGCAAAGTTAAAATAATTCAAAATAGAATGGCTGCATAAAACTGAAATTTGTTTATAAGCAGAAGTAAACAGTGTCAACAATAGGAGTGATTTTGCTTACAACGAAAAGTCTATTTTGCTTCCAAGCCTGGGTAATTTCTTACGTCTCTCTAATGCTGCCATCAAAGAACCTTCTCGATTCAGCAATTGAACGTATCTTTGCGTTTCTTGTTTGCTTAACGGAATTTTTAGATCAGGCAGCTGTGGATCATTGTAATCTAAATATTGATACAAATGAAAATCATACCCTGGTTCGAATTAAATAAAAAAAATGTTCCAACTAGTACACAGTATCGCGGGTGCGGACAAAAGTCGAAAAAGTATTCAGAGTTACAGACAAAATTCTTATTATTTTTGGTCATAACGGATTCCACTATATCTTTTCAGTTACAAGCATGCCATGTCCCTTTATGTGGCTCTGAAATGTCATGCAATATAATTTTTCAGAGTTTAGTACTCTAGATTCAAAACACATCGTAAATTTTACTATTATGAATATACAATAATATTTTACACGTGGCAGACGTGGCGTAGTGGGTAGAGTGTGTGGCCCATACGCCAGAGAACCCAAGTTCAATTCCTACATAACACAGAAAATTTTTTCAATTGAGTTAATTTTTCTGTTCGGCCGTAACCTCTTTGCAGACAATGGCAAACCTCAGAGAGTAAATACTGCCATGAAAAGCGTCTTGAGAACATAAGCCGTTCGGAGTCGGCATAAAACTCGTAGGTCCAGTCCTCGATCATTTGTGTTCCAACATTTTCACAACACGCACAACACGAAGTGCTGAAATGCCCATTTATATTTTTATTTATTATTAGTAATATTTTTTACATATATTTCACTTGATATAGCGTCAATTTTTTTATTGGAAGTGGTAGAAAGAAAAAAAAGCTGCACTACCAACTACCACCACCAACTATTTTTTGCTATAAAATAATAATTGGTACATTTTATTAATCTGCGATAATTTTTTGGGAAATATAGCAAATTACACAACGCTGGCAATGGTTATATAGAAGGTTGGCGTATTAGTCGGCTGATTTGGTTTATTTTTACTTCAACTATTTCTTGTGATAGTTTTTGGGGAAATATACCAGATTACCGATTTCGGTTACATGGGAGGTGACCGTGTTAGTCAACCGATTTGATTCTTTTTAACACCAAGTATTTATTGTGATAAAAAAATATGTGTGGAAATTTTTATTGTTCTACATTAATTTTTAGGGAAATATAACACATTATCGATTTCGGTAATATTGGAGGTGGTCTTTTCATTCATCTCAGTTCAACGAAATTTTGTGTGAATATTTCATGATCCTGCGACAACTCCTTCTATTTTTGTCCGCGACTTATATGGAGCATATATGGATTATATTAAAAGTAACTATAATTAGTAGGGAAAGTTAATTAGTTAGTTCGATGGCCAATTAAAAATTATTGAATTCACTTTTGTTTTTAAGTTTTTATTATTTCGTTATGTGAACTTAGATCGTGTGGATACTCTGCAGAGTTCTACGAAACGTTTTCTCTCAATAAGTCAAACTTTTGAAAATTATCAGTGGTGTAGCCACTTTGAAGAAAAAAGTTATTTAAGAAGTTGACTTTAGGAGAAGGTCCACTTCTCTCCTATATTTTAATAGGAGAATTTCCCTTATATTTTCAAACGTTTCCTATATTTGGTATAGGCAACGCTTAATGCTTTTTAATTTTCACAATAGTGTATTTTTATAGGTAAGTTCATTTCATTTCGTATTACTTTAAACGCTGAACATTTTGGACTGTTTGAAATTTGGGGTTGCAATATGGGAAAATCAAGAATTCGTCAATTTCCCCAAAACGTATTTGAACGCTTCTTTTTAGCAAAGATAGTTACAAAGCGCCCTCTGGCGGCCCTCATAAATAAAAATGAACGTCAAAAACGGATTCCTTGACCCCAAAAACCTCCTATATATACTCATAAAAAAATGTTTCTTGTCTTTTTAACGCAATTACTAAGACAAATCTTAAATATTTTGAAACACTGCCTATTTTAAAAAAGTGGGAGGGTCCGATTTCAAGACAGAAGGTCTGTTCCCGTCAGGCCCGTAGCCAAGGGGGGATTTTAGGTGTTCCAACTCTCCCCCCTTAGGATCCAAAAAGTATGAAAAAATAACACAAATGAGACTATTAAATTCAAAATGTAATTTTTTTTAAGAAACACAGAAAATTATGTTAATTTATTTTTCAAAGCCATTTTAAGAAATTTCGCTTAATTAATGAAAAATGTGTGACGGCAAATGAAAGAATACCTTTGCTTATAAAAGTCATACTCAATATATTGGAATTTAGCTGCAAGGAGTTTGTATATTAAAGAACCGTTTTCAGTTCTGGATTTTGAAGCTTAAAAAGTCCCTGATATCCGGAAAAATTTATATTTGGAATTATACCTAGAACGAATACAATTCCAAAAATTATAGAAAATTAGGTTGACTTTTTTTATGCAATATACCTAATTGCACCAAAAACCTTTAAGAAACCATTTGCTTCAATGGTTTTTTTTTTAATTTTTAAAAGCTATAAAGTATAATGCCAAAAAATTTAACCACTAAATTCAACACATTATGGGGAATTTCACGTAAAGCGGATAACTAAAAAGTTTGGCCATTCTATTTTGTTGTTTTCTAAGTATATAACAAATGTAAAATTTTATACTTGGCAAAAAAATTCTTTTCCAAATTAAAGGTTTCGAAAAATTACCTATAATCTAAATATCCTTCTTTTTCGAAAAATGAGGATTAAAAAATTGTATACCGTCCAGTTCTAGGGGGATTGGATGACTTTTCGATCATGTTACCAAATTCTCATAAGAATAATTAACAATTACAGTTTTTTAAACTACTGCATTTTTGAAATTACTTTTATTATGTTAAAATATTAAAAAACAAATTAGAAGTTCAAATTTATTTTTAATTTGCAAATAGTTTAAATTTAAATCCACAATTGATTGAATTCTTAAATTCCAGTGAACGCCATCTATTTATTATTGTTATATTCTAACGCCATCTATTTATCATTGGTATATACTAACGCAATCTGTGTTTCATTACGCTTTTAAGTATTTAAGCATATTGCAACCTACTTCACTTTGTGAACACTTTTATTTTCTTCTTCTTCTTTCAAAATTTCCTATAAAAAGAGAGCACAAGCTAGAAGTTTAAACTTTTAACTGCTTGCTTGCTGGACGACGATGGTCGGCCGCTAGCAGTGCAGAGTTTTGTTTAGTTTTTTAGCTTCCTTAAGCTGTGCTGCTTGTTGAACGACGATGTTCGGTCGCTTGCAGTACAGTTCCAGGAGGAGCAAGTTAAGTTTGTGACGTTCATGTTGCCATAAATCTATCCTTACGGTGCTGCTCGTTGAACAACGATGGTTGGTCGCTTGAAGTACAGCAACGGAAATGCTTTTGGCGCGTGATATTGTGAGGTTCTACTAGTTGGACTTCGCTGGCCGGCTGCTTGTAGAGCAGCACTAATGTTGCATTGTTTATTCTAATTATATTTAAGCTTGTGGTCTCTTCTTCTATTTTTCCCATTTTAACAATTACAGATTATACGCAAAACTGTGTGTCTGTGTGTGTATTTTAATGAACATGTAATCCATGTTTTGTATTTTATTACTAATAAATACATTAAACAAATTAACACTGTACAATTGGCGCCCAACGTGGGGCTTCGTATACCTATAATCACAATTTTACATGAAATCTTTCATACAAGTTCGCAAAAGCACTCGTTTGAATAAAATGGCGACTTTTTCACCCGATCAGTTTGAGCGTCTTATGCAGGCAGTGTCGACTGCCAATATTAAAATGGTGTCGTTTAGTAGCTGTACTGCGCGTTTTAATGGCGAGCGGAATCCTTCCAAGGTGGAAGAATTTATTTCAGCTGTGTCTACATTAAAAAATGTGGATTAAATAAATAAATGATGATGAAATAAATGATGCGGATGCCGTTAATGGCATGCCAATGTTGTTTGAAGGTGATGCCTCTGAGTGGTGGCGGGGAGTTAAGACCAGTGCTACAAAGTTTGACGATGTTGTCAAAATGTTGAGAGACTCGTTCTCGCCTCCAAGGCCAGCGTGGCGAATTTATGTCGAAATTTTTGAAATCAAGCAAAAAAAAAAATTAAGCCACTGATAGCTTCATTTATAAAAAGAGAGCTTTGTTTGCGCAGTTGACAAAACCACCAGCTGAAAGTGAGCAAATTGATATTTTGTTTGGAATGCTTCATGCCCAAATACGCGACAAAATTCTGCGGAGCAAGTTCTTGCAGAACGCAGCAAATCAGTCTGTACTGAAACAACTACAAATAATTGTACTATGTTCGTTCTGCCGGAAAAAAAGGACATTCTATAGAAAAATGTTTCAAAATTGAAAAAACAGGACGCCGATACAAAGCAAACCTTAGCTGCTGCAAAGCAAGTAACGCCACCAAAACCAAAGTTAGCATGCTATGGCTGCGGCGCACCTGGCTATGTTCGCTCCTGGGTTTGTGAATTTTAATTCGATTTCGACGTCAGCTATTGGAAGAGATATTCCTATTGCCAACGTTAAACTTTTTGGTGTGCGTGGTCAAGCCTATTTCGATACTGCAGCTCGTACCAGCGTGGCTAGTTCTAATCTTAAATACGTCATGGATTTTCATAACTGCAAGTACATTAAGGTAAAGTGTGAAATCGCGTTGGCTGACGGAAGCGTATCGATGCAAGAATGCTTATCAACAATCTGCAAGATTGTAATCGGGGGAAGGTGTCTCAATGTTCGATTCATTATACTGCCAAACGCCACTGGCAATCGCACGCTTTTAGGTGCGAATTTTTTGGAGCAAGTTGGCATTGTTTTGAATATGGAGCAGACATTTTGGTATTTTGAAAATACTCCAGATATTCGTTAAGACTTTGCTGAAGCATGGCCTTTGAAACAAAACTTGATCGAAAATGTTCAAATAATGTGAAGTCAACATGTCAGAATTGAAAAATTATGGACCAGACTATTTAAAATCCAGTGACTATTCACCTCACTCAATACAATCAATTTTCAAAGATTGTTTTCCAATTAACGAAGATACTCCAGATAGGAAGAAACTGGAAAAAACGGCTCATCTTTTCAATGGCGTGTATTCAGCTGCAGTTAATGAAAATGAGCCAATTTCTACGAAGCTGTATTCCATAAATTTTAAAATCCTAAAGGAAGATGACGGTAAAAACCTAAGCTTTGAGCAGAACCAGCTAGATCACGTGCTTCAAGGACACCATGTAGTTTTTGGGGATTTAGGAGAGCCAACTCCATATGCAGTTCATGAGATTAAAACTGGAGATCACGATCCTATTGCATCTCAACAGTATCGGCTGTCATTTCCTAAAACGCGAGAGCTGAAGGTGGAGATAGACAAAATGTTAGCTGCTGGTATTCTGGAAGAATGTGAATTGGCTTGGACCTCACCTGTTGTCATGGTCCCGAAGAAGGATGGAGGAGTTCGAGTTTGTGTCGATTATCGCAAACTTAACTCAATAACTGAGTCCGACAAATACCCGTTACCAAGAATGGATGACTTGCTACATGCTGCAAAAAGACACGCAGCATATGACAACATTAGATTTGCAGAGCGGTTACTACGAAATTAATGTAGCTCCTAAAGATTAAGACAAAACATGTTTAATAACTCCATTTGGTATATTTCGTTTTACTAGGATGCCGTTCGGGCTCAAGAACGCTCCTGCAACATTCCAGCGCTTGATGGATCGATTTAAATCAACTTTACCTCACGTTCGCATGTTAGCATACCTTGATGATCTTATAATTTGTTATTTTCCTTTTAATAATCATTTAACGGACCTCAATATTGTTTTTGATAAACTCAATAAATTTAACTTACGAGTAAATAACTCTAAATGTCGTTTTTGTTGTTCTGAGGTTAAATATTTTGGACATATTATAACTAAAAATAGAATAAGCGTAGATCCTGCTAAGACCAGCGCAATAGTCGAGATCCCAAAAATATCAAAGAAATAATATTGTTTGTACAAACTTGCTCGTGGTATAGAATATTCATTAACAATTATGCAGAGATGGCTAAGCCATTAACCGATCTGACAAAGAAAAACAAACCGTGGATTTGGGGTGCATTCCAACGAAATGCCTTTCAAAAACTTAAAGGTATGTTCGTAACGTCACCAATTCGTAACGTCACAAGCTCAAGATGGGCCACCATTTGTAAATATTTCTTCGGCGGGTGGAGGACTTTTCTTCAAAATCTTTTACAATTTTCTCTTTTAGGGTTGCGACGTAAACATGCCGGCCCCCTTGAATTATTACTATAAAATATTTCAATATACTACAAATACATTATTCTAGTAAAAAGGTGTTGATCAATTCAAAAGTGTCTCATTTTTCGTTCCAACGTTATAATAATTTATTTCAGTGCTGTGAGTACAATAAATTTCATAGAATGGATATGAATATATATATAGTAAAAATTGTATATTCTAATTGTAGTTGTAATTGTAAAAAAAATGCAGTACTACTGGGATACCACTCCCGATAACACCCATCCGAAGATGGTGTTCTGGGTCACGATTCCGCCTACATTACACGAGCATATACCTGGCTCTATGATTTTCGGGTATACGTCTGCACCCAACACCATGCCGACCGGAGACGAAAAGAAAAAGTTGGGATCAGGAAGCATCATGTTCGGAAATTTTGCCCTGGTAGACGTGTCCAGACTTTCCCTAGGCGTGATTCGCGTGAAATGCCGCCACACCGTCGCTTGGGCTGTCGCCGTCTGATTTGACTCATAGTTAGCTCGGAGGGTTAAGGAGCAAACCTCATGGGAGCCAACCATCCGCGTAGACAACCCAAGTTGACGCACCACACGATACGACACCACTGACGCTTCAGCACACGTGTCTATCAGAGCCCGAACCCGATGAATGCGACCCTTATCTACCACCTTGACGACCGCCGTTGGGAGGAGCGAAGTCACCGGTTGCAGACATGGCAACGATGATGGCGGGGGCTGGCGCTGACTAGTCCGGGTTCGTCCTTGCACTCGACGACGACGCTGATTTCGCGAACCGCGAGATTGCCGGTTTGAGCGCCTCGTAGGGCGAGATTTAGGGGTGCTGCCCTGCAGGGGTGGCCAAAACAAGCGCGACTCTTCTGCATCTCTGATGCATCGCGCCAATCGTCTCTCGTCATCTTCTCTATCAGATGCCGACTCCCCCTCAACGCTCAATGTGGACGGCAAAGAAGGCCGATCAACACCACTCCCCTCGACGCCAGTCCTGCGCTGACGATAAGGCTCAGACGAACGACGCCTGGCCCCGCCTTGCGCCTTGAGTGGTGACGACTTTTCCTCGTCTTGAGACCGGCCTATATGTAGCATGGTGTGATGCTCTCCGCTACAAGTTCCGCATCGTTCGCGACTGGCGCATCCGTCCGTTCTATGGTTTGGGGAGAGACACTTTGAGCAGTATTTAAACAGCAGCACCAACCGCAGCCGATCTGCTATATTTCCCGCGACAAACGCTTTGCAAAAACGCAACGGTTGACGCGCTAAGCATACGCGACACCTTTTTAAGGGCTTGTTGGCCTGTTCCACGGTCGACATTGTTCGTTGTTTAAA
Organism: Coremacera marginata; assembly: GCA_914767935.1. NCBI lineage: Eukaryota > Metazoa > Arthropoda > Insecta > Diptera > Sciomyzidae > Coremacera > Coremacera marginata. The sequence goes on along the minus strand of OU612046.1, from coordinate 110,966,907 downwards.
AAAAGAAAGGGAAAGGAATTACGTTAATTCCTTCTTTACGGAAATGAGGACAACACGTAAACAAACAAAACACTGACGAATAAGTCTAACAACGAAGGTACTGGCAAAACTATCAGTTTAACTACCGGCCGCGTAATAACTCCGCGTTCAGTGCGCAGATCAGCAACTCGGACGCGTTGATCTGAACCTAAATACGTTTTCACGACTCTTCCTAACCGCCACTCTGTGACCGCAAGGTTGTCCGCTTTTATCACCACCAAGTCGTCAACCTTTAAATCTTCACGGGGATGTTTCCACTTATTTCGCTTATGGAGTTCTTTTAAATAGTCGTTTTTCCATATTTGACAGAACTTCCGATTTAATGCTTTTAGCTTTTGCCACCGATTGATTATGGACATTGGATTTTCGGCAATATCCGGTTCAATTGGAGCCAGCAAAGGTCCCCCTACTAGAAAATGCGCTGGAGTTAATGATGCAAAATCATTAGGATCTGAAGAGATGGGGCTGAGAGGACGTGAATTCAAACATGCTTCGATACGCGACAGCAAGGTTGAGAGCTCCTCAAAAGTATATTTCGTGTCTGCGGCGACCTTTCGGAAGTGTAATTTAAAACTTTTAACTCCAGCCTCCCACAAACCTCCCATATGGGGAGGACCTGCAGGAATAAAGTGCCAAGTTAAGTGCTGGTGGGCAAATTTGCATACCACTTTCTCTTTCGCATCCTGGAGAAAAGCTTTTAAAATCTTCTTTCAAGGCTCGCGAGGCACCAACAAAGTTGGTTCCATTGTCCGAGTACATTTTCTCCGGACAACCTCTACGTGCGAAAAATCTCGAAAATGCAGCCAAAAAAGTGGCAGTGCTAAGATCGCTTGTAGCCTCTAAATGAATAGCTTTCGTCGCAAAACAGACAAAAACACAGACATAGCCCTTAGTTATGAGACACTCGCGTCCCGTATAATTTTTAATGTCAAACGGACCAGTGAAATCCACTCCAGTAGACGCAAACGGCCGAGATAGTTTTGTTCGCTCGGGGGGTAATGATGCCATCATTTGGGTCTGCAACCGCTTGCGGTCTATCACACAGATTTTACAATGTGAATGATAGACTTTTTCATATTTTTGACTCTGGGAATCCAGTATTGCATCCGAATAAGGCGCAACACAAGCTGGTTCCCACCATGCAGGGAAATTTCATGGGTGAATTTCACGAGTAATTTGGAGAACCGGCAGTCGTACGGTAAGATTACCGGATGCCGTTCATCATAAGAGATATGTTCTGTCTCCGACAACCTTCCTCCAATTCTAAGAACATGGTGGTTGTCGAGGAAAGGGTTCAAATTTAAAAGTGAACTTTTCGAGTCGATTAACATCTTATTTGTTAAGTTGGCGTACTCAACCGGGTATCCTAATTTTTGACATTCAATCAAATTCCTTCTCGTTGTCTCTTTAATTTCCTGCTGTGATATTTCAACAGCTTGATGACGGACATTTTGTCTATGTGCCCTGTGAGTTCTGCGATAAGAACGTAATACGTACGATAGAACTCGCAAGGCTCGAGGCAACGACGAAAAACGGTCTAAACTAGTGTTAGTTTCGCAACAGGCCACATGAGCCTTGAGGGCTTTTGCTTCGATAGTTGTACCATATTCAGCGCTTTGGTTTGGCCATGAGCTAGGCTCCTGCCGCAGCCATACTGGTCCATGCCACCACAACGAACTATCCTTTAAATGTTGCGGCTCCAAACCTCTGCTGGCCAGATCTGCTGGATTGTCCGCTGAATCTACATGACTCCTATTCTCCGTCCCTACCTTTTCGCTGATTTTCGTGACGCGATTGGCAACAAAAGTAGTCCAGGCACATGGTTGTTTGCGAAGCCATGCCAGCACAATGGTTGAATCTGTCCACAAGCACAGCTGATGATTGTATGTTTCTAAATTTGTTAGAAACGCTTCAACCATTTCCGCTAGCAGCAGCGCACCGCATAACTCAAGCCTTGATAACGACACAGTCTTAACTGGTGCTACTTTAGTTTTCGCGATGAGAAGATGGACGCTTATTTGATCCAAAAGTTTAACGCGAATGTAAACGGCAGCTCCATGTGCTTTCTCGGAAGTATCGCAAAATCCGTGAAACTGCACATTGCCATCAGGAGAGTAATCGATCCACCGTGGAATCCGGATACTGCTGATATGAGGACAATTTTCCAAGAAGGTTTGCCATCGCTGCAAAGTAGAGGGGGTGAGCTGATCATCCCACCCGATGCCATCCAACCAAACTTGCTGCATCAGCATTTTTGCGATGACCACGATCGGGGCTAACCATCCCGCTGGATCGAACAGTTTTGCGATTGCCGACAAAACCTCTCGTTTTGAAAAACTTCCCTCCTGGTCCAGTGGTCGCGCGTTAAAGTAGAAAAAGTCGGAACAGGCGTTCCACCGAATTCCTAACGTCTTAACGTTGCTCGCGTCTTCCAGCTCGAGAAAATCTTCATGCAGCCGATGACTTCTAGGAATTCCTCGAAGTAATTCTTCGGAGTTGGAAGTCCATTTTCGCAGGGCAAAACCTGCTGATTCCGCTGCTTTTTCAAGCTCCGTTCGAGCTTGAATTGCTGATTGCAAGTCATTATCTCCCGCCAATGCGTCATCTACGTACATATGGTGACGCAGAACTTTAGATGCCAATGGTAAGCTGCCTTCTACATCGTCGGCTAGCTGCAAAAGTGTGCGAATTGCTAGAAATGTGACGGTTTTGAGCTGAAAATCTTTCAGCTGATCCCCTGTTGCGTCTCGAAAAATGATCCGCTGGAATCGCGGATGCTCTTCACTCACTAGGATCTGGCCATACATCTTTTCGATGTCCCTATTAAAAACAAATTGGAAGAACCGCCACTTCAAAATAAGCAAAGTCAGATCACTTTGCAAGACGGGCCCTGCATGAAGAACATCATAAAGGCTAACGCCATTTTATGTAGGGCTAGACGCGTTGAAGACCACACGAACTTTTGTAGTGGTACTATCAGGCTTTGTGCCGGCGTGATGAGGAAGGTAATAACTCTGAGAGTGTCTCGGAGTTATATTAGCAGTTACTTCCGTCATATGTCCCAGCTCCAAATATTCCTTTAAGACACCATCGTATACCTGTTTGGCATCCACATTTTTAGTCAGTTTCACCTCATTTCGAAGAAACTGGCGGACCGCAATATAACGAGAGTCACCTAAACAGGTGCTCTGAGGAAAATTTTCCTTGAAAGGCAAGGTCACCTCATAGCGGCCATCGGTTTTACGCCGTGTCGTATTCACGTAATTGTCCTCACAGAATTTGTCTGTACTATTGGACACTACTTTTTGAGGTACCTCTTCTAGCTCCCAGAAAGCTGCTAACTGCCGATCTAGTGACACTTCACTAAAATAAGAAACGACCGAAGCAGTGGAGGGAGGATTTTTTGATGTGGAAGGAACGGAGCCGGTCAATATCCAGCCGAATATGGTCTCTTGGGCAATAAGTGACCCGAGCACATGCCGATGGATACCGTCAAGAAAAATATGGGGGTGCAGATCCCCTCCTAAGAGCACATCTACTTGATCGCTGCAGTAGAACCGTTTGTCCGCAAGAACAAGCTCTGGGAAAGCTTGCTGCACCAATGTATCCACTGAGCATGTGGGAAGATTTCCTGTTATCTTCGATAGAATTAGGGCGTTTGTCGTGAGCTGAATGGTTGGATCAATAGGTGATCCTATGACCAAAGTGCAAGCTTTTTGCACTTTAGCCGAAACCACATTGTTAAGTCCTGAAACTTGAGTGGAAACTCGGTGAGTAGGCAGCTGAATAAGTCGCTGTAACCTCTCAGAAATGAAAGAGCCCTCTGAACCAGAGTCAATAAGTGCTCTGGCTGTGAAACTAGATCCTCGATAGCAAATATTTATCATCGCGGTTCCCAGCAAAATATTTTTGCTGCTTGAGGCATAACACGATTGAATATTTCTGCTAGTGCTCGCAGTTGCTTGCGATTGCAATGCGGCTGGTTGAGTGGACTGTACTGCATTCGTGCTTGGACCTCCCGCATTTTGATGATTATTTACACCTTGAGGATTTCTATGTAACAACGAGTGATGTCGTTGTCCACACGAGGAGCAATTATATCCGCTTTTACAATTTTTCGAAGCGTGGCCAGTTGACAGACAGTTGAGGCAGCAATGTAACCGCCTTACAGCTGATGATCTGTCATTAACTCTCATGGCCAAAAACTTCGGACAGAACCTCAACGCATGTTGCTGGTTTTTGCACAGCTTGCAGTTGGTGTTTGTCACATTTGTCTGGTATGTGTTGACTTGTTTTACATTCGGTGAAGGTGCGATCGGTTTTTGCCCTTTATGCACCGCGCCTCTGAAGTCAGACACCGTTTCTAATGTCTGAAAGCGACTTGTTAAAAACTTATCAAGGTCAGCCCATTTGGGGATTTCTGCCTTGTTTTCAATAGATTGCTCCCATAAGGAGAGCGTAGTCTCAGGCAATTTTGTTGAACACAGATACGTAAATATCGCATCCCAATTGCTTATGTCAACTTTGTGCATAGTTAGTGCTGAAATGCAGTTGTTGATGTCTCTTTGTAACTTTTTTATGTTATTTCCACACTCCTTGGTATCGGCTGGCAGATTAAATAAAACTTTCAGTTGGTTATTCACCAAAATCCGCTTATTTTCGTAGCGGTCTGTCAAGTTTTGCCACGCCGTCGCAAACCCTTCATGCGTGAGGGGAGATTTTTGAACAATCTCTTTGGCCTCTCCGCGGGTTTTTTGATTAAGGTGGAAAAGTTTTTCGACAGGTGTTATCCGATTATTCGAAATGTAAATGGCGGAAAACATATCCCTGAACAAAGGCCATGTTAAATAATCACCGTGGAATGTCTCAGTATCACACGGTGGCAACTTGATATTATGACGAGACATTGTCATTTCCTCTTGCGAAACATCAACTTCATGTAGTCTTTTTGCCGTGGACAACTTATCGCTAAGTTCGTTCATCTTTTCTAGACATCGAACATATGTTTGATAACATGAGCGATACTTGACTTTGACTAGGGTGACGTTTTCATCCTCTTCGCCACTCGCTACCACTAATTTAAGCAAGCAACCGTCATAAGAAGACTTTACGTTAGCCCATTGAGACTTCAATTGATCCTCTTGAATTCTCAGAGCGAAAATTGTATGCTCATCGTGAGGAATAACATTGAAATCTTTTTCCATATCAAAAATGGTGTCGGCATTTCTCATGAAAGAGATTAATTTCGCCATTATTTGTTTCTTGATCGAAAACGTGCACAAAAAAAAAAAAAAACTATAAAAATTGACGCAAAAAAAAAACCCCAAACAATTCTTTTCTAATAAATAGAAACATGTATTGGAAAAATAAAAAAATTTTTTTTTTGTAATTTGTTTCTAATACGTAGAAACTCTCGGGATATATTTTCAAAAACTCCATACAAGTTTTTAGAAAAGGTTTTGAAAATAATGTAAATATTTTTTTTGATAATGAAAAATTGTTTCTAATAAGTAGAAACTCCCGAGATATATTGTCAAAAAATCAGCACAAATTTTCTAATCGTAGAAAATTTTCTTAAAATTCGTTGCAGAATTAAAACTGGTTTCTAATATGTAGAAACTTTTCGCATTGATTTTTTTTTTAAATCGAGAAAAAAAAAATTTTTTTTTTTAGTACGTAGAAAAGACTTTCAAAATCGATGAATAATTAAAAAATGGTTTCTACTACGTAGAAAACCTTCACGCTTTATTTCCAAAAAAATCGGAAAAAATTTTCTAATACGTAGAAAATTTTATTGAAAATTTAATGAAATTTTTTTTTTTTTAATGGTTTCTAAAAATGTAGAAACCTTCACGATTTATTCTCAAAAAAATCGGAAAAAATTTTTCTAATACGTAGAAAAATTTAGTGAAAATTTAATGAAAACTTTTTTTTTTAAAATGGTTTCTAAAAATGTAGAAACCTTCACGATTTATTCTCAAAAAAAATCGGAAAAAATTTTTCTAATACGTAGAAAAAATTTTATTGAAAATCCCCAAAATCCTGGGAAAAATTGATCGCTTAAAAAATCGTTACAAATATTTCTTCGATGACGACTTGGGGTTAATTTTGTTAAAAACGTGGGCAAATTTCAATACATTTTCAAAAAAGAACCAAAAATGCCAATCGCAATATGTGCGATACTTTTTGATCACACTGGCAACACTTTTTTGAAACCCACCCCAGCTGTTTGGTTTCGTTGATTTTTCTTTGTTTTATGTTAATTCGTCGCGTTGTTTACTTGGACGTATTTTTTTTTTTTTTTTGTTCGCGTTAAATTTGTTAATTTCGCGTTGTTTTCGCAGTTTATATTATTAAAGGTGTAAAAAAAACCCAATAATATAAATAAAATAGAGAATATACCGGTGTTTTAAACAAAACGCGACGTGAAAAAGAATTAATTTGTTGCAGCAATCGAGTTTGCTTAATACGCGTGTGTGTGTGTGTGTGCAAAATTTGTTAAAAAAAAGAAAAGCCGGCGGCAAAACACTTCGCGTAAAACTACACACAAAATTACACCGTAAATTCACACTAAAATTTTTATTGTGCGCGGAAAAAAATATATTATTTTGCTGAAGCAATCGAACTGCTTTAAAATGCGTGTGTGCGTGTGTATGTTCAATGCAAAAAAAGAAAGAACGGGCCGACGGCACAAACACTTCGCGTAAGTTTATGCAAAAAGTACCGACGGACAAAATATCTACCAAATTAATATCAGAACTGCTTTAATTTAAATAAATCAATCAATATGTGATTGATTGCAAAACTAAAAATATATTATTTAATACAATATGTTTTAGTGGCGACCTGAGTAATAAATTTTTCAAAAACTTACGGACGGACAAATAACTCTTTTGTATTTGAAAAAAAAAATATAGTGAATTGTCTGCTTGTGCGTGAGTGTGTGAGTGATTTTGTGTATTGCGTTTGGTTTTTGCAATTTATGTTTAACGCTGACGGCAAACTCTTTTTACTTTTTGTTTTTAATTTAATTTATACTGAAATTATTGAACCACAAAATAACTCAAAATGTCCACTTCGTGCGACTTCGTCACAAGAAAAATGGCGCACTTTTTGGACTTTAACTTTTATTTTTTATTTTTAATTCAAAACCATTTCGCGCACTTTGCAAAAACGTATTTTATTTTTAATAAAATCGCGCATTTCCACACACTTTGTTTTCAATTCACTCAAAATCACTTGCACATAAAATTTTTTCCTTTTCATATGAGACACTAAAGAAAAAATCAACTAACCTTTTTAACTGATGCCCGGTGAGTTGATGTTAAAATTTTTCCTTATCATAGGCGATTAATTTTCCACAGTAAACGGCTCTAGAAGGACCATAAACAAATTCGTTGGTTCCCTTGGAATTTATCCTTGACTATGTTGGCGATTTGAGCTGGAAAGATTTTGTGGAGTCAGCGCCTAGAATTGCACACAAGGTCTGTGCAATAGGTGCTCAGAGATTTGTATGCAAAGTTAAGGAAGATAGGAAAAACATAGGCAAGTAAAAGTTAAATGTATACAATTTTATTAATAAATTCTTACTTTTCAGATCGACTTCAATAAGTGAAGAATATTAGGCTGAATTTCCAATATGGTGGATGCCGGTGAGATTAATATAAAACGATTCTGGAATATCGATACTCGAACGAGTCGATAAGTAGGTATGTTGAATCTATGTTTTACAAAATCTTTTACAATTTTCTCTTTTAGGGTTGCGACGTAAACAGGGTGCCTAACCGGGTTCGGCGTAAACATTGCCGCCCGCCTTGCAGCATCACTGCAAGAAAGCTCGACTGGTAAAGATCATACAAATTAAAATCCATTTTTATATACAATAATACTAAGAAAAAATCCATATCTATATACAATAAAATTAAGTAAAAAGGCGTTACATATGCTTTTGGTGATCCAGGGTGCGTTTAATATTGAAAATTCTGTCGTCAGCTACAGTTTACTTCATACTGAGTACGACAAATAAAAAAAAGGAAAGAAAAAAATACAAAATTGGTGTGATTTTTAGACTTATTTTTAAATAGGGCACGATCCCGACAACACCCAACCAAACATGGTATTTTGCGCGATTGGCTGTCCGACTGCACTTGGAAGGAGTCCCGGTTTCATGATAGACATCTACTCCTAATATGACGTGTACTGGCCGCGACTGGTGAAACTTCTCATCTGCCAGCATAATATGGGAGTACGCGTCTTGGACTCTAGCATCCAACGTTCGAGTTGGAGTGACGCGTGACAAGCTCTCTGCGCTCGAGCGTTTACCGTGATGGGTTCACTGCGCTCAAACCGGCCACGGATGGTAAGAAAACAAGTTTCCTGTGATTTGGTTCGTGTCGTTTTCAACCCCATGCGACATACCAATGACCCACAGATCACGGACAAGTCGCAGCATGGATCAATAAGTGCTCGCACCAAACGCATTCCACCGTTCGTCAAAATTTTCACCATCGCAGTGGGGTTAAGCGGAACCAGCTGCTGAGTCAGCAAAAAAAATCAAAAATCAAAACTTAATGCTGGACGGTGTGAATGCTCAAGCGAACGCTCTATTCTCATGGTTGGCGTAGACGGACTAGCTTTGAGCTCAACCGCAGTGTCAATCTCCAGTACCTCTGACGCGGTCGATGGTGTAGACGGACGAGGTTTGGGCTCATCGCTATCTTCTTCGGAAGTGGGGTGATCCTCGACACGACGTGGTCTAGACGGGCGAGGTCTGGGCTCAGATCGGTTGGGACCATCACTCACCGTAAGCGGCGTAGACGGGCTTGGTCGAGCTCGGTCACGGGAGTTGCCATGGAGCAGACTGTGGTGCTTCTCGCTACAATGTTTGCAACGTACCTCACTGACACATCGATTCAGGGTATGCTGAGACGACAAGCAATTCGAGCAATAACGTAAAAGTAACACCAAACGCAGTTTTTCTTTGAGGCTCTTGGGGCGGAATTGGTTGCAGAACCGGAGAGGGTGCGCTCCTTCACACAGGCGACCGGCAACGGACTTAACCACTTTCTGGGTTTGGCTACGGTTGCGGTAAAAACGTGGCATTCTGACGAGTTATCTGGAAAAAGCTTAGTAGGTAGAATGTTTTGATTTTAGATTAGCATGCGGGAAGGACAACAAGTTTTACAATCGGACGAGTGATCACACCACGAGCTGTTTTAATATCAGCCACTCGCACCTTGCTATCCTCTCCCCAATACGTTTTGATGATTCTACCTAATCGCCACTCATTAGGGGGTAAACCTTCTTCACGTACTACAACAAGATCATCTATTTCTAAGTTTTTTTGGGGATTTTTCCATTTAAATCTCTTGTGTAATTCTTTCAAATATTCTGTTTTCCACCGGGAGCAGAAAAGCTGATGAAGAGCTTTGAGTTTTTTCCATCTGTTGATGATGGATATGGGATTCTCAGGTATGTCTGGCTCAGGTCTGCCTAATAAGGGCCCACCAACCAGAAAGTGGCCAGACGTTAAAGCGGCTAAATCATCTGGATTTTCAGACATAGGACTTATAGGCCTTGAATTTAGACAGGGCTCAATTCGAGACAACAAAGTAGAAAATTCTTCGAAAGTGAATCTGAGTGTGCCAGCGATTTTTCTCAAGTGGGTCTTGAAACTTTTGACCCCAGCTTCCCATAAACCACCCATATGAGGTGCTCCAGCAGGAATAAAATGCCACAAAACACCTTGGTGTGCGTGCGTTGCAGTGACTGCACCACGGGCTGCCTCAACGAATTCTCTAAACTCTCGTTTAAGCACTTTAGAGGCTCCAACAAAATTCGTACCATTGTCGGAGTAAATGTCTGAGGGGCATCCTCGGCGGGCCACAAATCGTGCAAAGGCTGCCATGAAAGTTGCGGTTGACAAATCACTTGTCACTTCAAGGTGTAAGGCTTTTGTGGCAAAGCACACAAAAACACACACATAGCCTTTGGTTATTAGGCATGCTCGACCCGTCTAATTTTTAATTTCATAAGGACCGGCAAAGTCTACCCCAGTGGTAGCAAATGGTCGGGAAAGTGTCGTTCGAGAGGAGGGCAATTCTGCCATAATTTGCGTGCATTCTTTCTTTCTATGAATCACACACGCTTTGCAATTGTGAATAGAAGTTTTTATAAGGGGTTTCACCTTTAAAATCCAAAACTTCATCCTGAGTAAGCGCAATACTAATTGATTACCACCATGTAAGGAAATCAGATGTGTGAATAAAATTAATAGTTTGGAGATTTGGCACTTATATGGCAATATAATGGGGTGTTTTTCATTATATGATAGGGAAGTTGAGGAGGCTAAGCGCCCACCTACCCTCAAAATACCTGAGTCGTCCAAAAAGGGGTTCAGAGTCAATATGGGACTCTTGGAACTTATAGGGTGCTTAGTTTCAATGTCACGATAATCATTAGAAAAGTGAACCTTTTGACAGAGAACGATTAATCGTGTTTTAACAAAACTAATTTCATCTCTCGTCACTTGCGTGGTCTTATAGCTGAATTCTTTCTTAAATATTGGATGCGTTCGCTGATAAAACCTAAATACAAACCACAGAACTCGCAAGGCTCGAGAGAGTGACGAAAACCTATCGAGAATGTCCTCATAATTATCGAAATAAGAGAAAAGGGACTTTACAGGCTTGCTTTCGAGAGAAGTGTCCTGATCTGAATTTTTCAATTGAGGAGGCCATTCAGATCGTTCTTTCTTTAGCCACGAGGGACCTTCCCACCATAAACTATTATTGATTAGATCTTGCGGCATGACTTGTGCATGTCATGTGATTCAACATGGAGCCAGTTGCGATCATCAACCTTTTCAATGATTTTCGCGATGCGGTTGGCAACAAAAGTCGTCCAGGTGCAGGGTGGCTTTTTTAGCCAAGCGAGGACAATAGTAGAATCCGTCCACAACTGTACGTGGAATTGATCAAGATTTAGCAGCGGCAGCAACGAATCAACCATTTCGGCATGAAGGGTTCCTCCGCACAATTCCAAGCGAGGCAAGGAAACAGTTTTTAAAGGAGCGACTTTTGTTTTCGAGGTCAGTAGATGAGTAAAAACCGCGGCATTGGAATTTTCTACGCGAATATAGATTGCAGCTGCGTAAGCTTTCTCGGATGCGTTGCAAAAGCTATGAAATTTCACCTTGCTCCAAGGGCAAAAATGTATCCATCTAGGGATTCTAATTGAATCGATATGATGGTAATTCTTTTGAAACTGGTTCCAGGAATACAGGCTCTGGCCCGTTAGATAATCATCCCAATCAATCTTATCTAGCCAAATTTGTTGCATAATAATTTTTGCTACAATAATAATCGGGCCTAGCCATCCTGCCGGGTCAAAAAGCTAGGCAATTGTAGACAAAACTTCTCGTTTGGTAAAACTAGCTTTAATTTCGACTGGTTTTGTGACAAAATAAAAATGATCAAATCTGGCATTCCAACGAACTCCCAATGTTTTTGCAACACTTGAATCTTCGAACTTCAAAAAATCTTCATTGAGCAGGTGATCCTTTGGCAAATCTTCAAGTAGCTCGTTGCAGTTCGAGGTCCATTTTCGCTTCAAAAACCCAGCGGATTTTAGAGCCGGAATAAGCTCGTCTCGAGTCTTTTTTGCTGTTTCTACATCATGAGCTCCAGTCAACGCATCATCTACGTACATGTACTCTCTTAATGTTAACGCGGCTAAGGGGTGTGTCTTATGAACATCTTCTGCGAGTTGCAGAATTGCCAGAAATGAAGCGCAGCTTAGTCCAAAGGTGACGGTATCTAACTCGTAATCCTTGACTTCACTATTTGACGCATCTCTGTGCAAAATGCGTTGATAAGGGGTATGCTTGGGGTCAACCCAGATCTGACGGTACATTTTCTCAATGTCACCTTTGAGAACATACTTAATAAACTTCCATTTCAAAATTAAGAGAGTAAGATCCGTTTGAAGAACGGGTCCAGTGTACAGAACGTCATTTAAACTCACTCCATTGGAGCTGAAAGACGATGCATTGAAAACCACTCTTATCTTAGTGGAAGTACTATCGGGTTTTATGACCGAATGATGAGGCAGATAGTAATGAGAAGGAGCATATTCAAATTAATTTGGCCCAACCTGATGCATGTGCTCTAAATCTGCGTATTCTTTGATTATCTGGTCATATTGAACTTTGAACTCGGGCTTCTTGTTAAGTACTGATTCTGTTCGTAAGAACTGTTTAATCGCGCTCGATCGAGAATGGCCTAGGTGAAGATTATGAGGAAAATCTATCTTGAAATGCAAAGTTACAATATATCGACCGTCATTGCTACGGCGGGTGGTATTTTTAAAATTTTCTTCACAAAGTTGCTCTTCGCGAGTCAACAACTTTTTCTTTGGAATCTCTTCCAACTCCCAAAACAGTGCAATCTGCTGATCCAGCGAAACATCAGCGAAAAAATTAAGACAGGTCGTGAAAGAAGACAGCTTCTCAGTTGGAACTGGACCCGTAATAATCCAACCAAAGACGGTTTCTTGGGCAATCAACGAACCCAATATATTGCGGCGGATGCCGTCTAGAAGAATGCTAGGATATATATCGCCTCCTATAACTACATCTACTTGGTTACTCTTGTAGAAATTAGCCTCAGCAAGATCTAAGTCAGGAAGACATTGAAGTAAAGAAATGTCGGTAGAGCTTGTGGGAAGATTCCCTGTGAGTTGGGGGAGAATTAAGCCATTCGCTTCAGTTCTCAGACTAGGGTTGATAGGGGACCCTATGACAAATCTACACATTCGGGAAACTCTTGCTGAAACTACATTATTTAAACCAGCGACTTGTGCATTCACTGGATGTGTGGGTAGTTTCAGAATCCTTTGCAGGCGTTCTGAACCAAATGTTCCTTCCGAGCCCGAATCAATCAGGGCTCTAGCAGTGTAAACAGTACCTAAGTGACATATGGTCACCATAGCAGTACCGAGAAGTACACTTTTTCTACTGATTGCAAAATAGGAAAGAACATTTTCTTCTACAGGGGTGGACTGTATTTGAGTTGAGTGTGCATTTGTGGTGGTGGATTGAGAGCTAGTAGAGGGCCCAACATGAACTGTCGATTGCGAGGCTTCTCGATGAAGCAGGGAATTGTGGCGTTTTTTACAAGACGCACAATTAAAGTGACTTTTACAATCTTTGACTTCATGAGAATAAGCCAAACAGTTTATGCATAGGTGAAGCCTTCTTACGGTAGCTGATCTATCGTACACACTCATGGCTAAAAATTTGGGACAACCTTTTAAAACATGTTGTTAATTGGGACAAAGTTTACATTGGGAACTATTGTTCACGTGGACATGATTAGAATTCACTTTTCTCACAAGACTACTTTGGTTAGCTTGTGAATTGTTTCTATTATTGGGAGGCTTCGCATTACCGGAGTTTTGAATGTCAGAAACGGTTTCTAAAGTTTGGAACCGGCTTGTTAAAAAGTTGTCCAACTCTTTCCATTTTGGAATTTCAGATTTGTTGACTATGCCTTGTTCCCATAGCGACAACGTAGTTTCTGGCAAACGAGTCGAGCACAAATAAGTGAAAATGGCATCCCAATTGCTAATGTCGATGTTATGTAACTCCAAAGCGGAGATACAATTATTTATATCGCGCTATAATTTTTTAATAGCACTCCCGGACTCTGAAGTCACTGACGGGAGGTTGAATAAAACTTTCAACTGGCTATTGACTAAAATTCGCTTATTGTCATAGCGATCACTTAAATTTTTCCATGCTTGAGTGAACTCATCATGAGTGAGAGGAGATTTCTTAACAATCTCTTTTGCTTCTCCTCTAGTCTTTTGGGTCAGATGGTATAATTTCTCAACAGGAGTTAAGCGTATATTAGATATGTATATTGCGGAAAACATATCTCTAAATGAGGGCCAAGACACATACTTGCCATAAAATATTTCTGTGTCGCAAGGAGGCAGATTGATATTATGACCACTTGCGGGCATATTCGTGAAGTTGTCAATATTTGATTGTTTTTCTGTTGAATTTGCTTGAGTTAGATTCTCAGTTAATTCCCCTATCTTTCCTGCACATCTGACATAAGCGTCATAGCAAAAGCGGTACTTCACTTTGACATTAGAAATATCGGCATCGTTCGCCTCAGTGCTTGAACTACCTAACTTTTGCATGCATGTGCTAAAACTTCCTTTGACAACTGCCCATTGTGACTTTAGTTCCTCCTTGCGAACTTCTAAAGTAAATTTGGAGTGTTCAGAACCATCAATTTCGTTAAATTGATCTTCAAACTCCAACAGCTCATCAGCTGCCCGGGTAAACGCTTTTAGTGACATTTTGCAAGTTGTGAAAAAAATGTATTTAATCTCAAACCCAACAAATATATACGAAACCGATCAGTTTTTCTATGCCAAACTCAAAAGCGGATTGATCTTTTAGAAAAAACAGAATAAAATCAATTCTACAAATAATTCTACCCAAAAAAAAATTTTTTTTTTTAATAATACCAATCAAATTTATTTGAATATTTTTTTCTCTTAATTTATTATTATTAAAAATGTGCTAACACAGTGTTTTAATTGTGTTAAAATGTGTGTTTTCCAAATTATGAATTAGAAAAAATCGTAGCAAAAAAGTAGTGTTGAAAAAGTACGAAAATGGTTCAACGCAAACCCTTTTTATGAAAAAGTACCAAAGTTGTAGCACGCGCACCCTAGAGAAAAGTGCAATGCGAGGCAACACCAAATGTGCGCTCACAACAACAACAACGATGGCAACTAAAAACCACCACCTTTTGTATGCACTGCTTGCCGACGGCTTTTTGCTGTTGGCTGATTGCTGAACAAGTAGCAAGTAATTTGTTATTGGTTTCCCTTGAGTGGCTTAGAGCGAACACAATTTTTGTGTAAATTCTATGTGTTTTCGTATGAAAATGAATTTATCACTTTTATTATTTAATTCATTTATTTTATTCTCTTGAATTTGCACCGATTTAAGGGATCACCACATAAATTGCAAAATGTAACGTACCTTTTTTCCAATAAATCTGGCGACGTTCGCTTGCGATTTCCAATTTTTTGCTCTGCAAATCTCTGCTAATCCGGTTCGATTGACCAATAAATACTTCTTCGGCGGGTGGAGGACTTTTCTTCTCCAAAAGATATAAAAATGCCAATTAATATATGGCTCGCACAGCAAAAAGGAAAGGAAAGAAAGCAGATGTTTATTTAAGAATATCTTTATTATAGAAGTTAATAATTCTTGTGGGGCGATCTTACCAGTTTTTCGGTATTCCAAGGAATGGCGGCGGCGAGCATCAATAGCATTGATGTTCGCTTTAAAAAACAAAAAATTCGGGTTCTCCTGGAATGATCAGAACCCGAGCGCCATATTAAATTGACAAACCAAAAAACAGGGTGCCCAACCGGGTTCGGCGTAAACAATTTGTTTTAAAAACCGATGCCAGCTCTTATTATATCGGAGCAGTTTTACTCCAGGGGAGGGGAAGGACGAGCATCCTATAGAGTTTGCGAGCCGACTTTTGACGAACGCTGAAATAAATTACACGACCACAGAACGAGAAGCACTCGCTATAATTTGGGCTTGTGCAAAGTTCAGAGGGTACATTGAAGGAGCTGAACTAATTTTGATGACAGATCATCAACCGTTAAAGTAAAGTATAACTTCAAAATTGAGTATACACCCGAAAGAACGAATGCTGTTACAGACATGCTTTCCAGACCCACATATCAAGATGAAGAAGAAGCAATGATAGTAAACGTCATGTTATTTCAGATTGATTTTCCTCGTAGAAGCCCTTCTGACTTGCGAAATGAGTAGTTGAAAGACTTGCAGTTGAAAGATATTATAATGTCACTGGAATCTGAAGATGAAAACATCATTCTCTGGACTAGGCTATGTTATGAATGAAGGTATTTTATTTTGTTACAGCAATGATGACTCAGACGATGCACAGTTTGTCGTACCAGAGCACGAGCGTCCTGAAGTTTTGAAAATTTATCATGATGATTGTACTGCTGGTCATTATGGGGTCGAAAGGACTATAGCAAGGATAGCTTTGAGATATTACTGGCCTGGAATGCGAGCAGAAATTAGAAAATATGTCAAGTCATGCATTAATTGTCAACGGTTTAAAGCTTCAAATATGAAACCTGCTGGGTTACTACAAACTACTGGAAGCAAGCAACGATTCGAGGTGTTAGCTATAGATCTTTTTGGTCCGTTGCCTAAACCTGACGAAGGTTTCCAATGGATTTTGATTGCAGAAGACGTTGCATCTAGATGGGTCGAAACTTTTCCGTTAAAAGAAGCAACTGCTGAAGCTTGCGCTAAAATTTTAATAGAGAAACTATTTCTTCGATACGGCTTACCACGTCAAATAAAATCTGACAATGGTGTCCAATTTGTCTCTGCCATAATGCAAAAACTCACATATTGTCTTGATATTCAACAACAATTAACTCCCGTCTATCACCCAGAGGCGAACCAAGTCGAACGAAAGAACCGCGATTTGAAAGCTCAGTTGGCAATATTGGTTCAAAAATATCACAACACCTGGTTTAAGTATCTACCTGTGATTCGTTTTGCAATGAACACTGCAAAATGTCAGAGTACCGGTTATACAGCTGCTTATCTAACATTTGGAAGAAAGCTTCGTACAAAGGATGATGTACAACACGATATACGAGAAATAGTCGAGAAAGAAAACTTCATTCCGTAAATTTCGCCTTATCTCAAAAATCTTTCAACATTGTTTAAAAACGCAAGAAAATCTGAACGGCGAATGCAAGACACCAATAAATCTTCGTAGGACCAGCATAGATGACCTCAAACTGATCTCAATGTGGGTACTGAAGTTATGGTAACAAGTCACGTGCTAAGTCAAGCGGCTGAAGGTATATCATCAAAATTTGTGCCTAAAAGAGATGCACCCTACGTCATTACTCGAAAAGTTGGTTCAACAGCATATGAAGTAACCTCACGAGACAATCTCAACATGCCATTGGGAACTTACCATGCATCGGCGCTTACTACATATAAAGGCACAAATGATGGAAATACGCCGGTACCTATACATCCAATACGAAAGCGAAGACGACCGAAAAAATCGTAAAGTGTTGGCGTGCGCTCGGGACGAGATTCACACGCCATAGGGGGAAACTGTAGGAAGATGTTATATCTGTTCCAGTGAACGCCATCTATTTATTATTATTATATTCTAATGCCATCTATTTATCATTAGTATATACTAACGCCATCTGTGTTTCATTACGCTTTTAAGTATTTAAGCATATTGCAACCTACTTCACTTTGTAAACACTTTTATTTTCTTCTTCTTCTTTCAAAATTTCCTATAAAAAGAGAGCACAAGCTTGATTTTGACATCATTTCGAATCGAGAAGAATAGGTAAGTTTAAACTTTTAACTGCTTGCTTGCTGGACGACGATGGTCGGCCGCTAGCAATGCAGAGTTTTGTTTAGTTTTTTAGCTTCCATAAGCTGTGCTGCTTGTTGAACGACGATGTTCGGTCGCTTGCAGTACAGTTCCAGGAGGAGCAAGTAAAGTTTGTGATGTTCATGTTGCCATAAATCTATCCTTACGGTGCTGCTCGTTGAACAACGATGGTTGGTCGCTTGAAGTACAGCAATGGAAATGCTTATGGCGCGTGATATTGTGAGGTTCTACTAGTTGGACTTCGCTGGCCGGCTGCTTGTAGAGCAGCACTAATGTTGCATTGTTTGTTCTAATTATATATAAGCTTGTGGTCTCTTCTTCTGTTTTTCCCATTTTAACAATTACAGATTGTTACTGTGTGTTTGTGTGTGTATTTGAATGTACATGTAATCCATGTTTTGTATTTTATTACTAAAAAATACATTAAACAAATTAACACTGTACAACTGTATAATGAAAATTTATCCAGCTGAGGTGCACAGTTTTCAAAGAAAGACTTATTTTGATGTGATAACTTAAATAATATATTGGGTATAAGATATTGGTGCAATGCAAAAACCAGTTTTCGAATTACGGCTTTTAAAAAATAATCTAAGATTTAAATATGACTTTTGTCGGAGTCGATTCCTCTGCTCAAACAATTTTAATAAAAAAAGTATATAGTAATTGTTATTGGAACTAAATGATTTTGTCAGTCATGATATCAATTTTTTATGAGGAAATGGAACAGTTCAATTTCTAAAGGTTTTAAGATATTTTCTTTTGAATATAATTTCAATTGTTGAAATCGTTTTCGAGAGCAGTAATATTTTGGCTTTAATGATTACTCGAACTAGGATTCACATAGGTCCAAATACTTGTACACAAGCTGGGGATCAATAAAAGCGTTAGATAGCCAAAAAAAAAACCAAATCTAAAGAATAAAATTTTTTTGTTCTCCCGTTTATGTAAAATGCCCGTAAAAGTTGCGAATCAAGCTTCACCAGGTGAACTTTTTTAAAGAAAGTCTTCATTTTTCATAGCTAATTTTAATTTTGATTTTAATAAACTGCAAGAAATTTAACCTATTTTTTTCTTTCAAACTAATATGGTCGCATTAGTAAAATTTTGTCAAATAAATTTTTACTTTTTGTGCTTTTAATAACATTAAATAATTATATTTTTATACTTATTATACTTTTTAAAAGGCAATAACATATTCTCAATTTGGACTATTTAAAAAAAAAACATAGGCAAAAGTCAAAAACTTAGTACTAAAACCTAATTTGATAAAAAAATTCAATAAACTCTTGTCATCTCTCTAATGGTCATTTTCTAAACGAGCATATTCACGAGTAGTCTTAAGAGAAAACGGATTTGTTAAGAAAAATTTCCATATCCTTGCGTTTAGTGTTTTACTGGTATCTACTTATATATTTTTTTATCAAAACCCCCCTTAAGGTAAATCCTGGTTACGGGCCTGGTTCCCGTACTTGATAATTCTTACGAATTCATACGAGTTTCTGCCATTTCCTGCTAAGAAAGAAAACGAAAATGAGAAATCCAGTCCTTTTCAAATGTTACTATTTTTTGCTACACAAATTTGTCGAAGCATAATTCGCAACAATTAGCAAGCTGCCATAGTTTGGCAGCTAAATATTGCTAAATATGCTAAAATATTGAGTTAGCCAATGCCAGCTGATGACCAAATTTAATAAACGAAGTAATAAAATTTTAAAAAGTGTTCGCTAGGCACATTTAAAGGGATGCAAAGTGGTAAGCCGTGTTTTATATGGAAAAAACTTATTTTCATTTGCAAATATCAGCTACAGTAATTGACGTTTCTTCAAAAGTTGCTTCTTGTTGCGAAAACCTGTTGTTCCCGTACTTTTTGCAATTGGTCACACAATGAGCGAATTTTTAGCTTATTCTCTGCAAATTTTGCAACTTTCGAATTTCTGCAAAAAGTACGGGAACACACCTCAAATTATACTTTCTTGGCCAAAGTTTCTTAAAATGACCAAGAGAACACCGCTAGGATGGGGTCAACATCGAAAAAATATTTAACCGGCTTTAATATATATATATATAATTTCGAGTTTTTTTTTAAAGTAAAAAATCACAACTATTGTAGTTTTCATCTAATTTTCATCTTTGATAGCTTATTTTAAAGAAATTTCAAATAGAAAACGAGCTGTGAACCAGCTATATAAAAAATTTACACTCATACAAAAATTATTTGGGCTTTTTGATAAAATTAGCACTTTTCATACATCGCTTAGTACTGACATGTATTGATGCAAATCGGCATGGGTTCGCGTAGTCCTAGGTTTTACATTTATTACATCAAACTAAGAACTTAAGAGAATACCACATAAATAAAATCAACTACAACTTTTTTGGGACTTCCTAATGTACATCGAATGCCTTAAGATTTCATCACATGTTGGGTCGTTAACCTTTGACATCTACAATTACATTTCTAAAAAAGAGAAAAATGAAATGACCATTTCAGCCCTTGAAGGGACTTTGACCGAGCTTCTTATGATCAATTGTGTTGTGTGTGTTGTGAAATGTTTGAACACAAATGATCGAGAACTGGACCTTCATGTTTTATACCGACTCCGAACGGCTTATGTTCTCAAGAAGCTTTTCATAGCAGTATTTACTCTCTGAGGTTTTCCATTGTCTGCAGAGAGGTGACTGCCGAATAGAAGAATTAATTCAATTGGAAAAACTTTCTTTGTCAGGTGGGACTCAAACCAGGGTTCTTTGGCGTATGAGCCACACACTCTACAAACTGCGCCACTGCCGCCACACAATTACATTTCTAGCAGTACCAAAAGAACAGACCACTTCCAAAAAAAATAAAGCTTGTAGAAATAAAACTCAAAAGAGTTCTAAATCCAGCGCAAATATGTTGCCTATCTTTGGAAAGCGTTCATGATTATTATTGGATTTGTATGAATCATTTAAAATTAACTTTGGGCTTAAAAGAAATATATAATGCATTGATAATTCTCAAACCCAATTACCAAACTGTATTTGCTATTCTTATGTTTTATACTACCACAAATGAACAAATTTAACTGCGTTTTTCAAAGTTAATAGGTAGGTACAATATGAGAGTTCTGGGGCGTTTGTCCACTGCGTTTGCGCCATACTGCAGATGCAGCATGTATTTCGGCAAGTTTTTGTAAAGTGTGGTTTTAGCTTATCACACGGCGCATGTGTGGTTTTTGTAAGTGCGTTTACTGTAAGCGCGCTGTAATTATATGTAAGTTGAGAATTTAAAGGAAATAAATTGATTATAAGCATATTAACCTTTTCTTGCTTAATTTTATAATTGTTTTTGACTTTTTATTTTTATGATTTTTTAATTTAATGATATTAAAGTGCAATAGAAACCATAAAAAATAAGATAGTATAATCAGGGTGTAGTGAGTGGGGAGTACTGATAAATTTTCCCATTCCACACAAACAATAAAATGGTTTTTGCAAGGAGTCTGAAAGGTCTATTAAATTTTAACAAAGGCCTGCTCGAAGGCTTACGGTGAGAGCACCTATTTCAGGCATAATAAACGAAGTGTAATAATCAGGGCTAACGAAGAAAGTACTTTAAGAATACATTTTTAAAAAGCGCTTATAGCACGGATTTTTTCGCAAAGCGAGTGCGGAAGTACTGACAAATTTTCCCATTCCATACAAGCAATAAAACGGTGTTTGCAAGGAGTGTGTAAGGCCTATAAAGACTAAACGGCTGCTTAAAGGCCTTCGGACTCCCGCAATTGCCCACTGGGAGAGGACGTACATATTTTATGTATGTTGTTGTTCTTATTTTTGGCTGTTAAAATGTTCTCGAAGATTCTGTGTGTTGTTGTTGTTGTTGTTGTATTATTTTGTAGGGCGATGTCCGCTAAATAAGTGAATTGACTTTCGTCGGCATATATTTTCAACTATTTGTTAAATTAGTTAAATTTAAATTATTTTTCTAATTACTTTGAAATAACCAATTGAAAACTATTTAATATTCGACTTACTGAAGATGAATTTAAAAGCATAAACATTTTAAATTTCTATGCATCAAAGAGGTCATTTTTGAAAAATACATAACTGTTTTACTACATACTACATACATACATAATACATACTGTTTTGAAAAATACATAAATACATAAATCATGCAAAAAAAAAATGCCTGGTCGACACAATTAAATTCTGAAATATAAAATCTGAAAGCAAAATGTAAACAAAGTTAAAAGTGATCAGAGTTTTTTAATGGAAAAATTGTGAAATATCGTTTTTTGTGGTGTTTTAATTGATTTTAAAATAATTAAAAAGTGATTCATGCCAAACTTTATTGCCAGTTAATTCAAAAAAGGAGTATTAATTACATTCAAGGAGCGCAACAGAAGTACGCTGCGAGGGTAGATATAATTTCATTATTCTCTTCTTCATGGGACTATTTCTGCGCCTTATTTACTATTTCTATTCTTTTTCTGTTCCTTCATGGAGGAACTCTGCGCTTACATGTGAGCATGCGTACCACGGAAGCAGTTTCCAAAAACGGGCACGCGCCTGTTATTTGACACGAGCCAGCTTTTTGATGCTTCATTTCAAAATATGAGCTAAACAAGCGTGTCAGCGGGATTTTCCACGCTTTGCAACCATCAATCATGGTCGATGGACACACCTATATTTTGCTTAGTGCTTCTTTTAAGTGTCAATCGCAATGAAGTGAAGAAACAGACTCGACGCTACTTAGAGAAAGGCGTGCGTCTTTACTACTGAAGTGATGAGGTGTTTGCTGAATGGTTAAGCAATCAATTTCCGTACAGAGTCCAACAAACTAACTTGTTTTTAAAAACAACTAATTAAAAAACTAGTTTAAAATAACCTTGTATATGAATTACTTTGAATTATATTAAGCCGGCATCCACTGCGATTCTAAATAGTTTTTATTGCATTATATATGAAGTAACTGAAATACTACTTAAAAACAAGTGATTGATAAACTACTTTGAATGATATTAAGGCGGCAACTACTCTGATTTTGACATCTTTTAATTGCAAATTTTTATTAGATTACAAGTTTATATATATTTAACCATGTTATTTCATCAAATATTATTAACTTTATACCATCAGTAATAGTTTTCAATTGGTTATTTCAAAGTAATTAAAAAAATAATTTATATATAACTAATTTAACAAGTAGTTGAAAATATATGCAGACGAAAGTCAATTGACTTATTTAGCGGACATCACTATACAAAATATGTTAGTTCGTTCTATGGAAAAAAGTCCGAATTTCAACTAGTTGTGGTTGACAAAAAACTACTTTATCAACTACTTTTTAGTTAGTTGATTTTCCTACAGGGA
Source organism: Coremacera marginata (assembly GCA_914767935.1). Taxonomy (NCBI): domain Eukaryota; kingdom Metazoa; phylum Arthropoda; class Insecta; order Diptera; family Sciomyzidae; genus Coremacera; species Coremacera marginata. The sequence continues at coordinate 110,943,997 of OU612046.1, read as the reverse complement.
CTATACAGATAACTGCTTAACTTATCTGTATATGTTAAAGAGCTACTGCTAAACTGATCTGTATACGTTAAACAGCTACTACTTAACTGATCTGTATCTGTTAAACAGCTACTGCTAAACTGATCTGAATCTGTTATTAAACAACATCAACACACAAACAAAATATGTATGTATACTTGTTTTATTAATAATCCCTGTAGGAAAATCAACTAATTTAAAAGTAGTTGATAAAGTAGTTTTTTGTCAACCACAACTTGTTGAAATTCTGACTTTTTTCCATAGAACGAACTGACTTATTTTGTATGGTAATGTCCGCTAAATAAGTCAATTGACTTTCATCTGCATATATTTTCAACTACTTGTTAAATTAGTTACATTTAAATTATTTTTTTAATTGCTTGTAAATAACCAATTGAAAACTATTGCTGATGGCCTAAAGTTAATAATATTTGATGAAATAACATGGTTAAATATATATAAACTTGTAATCTAATAAAAATTTGCAATTAAAACATGTCAACATCAGAGTAGTTGCCACCTTAATATAATTCAAAATAGTTCATATACTAGTTCATTTTAAATTAGTTTTTTAATTAGTTGTTTTTAAAAACAAGTTAGTTTGTTCCTATAGGGATAATACATACACAATGTAAAGGTGAAAATCGCTAAAACTCGTTTTCACCCACACACTATATATACACGCGCTGAAGATCCTTATTTTTGTCTTATTTGTATTTGTTCAAGTCGAGATTTCCTTTTAAGTTATTTAATTTAAAGATAAATAAACCACGACATACACTTTTGAAATTAACATTGCAATAAATAATAGCTGAAAATATTACAATACGTTTAGTCAGACAAAGTACTGCAACTACTATAAGTAGCTAAGTAAGCAGCAGCCACCTTAGTTAATTTCACCCGGATAGGGACACTAGGTCGAGGTGAAAAGCACACATTTCAAAAACAACGAAACAGCTGAGACGTAAACTCACCACATAATGACTGTGCAAGCAAACTGGGGTGACTTAGACAACGAGCAGCAAGTAAAAATTCATGCTCGCCACAGAGGCAAAACTGGTAAGTCGTACATAACTAATTAGCTCCTGTAAACCTTTTCCCATAGTTTAAGCCATAGTGGATAACGATTCCTTTTCTAAGTCCTACCTACGCGTTAAGCTATAGTGGGTAACGATTCTTTTTCTGAGTCCTACCTACGCGTTAAGCCATAGTGGACAACGATTCCTTTTCTAAGTCCTATTATAGCCATATTATAGGCATAAGAAGATTCGCTACAATATATACATTAAGGAACTTTATCATAAGTTAATAACATTCAATCAAATTAAACATCAACAAATTAAGAAGTAGTGACACAATGAATTTATAGCATCTTTGTGTAAAACGAAAGACACGCCGATTTAACGAAGCCGTCGTTTAAAAACCGGGAGTCAGCTGTTTTTGCTTGATGTAAAAATAATTTCGTGCATAAACGAGACCAGCTGTTCCAGTAAAGAACGATGACGTAACTCTAGAATGAAATTGGCTTTGTGTAAAAAAAAAAAATTACGAACGAAATGCCAAAATTGGACGATTATTGAAATGTCATCGTCGTAACAATTTTTAAAATGGAAATTGCTGTGAAGAAAAGGTAAATGGAATATAATTAATTTTCATCTAAGAATATACAAATACTTTCTATATTTTTAGCACAGAGAAAACAACGACGGAACAATTTGGATTGCTTGTCCTAGAAATGGAAAAGAATCCAGAGCTGGCAAAAGGCACTCCAGTCTTTAAAGCTAGCAGGACAAAAGTGGAGGGAAAGTGGAACTCCATTTCTAGAGTGGAGAAAGGTATTGAGCATGTTATAATAAATTGTTTCCTTTCGTTACTTTAACTTTAAATTTTAAGATTTGGGCAAATCTTAAGAGACGCCGAAGAAAAAATATCGGAAAACTCTAAAGCATGCGGGAAACAGGTGGCGGTCCGTTCCGATTCAATCCACTCACAGAAATGGAGCAAACCAATGATAGAATTTTGTTTATTTCCACTGCAGCACAACCTTGCTGCGTTGATCTAGGTATTGCTACTCCTGTGCAGTCGCAGGTCCAATTGAGCCCAATTTCGAACGATGCTGCAATGATTTCACCACCAAGGGAAGCCCGTGAAATTGGAATTGTAATGCCCACGCGAGTAACATCTACTGCATTAACACCGACGAGAGCAACGCCATCAAATTTTGCCCCACCGAGATCGATGGACAACAGCGAAAATGCAGCTGGTAATTCAAGACCTTTGAAGAGCAAACGAAATTTATTAGAAGAACAAGCAAACTTGAAATAAGAAGCCACCATCGATGAGATGAAAAAACAAAATTCAATTGCTCAAACTCAGGCCGACGCTACAAAGATGCTTGCCGAAGCAGCAAAAATACAAGCTGAAGCAACAAAAACAATAGCTGAAGCAACGACCGCGCATGCAGAAGCTGCAAAAAAAAATTGCTGCTGCAGTGGAGGAAGTGCTCGGGCTCCTAAAAAATAAATAAATAAATGCATACATTCTAAATGGCCCTACAGACGACCAACTAATCGACGACTGGCTTAAACGGATAAAAAGTGTTGATCTTTTATCACCAGTTGATCAACTACTGCAACTGGTTTAGCTTTTGTAGCTAAAACCAGATTATCTATTAGCTACTCATCATAGGGCTCTTAATAGTGAACACTATTCTAAGATCTCAAAGATTACATTTGCATGTAATCCAAAACATTTATAGAGCTGTGTTTTAAATTAAATTAATGAATTGTGTTTTTGATATTTAAGTTCATATATAATTTCTCATTTTTGAATTCTCATCTGTTTTATTGTTTAGTCCTTTAATTTATTATACTGTTTTTATAATAATTTTAATTTTTATTCTTTTTAATTCTCAGTAATGAATCGTGTTGCTTTTGATATTTTATTTCTTCTGATAGTGCATTGTTTCTTTAATATAATTCTAATTCTAAATAAAATTCTAATGTCAAATTTGCTTTTATTTCATCTGATATTCGAATTTATGACATTACTCGTAGGATTTCTTGTAAAAAAACCATAGAAATAAGAGATAAGTAAGTGGCGTTCTGAAATAAAAGTGAGGCATTTTTCTTACTGGTGTATGTTCACACTAATACAGAAACATTCACTCAGGGCCGTATTCGGTTGATGCGTACAGCTCGGCTCAATTTTTTTGATTGGAATTGCATATCGTTGTTGAGCATGCAATACCACTCATCAGCCACTTCAGCCACTTGCAATACCGCGTATATTGCAAAAAGGCCAACATTTAAATTTGGATTTAAATTCAATTTGATTTAATAATAAAAACAAAGCAGCTTTTCTGCACTCCTGTTGAATTTTACTATCACCGTGTGTGTGTGTGTATGTGCAAGTGGCGGATACGCGATTTTGCACGCCAAACGACGATATGAAATAAGTTTCTGTATAACATATTTACGTAGTGATATATTATATTATATATAATACTAGCTTATACCCGGCGCGCTTCGCTGCGCTCAGCGCTTATCCCCTAAAAGAGGGCGTAGCTTTAGTGAAGCCATGCTTTTATAGTAAGTTCTTACCGAGTTTTATTAATGTGTGACTTATTTCGAAAGCTATACCGAAAATTTTGGATGCGGAAAAAGTACCACGCCCCTCGTCCAACACCCATAAAATGTTACCTGTGCAACGGCATGTGTAAATTGAGGTCGAATACTGAATTCCGAGGCTTTGCGACCTATAATTACAAAACTGTTCGAAATCGAAAATTTTAGGTGTATTTACGATCGGCAACAGACTTCACAGGAACCCTCTCAACGCTTTGGTATAAAAATTGGCTTAGCGGTTTCGAAGCCTTTACGTGATATACACATATACCCACATACGTATATACATTAAGTCGCCTCACGCTCTTTAGAAAAAAATTTGTTCAGTCTCGTTCTTCAAAATAATCCATGGCTTATGTTTTGATGATCCACAAAATATTGCGACTAAAAATATTGGCTGGTATGGCAGTTAGAAAAAAACAAACGGTCAGAAATAAGAGTAATGGAAAAAATTTTGCATCAAAAAATCTTATATTTCCGTTGGACCAAAGATAATGCGGATTTTTTGGATTGTTTTAACTTTTTTCATATTATTTTCACTAAAATTCAAACGAATCTTTTCCTAAACTAATTTTAGTCAAATAAATTGTACAATGTAAAAAATGTGTACATTTTTTTGTAATTTCATTCAATTTAGCAATTCACTTTACACTTTATTTTATCATCCATAGATAATTTATTTGACTAAAAGTAAAATGGCAAAACAAAAAAAAAAAATTTAGTTTGCATTTTAGTGAAAATAATACAAAAAAAAAACAGTTAAAAAATTTAAATTTATAGAGTAGAGTAAAAATTTAAAATTTATTAGTGCAGATTGGAAGAACTTTTTAATTACTATTATTTCTGACCGTTTGTTATTTGTAACTACCGCGCCAGTAAATATTTTTATAAAAAACTCGATTTTTACAGAATATTTCAAACCATTCCGTGGCATACTGGTTGACGTGCGAGGCTTGTATACCATAGAACCCAGGTTCGAATTCTATCTGACACAGAAAGTTTTTTCAATTGAATTAATTTTTCTGTTCGGCCGCCATCTCTATGCAGACAATGGCAAACCTCAGAGAGTAAAAACTGGCATGAAAAGCTTCTTGAGAACATAAGCCGTTCGGAGTCGGCATAAGCCTTGTAGATCCAGTTCTCGATCATTTGTGTTCAAACATTTCACAACACGCACGCATAAGAAGCTCGGTCAAAGTCTGAAATGGCCATTTTGTTCCTTTTTGTTTTTTTTTTTTTTTTTATTTCAAACCATTCCAGCTCACGGATGATTATCGCTACAGTCGAAATATTTGGGGAATCATCATAACATAAAGCATTATTTTGAGGAACCGACCCGAACACCTTTTTTTTGTGAGCAGCCTTAGTATACATACATACATTTTTTACAGATAGATAGATGAGCAGAAAAAGTAGGTATGGCAACATTTATATATAAAGTGACCGCCACTTGGTCCCATTGCACCTATATACCAAGTTCCACTATCAAAACGCGTACAGCTCAGAAATTACAATGATTTTTGAAAAGTCGTCTTAAATAAAGTGTGACACGCCCATTTTTTAAGAGTTCTAGCAGTATCCATATGAACTAATCTACCAAGTTTTAGTCTTTTACTGTAAAAAAAGTCTGATATATATCCTTTTTATGGATTTGTGGGCATTGAAAGTAGGCGTGGCAACATTTATATATAAAGTGAACGCCAATTTGACCCATAGCACCTACATACCAATTTTGTCTATCAAAACGTTCACATCTCAGGAATTAAAATTATTTCTAACCGATAGCCCAGGCAGCTAACTTAGTTATAATTTTTAAATTGTAATGAACTATAGTACATTAATACATAAGTAAATAAATAAATTAAATAAAATTATTTCTGAAAAGTGGGCACAGATATAGTCCTACCATGCACAATTTTTTCAAAGCTGTCGAGAGTAAGCGTATGAAATTAATAACCATATTTTAGTATTTAACGATGAGAATCGTCTGATTTATAGAAGTTCTATTAATTTGTGGGTAAAAAGAAACCAAGTGGCGGCCGTGGCGTAGCGGGTAGAGTGTGTGGCCCATACGCGAGGGAACCCTGGTCCGAATCCCACCTGACACGGAAAGTTTTTCGATTGAATTAATTTTTCTGTTCGGCCATCATCTCTCTGCAGACAATGGCAAACCTCAGAGAATAAAAACTGCCATGAAAAGCTTCTTGAGAACATAAGCCGTTCGGAGTCGACATAAAACATGTAGGTCCAGTTCTCGATCATTTGTGTTCAAACATTCCACAACACTCACAACACAATTGATCATAAGAAGCTCGGTCAAAGTGCTTTCAAGGGCTGAAATTGACCATTTCGTTTTGTTTTTTTTTTGTGGGTGGTACAAGTGGGCGTGGCAAATTTTATATATATATATTGACTGCCACTTAGAGCACCTGCATATCAAGTGTTACTATCAAACGTGTGCAACTCAGGAATAAGCATGATTTCGAAAAAGTTGGCGTAGATATGGTGCGACTACGCCCATTTAAACAGTTGCCGACAGTGACCATATGAACTAAATTACCAAATCTTAGTCTTCTACGGCAAAAGCCGTCTGATATAAAGCATTTTTACTGATTTGTGGGCGGTAAAAGTAGGCGTGACGACGTTTATATTTACAAAGTGACTGCCACTTGCACCCTTAGCACCTGCATACGAAGACTGGCTATGCAGGCTAAAGTGGGCGTAGATATAGTGCGGCCATGCCCATTTTTTATACATTGACCGACAGTAACCATATGAACTAAATTACCAAATCTTAGTCATCTACGGCAAGAGCCGTCTGATATAAACCATTTTTACTGATTTGTGGGCGGTAAAAGGGGGCGTGACAACATTTTTATTTACATAATGACTGCCAGTTGCACCCAGAGCACCTGCATACCAAGATTGGCTATGAAAACGTGTACAACTCAGGAATAAGCATGATTTCGATAAAGTGGGCGTAGATATAGTGCGGCCATGCCCATTTTTTATACATTGGCCGACAGTAACCATACGATCTAAATTACCAAATCGTAGTCTTCTACGTCAAAATCCGTCTGATATAAAGCATTTTTACTGATTTGTGGGCGGTAAAAGTGGGCGTGACAACGTTTATATTTACATAGTGACTGCCACTTAGATCCATAGCACTTGCACACTAAGATTCACTATCAAAACGTGTACAATTCAAGAATAAGCATGATTCCGATAAAGTGGGCGTAGATATAGTTTGGCCACGCCCATTTTTTGTATATTGGCGGAGAGTAATCATATAAACTAAATTATCAAATCTTAGCCTTCTATGGCAAGAGCCGTCTGATATAAAGCATTTTTACTTATTTGTGGGCGGTAAAAGTGGGCGTGACAATGTTTATATTTACATAGTGACTGCCACTTGTATGCATAGCACCTGCATATCAAGATTCACTATCAAAACTTGAACATTTTAGGAATTAAAATAATTGCTGAAAAGTGGGCGTAGATATAGTGTGACCACGCCCATTTCTTGTACAGTCACCGAAAGTAACCATCTGAACAAAATAACCAAATTTAAGTTTTATATGATTAAAACCGTCTGATATATAGCAATTTTTTTGGTTTGTGGGCGATAGAGCCAATTTGGGTTGTATGGGAGGTACCACGCCCCCTTGCCCAATCAACACCAAACTTCACAGGAACACTTCCCGAATGTTGCTTCAGTATCCCTCAAAATTTCATAAAGTTTGGTTCGGTGGTTTTGGAGTCTATACATGATATACACACATATCCACATACCCACATACCCACATACCCACATACCCACATACATACATTCATTTTTATATATATAGAAGAAAGATAGCTTATACCCGGCGCGCTTCGCTGCGCTCAGCGCTTATCCCCTAAAAGAGGGTGTAGCTTTAGTGAAGCCATACTTTTATAGTAAGTTCGTACCGAGTTTTATTGATGTGTGACTTATTTCGAAAACTATTCCGACTATTTGGGGTGCCGAAAAAGTACCACGCCCCTCGACCAACGCCCATAAAATGTTACCAGTGGAACGGCATGTGTAAATTGAGGTCGAATACTGAATTCCGAGACTGTGCGACCTACAAAAAAAAACCAAAACTGGTCGATATCGAAAATTTTTGGTGTATTTAAGGAGCCTTTTACGGTCGGCACCAGACTTCATAGGAACCCTCTCAAGGCTTTGGTATAAAAATTGGCTTCGCGGTTTCGGAGTCCTTAAGTGATATACACAAATACCCACATACGTATATACATTAAGTCGCCTCACGCTCCTTAGAAAAAAAAGTTGCTTAGTCCGGGTCTTCAAAATAATCCATGGCTTATGTTACGATGATCCCCAAAAAATTTCGACTAAAAATATTGCCTGGTATAGTAGTTAAAAAAAAACAAACGGTCAGAAATAAGAGTAATGAAAAAGTTCTTTTGCATCAAAAATCTTCAATTTTTTCCGTTGGACCAAAGATAAAGCGAATTTTTATGGAATGGTTTAACTTTTTTCATATTATTTTCACTAAAATTCAAATTAATTTTTTCCCATACTACTTTTAGTCAAATAAATTGTAAAATGTTAAAAAATGTGTACATTTTTTTGTAATTTCATTCAATTTAATTCTTCACTTTACACTATATTTTATCATGAATAGATAATTTATTTGACCAAAAGTAACATGGCAAGACAAAATAACTATTAAGTCTGACCGTTTGTTATTAAGAACATAAGAAGATCGGTCAATGTCCTTTCAAGGATTGAAATGGCCATTTCGATTTTGTTTTTTTTTATTTCAAACTATTCCAGCTACTGTCGAAATATTTGGGGGATCATCATAACAAAAAGCGGTATTTTGAGCAACCGACCCAAAAACACCTTTTTTTTTTGTGAGGAGCTCTAGTATACAAACAAACATTTAGGCATGGCAACATTTATATGTATAGTGACCGCCACTTGGTCTTATTGCACCTACAATGTCCTACATATCAAGTTTCACTATCAAAACATGTACAGCTCAGAAATTACAATGATTTCTGAAAAGTCGGCGTAGATAAAGTGCGACTTTTACTGTAAATTTTGATTTATATACTTTCACGGATTTGTGGGCGTGACAAAATTTATATAAAAAGTGACCGCCACTTGGACTTATAGCATCTGCATACCAAGTTTGACTATCAAAACGTTCACATCTCAGGAATTTAAATTATTTCTAACCGATAGCCCTGGCAGCTAGTGCTTACTTAGTTATAATTGTTAAATTGTAATTAACTATAATACATACATAAATAAATAAATTAAATAAAATGATTGCTGAAGAGTGGGCACAGATATAGTGCTACCATGCACATTTTTGGCAAAGCTGTCGAGAGTAAGCATATGAACTTAATTACCAAATTTTAGTATTTAACGATGAGAATTGTCTGATTTATAGAAGTTCTATTGATTTGTGGGTAAAAAAAGTGGCGGCCGTGGCGTAGTGGGTAGAGTGTGTGGTCCATATGGGATAGAACCCTGGTTCGAATTCCACCTGACACAGAAAGTTTTTTCAATTGAATTAATTTTTCAGTTCGGCCGTCACCTCTCTGCTGACAATGACAAACCTCAGAGAGTAAAAACTGCAATGAAAAGCTTCTTGAGAACATAAGCCGTTCGGAATCGGCATAAAACTTTTAGGTCCAGTTCTCGATCATTTCAATTCATCATAAGAAGCTCGGTCAAAGTCCTTTCAAGGGCTGAAATTGGCCATTTCGCGTTACTTTTTTTTATTTGCGGGTGGTACAAGTTGGCGTGGCAAATTTTATATATATATATTGACCGCCACTTAGAGCACCTGCGTATGAAGTGTTACTATGAAAACGCGTACAACGCAGGAATAAGCATGATTTCGAAAAAGTGGGCGTAGATATGGTGCGACCACGCCCATTTTTAACAGTTGCCGATAGTGACCTTATGTACAAAATTACCAATTCTTAGTCTTCTACAAAGCATTTTTACTGATTTGTGGGCGGTTAAAGTGGACGTAACAACATTTGTATATACATAGTGACTGTCACTTGGATCCATAGCACCTGCATACTAACATTTCCTATCAAACCGTGTACAACTCAGGAATAAGCATGATTTCGAGAAAGTGGGTGTAGATATAGTGCGGCCATGACCATTTTTTGTGCATTGGCCGACAGTAATCAAATAAACTAAATTACCAAATCCTAGTCTTCTACTTTTTTACTGATTTGTGGGCGTTGAAAGTGGACGTGACAACATTTATATATACATAGTGACTGCCACTGGGATCCATAGTACCTGCACACTTAGATTCACTTTCAAGTAATGATTAAAACTAAATTACCAAATCTTAGTCTTCTACGGCAAAAGCCGTCTGATATAAAGCATTTTTACTGATTTGTGGGCAGTAAAAGTGGGCGTGACAACGTTTATATTTACATAGTGACTGCCACTTGGACCCATAGCACCTGCATACCAAGATTGACTATCAAAACGTGTACAACTCAGGAATAAGCAAGATTTCGATAAAGTGGGCGTTGATATAGTGCGGCTATGCCCATTTTTTGTGCATTGGCCGACAGTAACCATACGAACTAAATTACCAAATCTTAGTCTTCTACCGCAAAGGCCGTCTGATATAAAGTATTTTTACTGATTTGTGGGCGGTAAAAGTGGGCGTGACAACGTTTATATTTACATAGTAACTGCCACTTGGACCCATAGCACCTGCATTCCAAGATTCACTATCAAAACGTGCACTACTCAGGAATAAGCATGATTTCGATCAAATGGGCGTAGATATAGTGCGGCCATGCCCATTTTTTGTGGATTGGCCGACAGTAACCACACGAACTGAATTACCAAATCTTAGTCTTCTACGGCAAAAGCCGTCTGATATAAAGCATTTTTACTGATTTGTGGGCGGTAAAAGTGGGCGTGACAACGTTTATATTTACATAGTGACTGCCACTTGGACCCATAGCACCTGCATTCCAAGATTGACTATCAAAACGTGTACAGCTCAGGAATAAGAAAGATTTCGATAAAGTGGGCGTAGATATAGTGCGGCCATGCCCATTTTTTGTACATTGGCGGACAGTGACCATACGAACTAAATTACCAAATCTTAGTCTTCTACGGCAAAAGACGTCTGATGTAAAGCATTTTTACTGATTTGTGGGCGGTAAAAGTGGGCGTGACAACATTAACATTTACATAGTGACTTCCATTTGGATCCATAGCAACTGCATACCAAGATTCACTATCAAAACTTGAACATCTCAGGAATTACAATGATTTCTTTAAAGTGGGCGTAGATATAGTGTGACCACGCCCATTTTTTGCACAGTCACCGGAAGTAACCATCTGAACGAAATTACTAAATTTTAGTTTTATATGATTAAAACCGTTTGATATAAAGCATTTTTTTTGGTTTGTGGGCGATAGAGCCAATTTGGGTTGTATGGGAGGTACTACGCCCCCTTGTCCAATCAACACCAAACTTCACACGAACACTTCCCGAATGTTGCTTCAGTATCCCTAAAAATTGCATAAAGTTTGGTTCGGTGGTTTTGGAGTCTATACGTGATATACACACATATCCACATACCCACATACCCACATACCCACATACCCACATACCCACATACATACATTCATTTTTATATATATAGAAGATAAGTTCTACAAAGTTGTTTTTCAAATTCAAATTCAAATTAAATTTTTTTTTATTCTTTGTGTTCTTTGAAACAGCTCATTTTGTTTTCTTTGCTTTAATTTTTAAAAAACCTTTATTTGTTTGCCTGGCTGGCTTTGCGCAGCAACTTTTCGAACTCGCCCTTGGATGTTACCCAGATAGAAGCTGATACCCAATAGAAGACGTCTTTGAGTGAGAATTTTCCATGTGTACCATAATTGTTGTATTCGTTGGTCAGTCCTTCAGTCATGATGTTTTTAAAATTTCTTACTATTCCGCCACTCACAATCAACTGCCGAAAAATAAAATATATAAAAAAAAAGTTTTTTAAAATAAGCTTTTATTTAAAACCAAAACGTGAACTAAAAAGAAAAAAATATATTTCATTGACATTTGTCATATATGTATATAGTAGGTATATTCTAGATTCAGAAGAACCTCTCCCTTGTTTACCCATCATCATAATAACAGCGTACGTAAATAGGTAAGTTCTAGGGACGTATATAAACTTAGAAATTTTCAGAATGAAAAATATACAACTTTACTACACAATATCAGGGGAATTGAATCTTTTAGTAGGCTTATATGTATATAAACCGCGATCCATTATACAGGCTTACTTCACAATATCAGTGCCTTAAGCTTTTAAAATTTAAATGTATTTTACATTTTGAAAGTTTCTTAATTTATATAGATCCCTTGAACTAACCTATTTACGTACGCTTTTATTATGATGATGGGTAACCAAGGGAGAGGTTCTTCTGAATCTAGAATATACCTGCTATATACATATATGACAAATGGCAACGAAATTTATTTTTTCTTTTTAGTTCACGTTTTGGTTTTGAATAAAATCTTATTTTTTAAAAATTTTTTTTATATATTTTTTATTTTTTACTTTTTAGTCTTAAATGTTTATTATGAACATCTTTTATTTTGGAAGCCTTACATATAGCATTTTCATTTTTTAGACCATTAACCTTAACAGTACATATTAACATCATTTATACCATTTACATTATTTATTGCATTATATACTTTATGATGATATAGCATTTTCATTGATTTGTGGGCGGAAATAAGAGGTGTGGCCAAATTTCAACCCCTATCTCCTACTTGATGTAAATGTGCTGCCAAATTTTCAACTGAATCGGCCTAGTAGTTTTGGATATATATCATTTTTATTGATTTGTGGGCGGTAAAAGAGGGTGTAGCAACATTTTTTTTCTAACCCATGCAATACTTGAAGGACATTTACTGCCAAAATTTTAGATGAAACAGCCCGGTAGTTTTGGAGATATATGAATTTGTGGGCGGCAAAAGGGTGTGTGGTGACATTTTTTCTTAAACGCCATTTTCTACTCGAAGGAAATTTACTACCAAAATTTCATCTGAATCGTTCATTTGAGACATCTAGTAGTTTTGGAGATATAGCATTCTTATTGATTTGTGGGCGGTAAAAGGGGGTGTGGCAACATTTTTTTCTAAACCATGCAATACTTGAAGGACTTTTACTGCCAAAATTTCAGCTGAAACAGCCCGGTAGTCTTGGAGATATTTAATAATTTGTGGGCGGAAAAAGGGGGTGTGGTTAAATTTGTTTTCTTAAACCCTATTTTCTACTTTAAGGAAATTACTACCAAAATTTCATCTGAATCTGCCAATTAGTTTTCGAGATATAGCATTTATATTGATTTTTGGACGGTAAAAGGGGGTGTGGCAACATATTTTTCTATCCCATGCAATACTTGAAGGACACTTACTGCCAAAATTTCAGTTGAAACAGCCCGGTAGTTTTGGAGATATATTAATTTGTGCGCGGTAAAAGGGGGTGTGGTCAAATTTTTTTCTTAGGCCCCATTTTCTACTTTAAGGAAATTTACTACCAAAATTTTATCTGATTCCGCTTAGTAGTTTTCGAGATATAGCATTTTTATTGATTTGTGGGCGGTAAAAGAGGGTGTGTCAATTTTTTTTTTCATAATATTGTATTGTCACCGTGCTTACACGTGTATGCTAAATTTCAGCTTAATCGGAGACCCACAAGCTGTCAAAAAATTGTTTGCAAGATTTGCGGACATACATACATACATACATACATACGAACGAAGCAAGTTAAATAAAAGCTTATAAAAAAGAGAGGCATCGGTATTTAAAGGCATGACAACATATTGCTTATTTCATGAACTGTCATTGTCACAACTCAAAATTTGCATTTTGAGACATCTCTAAAAATGAAAAAGATATAATGCTATAAAGAGGAATAAAGGCTTATATAGTTTGTAACTTTGATTTTGTATTTCTTAACGATGATTTTCAGAATCGACCTTTTTTCATATTCAACTCTAAAATTCCAAGTTTTGAGTTGTGACAGTCTTGCACAAAATGAGCGATATATTGTCATATATATAGAATACTTGCTGAACGCCCGCCCGCCTCGTCAGGCAAATAAAAAAGCTTTTTTAAATTCAAACAACGGGTTCGGATTCAGCAGATAAAAATATTAGGTGGCAGACCTATGGAAAAATATGTAATTTTGAATTCGTAAAAATTTAAAAATTTAGGTGGCTGCCCTACTGTGAAAAAATCACATTTTTTTATATAATAATTACTTTAAAACGTTTTTATTTTTCGGTGTTATTTCCTCGATAATTTGTGTTAAATCTTTGGTTGCTATTGGAACTTTAGAATGCAGAGGCAGCTCTTCTGCTTGCTGTCTGATAAGCCTCTTGAGCAGAACGTTTTGCTCTACCAGTACCTCAACCACTACTTTTAATTGAGCTTTATAAAAACGAAAAGAACATTATTAAAAGCATTTTTGTTTTTAATAAAATCTTTTACTTTGGAGCGCATCTACTTTGCGATGTAGAGCTGCGCACACACAGTTCGAGTTCTTTTCAATTCGCTTCCTTTTAATAATGGGGCTGCTGTTTTCTAACATCTAAAAATAGTTTAGATTAATTTTTTTAACATTTAGTTTATGTTTTTAGATTTATATTAATTTTTACTTTACTTTACTCTATTTTTTTATTAGTTCATTTCTTTATATTATGAAGATATATATGTAAGTAATTTTTAAAATATTTCTCATTTATTTATTTATTTCTAATAAGTTTATTTACTAAATTATTTTATGATATTTATGTAAGCTTTTACTGTAAAATGAGAACGATGAGAAGTTGTTGATTGTGCCGAACTGCTATGGCTTTACATTCTAAATCTTCAAAAGTAAACAATTCTTCTTCCCCTAGTGAATCGACATCTGATAGGTATATACCCAAATGCGTTGAGTTCAGAGGTTCATCTTAAAAAGGCTTTAAATTTATATATCGTCTACCGATTATTTGATTTGTTATCGAATATATTTAAATTGGAATACATCTCTTAAGAAAGCACACATTTTCGCTTTTTTATGGCTAATTGTACAACCTTTTATAATGTATGTTTGTGTTTTTGTACGGGTCCTTAACTATTTTGCGATGAATTTGTTGCAAAATTTGAGTTGGCTTCTTTACACTTTTCTTTAAAAGCTGCAAATAATTTTCAAATGCATATGCCGACCGCTTTGTTAGATCACCAACCTGCTTAACCGTTTCCTCAAAGTGCAGCAAATTATGAACATTATAAGAAATGCTATTTTCTCCAAAAACCACAGCAAAATTCTCAACAAATAAGTTCAGCATTGATTGTGCAGTGTACAGATCTGAATAACGATGTCTTGTTCAACATAACATTCTGTAGGAGCAGTGTAAAAGCAAAAACAAAAAGTACACATCATCGGGGACTTCACCGTGCAAGACATTGATTCCAGTGTATAAAAAAATTGGCGAAATTCTGTTGCTTTCCAAAACGATAACTCAATTAAAGGTCTTGGTTTTCGAACAAATTCGCGCGGAGTTTGCGAACGTAATAGTTTTAACTTATTAGATATATTTTTTACATTTCGGGCGGTTATTTTAAAATTGCTTTTATTGTTCACTATTCTTAACAAAAATTTTCTTATAAGTCCCAAATCGATTAAATCCCAAATTGTATGCACCTATACAATCTAAAGGTATTTGCGTAATCATAGAGATATCCAACGTTTTTAAAGTTTTCTTTGTTATATATTGAAAATTATGATGGCTTGCATATTTTCTTGCCTGGAAATCAAGATCTGTGATTGCACGAGTAGATACGATATGGCGATTCTGGGCCAGGAGGCTCGGAGGCGCAAGCCGATGACGTCACGCCCGCACCCCAGCGCCATCTTGTGGGGGCTTTTTGCTAAAATGTGCAAAGGTGTATGTCTTTGCTAAAAGCTATTATGGTGTATGTCTTTGCTAAAAGATATTATGGTGTATGTCTTTGCTAAAAGCTATTAGGGTGTATGTCTTTGCTGTGAGCTTTTAAAAATTGGCAAGTTTGGTGTATGTCTTTGCTTTAAGCGTTGATCATAATTTTATACACTACATTATCGGTAGTGGTAGTCAAGCGAGTTCTTATCAGTGTTTGCATGTGTTTTCTTAACCCTCGAATACCTAATAGCAATGACTCAAATTCTGAGTGACGAGCTTAGCTTAAATGGTATGACTTGCTATATGAAAATATATATATTAATATGGGTTGAAGCAATTTAGGTACGGAGAAGGTTGAAGGGTTAAAGAATTGTTTATAAATTTATCATAATGGTGCCAAGTATTAGGTTTGTGTATTAGATTTGCATAAGTAGTTTAAGAATTGGATAACAACCATTTGAAACATAGGCGTATATAAATGGGATACATCTGAGGTACAAGTCTCAATCCCCCGGTCAAGCTCTGGCTTATATTTTATATAAATTCAAGAGTCTGTAAAGCTTCGAGCTGCAGAAACGTCGAGAACATTTTAGAAGTCGACTTATGTCACTGTATGCCGAAGCGAACGGCGTGAGAGAGAAAGGGAGAGAGAAAGGGAGATAGCAAATAGCGCGATCCTATACAAATAATACTTCAGAATCAACCTAACCTAAGCCAATGCCAAAAAGAGTCAAGAAAATTCTAGACCCTTCGAGATGCAGAAACGTCGAAAACAATTTAGAAGCCGACTGATGTTATTGTAT
The DNA here is from genome assembly GCA_914767935.1 of Coremacera marginata. NCBI lineage: Eukaryota > Metazoa > Arthropoda > Insecta > Diptera > Sciomyzidae > Coremacera > Coremacera marginata. The sequence continues at coordinate 110,927,552 of OU612046.1, read as the reverse complement.
GCCGATGACGTCACCCATCCCTATCCCGATACGGATTTTAATTTTATTTAATTTCAATTTCAATACTAATTTCAAGGTTAAAGTGATAAGAGCCAAGCTTCATAGTAAGCGCACTCATAACCCGCAAGTTCAATATAAGGCAGCAATGTACTTAGAAGTTCAACATGTTTTTGTGTTACTTCTAAAATAATTTTGGCGTGTTACATCAAGAACAATAAGTGGTGCAATAGCCTTGAATCCAACGACATCTAGCAATGGTTGAGATTATTGAAATTTTGTATACATCTATATATATAAAAATGAATGTATGTATGTGGGTATGTGGGTATGTGGATATGTGTGTATATCACGTATAGACTCCAAAACCACCGAACCAAACTTTATGCAATTTTTAGGGATACTGAAGCAACATTCGGGAAGTGTTCGTGTGAAGTTTGGTGTTGATTGGACAAGGGGGCGTAGTACCTCCCATACAACCCAAATTGGCTCTATCGCCCACAAACCAAAAAAAATGCTTTATATCAAACGGTTTTAATCATATAAAACTAAAATTTAGTAATTTCGTTCAGATGGTTACTTCCGGTGACTGTGCAAAAAATGGGCGTGGTCACACTATATCTACGCCCACTTTAAAGAAATCATTGTAATTCCTGAGATGTTCAAGTTTTGATAGTGAATCTTGGTATGCAGTTGCTATGGATCCAAATGGAAGTCACTATGTAAATGTTAATGTTGTCACGCCCACTTTTACCGCCCACAAATCAGTAAAAATGCTTTACATCAGACGTCTTTTGCCGTAGAAGACTAAGATTTGGTAATTTAGTTCGTATGGTCACTGTCCGCCAATGTACAAAAAATGGGCATGGCCGCACTATATCTACGCCCACTTTATCGAAATCTTTCTTATTCCTGAGCTGTACACGTTTTGATAGTCAATCTTGGAATGCAGGTGCTATGGGTCCAAGTGGCAGTCACTATGTAAATATAAACGTTGTCACGCCCACTTTTACCGCCCACAAATCAGTAAAAATGCTTTATATCAGACGGCTTTTGCCGTAGAAGACTAAGATTTGGTAATTCAGTTCGTGTGGTTACTGTCGGCCAATCCACAAAAAATGGGCATGGCCGCACTATATCTACGCCCATTTGATCGAAATCATGCTTATTCCTGAGTAGTGCACGTTTTGATAGTGAATCTTGGAATGCAGGTGCTATGGGTCCAAGTGGCAGTTACTATGTAAATATAAACGTTGTCACGCCCACTTTTACCGCCCACAAATCAGTAAAAATACTTTATATCAGACGGCCTTTGCGGTAGAAGACTAAGATTTGGTAATTTAGTTCGTATGGTTACTGTCGGCCAATGCACAAAAAATGGGCATAGCCGCACTATATCAACGCCCACTTTATCGAAATCTTGCTTATTCCTGAGTTGTACACGTTTTGATAGTCAATCTTGGTATGCAGGTGCTATGGGTCCAAGTGGCAGTCATTGATAGTCAATCTTGGTATGCAGGTGCTATGGGTCCAAGTGGCAGTCACTATGTAAATATAAACGTTGTCACGCCCACTTTTACTGCCCACAAATCAGTAAAAATGCTTTATATCAGACGGCTTTTGCCGTAGAAGACTAAGATTTGGTAATTTAGTTTTAATCATTACTTGAAAGTGAATCTAAGTGTGCAGGTACTATGGATCCCAGTGGCAGTCACTATGTATATATAAATGTTGTCACGTCCACTTTCAACGCCCACAAATCAGTAAAAAAGTAGAAGACTAGGATTTGGTAATTTAGTTTATTTGATTACTGTCGGCCAATGCACAAAAAATGGTCATGGCCGCACTATATCTACACCCACTTTCTCGAAATCATGCTTATTCCTGAGTTGTACACGGTTTGATAGGAAATGTTAGTATGCAGGTGCTATGGATCCAAGTGACAGTCACTATGTATATACAAATGTTGTTACGTCCACTTTAACCGCCCACAAATCAGTAAAAATGCTTTGTAGAAGACTAAGAATTGGTAATTTTGTACATAAGGTCACTATCGGCAACTGTTAAAAATGGGCGTGGTCGCACCATATCTACGCCCACTTTTTCGAAATCATGCTTATTCCTGCGTTGTACGCGTTTTCATAGTAACACTTCATACGCAGGTGCTCTAAGTGGCGGTCAATATATATATATAAAATTTGCCACGCCAACTTGTACCACCCGCAAATAAAAAAAAGTAACGCGAAATGGCCAATTTCAGCCCTTGAAAGGACTTTGACCGAGCTTCTTATGATGAATTGAAATGATCGAGAACTGGACCTAAAAGTTTTATGCCGATTCCGAACGGCTTATGTTCTCAAGAAGCTTTTCATTGCAGTTTTTACTCTCTGAGGTTTGTCATTGTCAGCAGAGAGGTGACGGCCGAACTGAAAAATTAATTCAATTGAAAAAACTTTCTGTGTCAGGTGGAATTCGAACCAGGGTTCTATCCCATATGGACCACACACTCTACCCACTACGCCACGGCCGCCACTTTTTTTACCCACAAATCAATAGAACTTCTATAAATCAGACAATTCTCATCGTTAAATACTAAAATTTGGTAATTAAGTTCATATGCTTACTCTCGACAGCTTTGCCAAAAATGTGCATGGTAGCACTATATCTGTGCCCACTCTTCAGCAATCATTTTATTTAATTTATTTATTTATGTATGTATTATAGTTAATTACAATTTAACAATTTTAACTAAGTAAGCACTAGCTGCCAGGGCTATCGGTTAGAAATAATTTAAATTCCTGAGATGTGAACGTTTTGATAGTCAAACTTGGTATGCAGATGCTATAAGTCCAAGTGGCGGTCACTTTTTATATAAATTTTGTCACGCCCACAAATCCGTGAAAGTATATAAATCAAAATTTACAGTAAAAGTCGCACTTTATCTACGCCGACTTTTCAGAAATCATTGTAATTTCTGAGCTGTACATGTTTTGATAGTGAAACTTGATATGTAGGACATTGTAGGTGCAATAAGACCAAGTGGCGGTCACTATACATATAAATGTTGCCATGCCTAAATGTTTGTTTGTATACTAGAGCTCCTCACAAAAAAAAAGGTGTTTTTGGGTCGGTTGCTCAAAATACCGCTTTTTGTTATGATGATCCCCCAAATATTTCGACAGTAGCTGGAATAGTTTGAAATAAAAAAAAACAAAATCGAAATGGCCATTTCAATCCTTGAAAGGACATTGACCGATCTTCTTATGTTCTTAATAACAAACGGTCAGACTTAATAGTTATTTTGTCTTGCCATGTTACTTTTGGTCAAATAAATTATCTATTCATGATAAAATATAGTGTAAAGTGAAGAATTAAATTGAATGAAATTACAAAAAAATGTACACATTTTTTAACATTTTACAATTTATTTGACTAAAAGTAGTATGGGAAAAAATTAATTTGAATTTTAGTGAAAATAATATGAAAAAAGTTAAACCATTCCATAAAAATTCGCTTTATCTTTGGTCCAACGGAAAAAATTGAAGATTTTTGATGCAAAAGAACTTTTTCATTACTCTTATTTCTGACCGTTTGTTTTTTTTTAACTACTATACCAGGCAATATTTTTAGTCGAAATTTTTTGGGGATCATCGTAACATAAGCCATGGATTATTTTGAAGACCCGGACTAAGCAACTTTTTTTTCTAAGGAGCGTGAGGCGACTTAATGTATATACGTATGTGGGTATTTGTGTATATCACTTAAGGACTCCGAAACCGCTAAGCCAATTTTTATACCAAAGCCTTGAGAGGGTTCCTATGAAGTCTGGTGCCGACCGTAAAAGGCTCCTTAAATACACCAAAAATTTTCGATATCGACCAGTTTTGGTTTTTTTTTGTAGGTCGCACAGTCTCGGAATTCAGTATTCGACCTCAATTTACACATGCCGTTCCACTGGTAACATTTTATGGGCGTTGGTCGAGGGGCGTGGTACTTTTTCGGCACCCCAAATAGTCGGAATAGTTTTCGAAATAAGTCACACATCAATAAAACTCGGTACGAACTTACTATAAAAGTATGGCTTCACTAAAGCTACACCCTCTTTTAGGGGATAAGCGCTGAGCGCAGCGAAGCGCGCCGGGTATAAGCTATCTTTCTTCTATATATATAAAAATGAATGTATGTATGTGGGTATGTGGGTATGTGGGTATGTGGGTATGTGGATATGTGTGTATATCATGTATAGACTCCAAAACCACCGAACCAAACTCTATGAAATTTTGAGGGATACTGAAGCAACATTCGGGAAGTGTTCCTGTGAAGTTTGGTGTTGATTGGGCAAGGGGGCGTGGTACCTCCCATACAACCCAAATTGGCTCTATCGCCCACAAACCAAAAAAATTGCTATATATCAGACGGTTTTAATCATATAAAACTTAAATTTGGTTATTTTGTTCAGATGGTTACTTTCGGTGACTGTACAAGAAATGGGCGTGGTCACACTATATCTACGCCCACTTTTCAGCAATTATTTTAATTCCTAAAATGTTCAAGTTTTGATAGTGAATCTTGATATGCAGGTGCTATGCATACAAGTGGCAGTCACTATGTAAATATAAACATTGTCACGCCCACTTTTACCGCCCACAAATAAGTAAAAATGCTTTATATCAGACGGCTCTTGCCATAGAAGGCTAAGATTTGATAATTTAGTTTATATGATTACTCTCCGCCAATATACAAAAAATGGGCGTGGCCGAACTATATCTACGCCCATTTTATCGGAATCATGCTTATTCTTGAATTGTACACGTTTTGATAGTGAATCTTAGTGTGCAAGTGCTATGGATCTAAGTGGCAGTCACTATGTAAATATAAACGTTGTCACGCCCACTTTTACCGCCCACAAATCAGTAAAAATGCTTTATATCAGACGGATTTTGACGTAGAAGACTACGATTTGGTAATTTAGATCGTATGGTTACTGTCGGCCAATGTATAAAAAATGGGCATGGCCGCACTATATCTACGCCCACTTTATCGAAATCATGCTTATTCCTGAGTTGTACACGTTTTCATAGCCAATCTTGGTATGCAGGTGCTCTGGGTGCAACTGGCAGTCATTATGTAAATAAAAATGTTGTCACGCCCCCTTTTACCGCCCACAAATCAGTAAAAATGGTTTATATCAGACGGCTCTTGCCGTAGATGACTAAGATTTGGTAATTTAGTTCATATGGTTACTGTCGGTCAATGTATAAAAAATGGGCATGGCCGCACTATATCTACGCCCACTTTAGCCTGCATAGCCAGTCTTCGTATGCAGGTGCTAAGGGTGCAAGTGGCAGTCACTTTGTAAATATAAACGTCGTCACGCCTACTTTTACCGCCCACAAATCAGTAAAAATGCTTTATATCAGACGGCTTTTGCCGTAGAAGACTAAGATTTGGTAATTTAGTTCATATGGTCACTGTCGGCAACTGTTTAAAAATGGGCGTAGTCGCACCATATCTACGCCAACTTTTTCGAAATCATGCTTATTCCTGAGTTGCACACGTTTGATAGTAACACTTGATATGCAGGTGCTCTAAGTGGCAGTCAATATATATATATAAAATTTGCCACGCCCACTTGTACCACCCACAAAAAAAAAACAAAACGAAATGGTCAATTTCAGCCCTTGAAAGCACTTTGACCGAGCTTCTTATGATCAATTGTGTTGTGAGTGTTGTGGAATGTTTGAACACAAATGATCGAGAACTGGACCTACATGTTTTTCATGGCAGTTTTTATTCTCTGAGGTTTGCCATTGTCTGCAGAGAGATGATGGCCGAACAGAAAAATTAATTCAATCGAAAAACTTTCCGTGTCAGGTGGGATTCGGACCAGGGTTCCCTCGCGTATGGGCCACACACTCTACCCGCTACGCCACGGCCGCCACTTGGTTTCTTTTTACCCACAAATTAATAGAACTTCTATAAATCAGACGATTCTCATCGTTAAATACTAAAATATGGTTATTAATTTCATACGCTTACTCTCGACAGCTTTGAAAAAATTGTGCATGGTAGGACTATATCTGTGCCCACTTTTCAGAAATAATTTTATTTAATTTATTTATTTACTTATGTATTAATGTACTATAGTTCATTACAATTTAAAAATTATAACTAAGTTAGCTGCCTGGGCTATCGGTTAGAAATAATTTTAATTCCTGAGATGTGAACGTTTTGATAGACAAAATTGGTATGTAGGTGCTATGGGTCAAATTGGCGTTCACTTTATATATAAATGTTGCCACGCCTACTTTCAATGCCCACAAATCCATAAAAAGGATATATATCAGACTTTTTTTACAGTAAAAGACTAAAACTTGGTAGATTAGTTCATATGGATACTGAAGACTAAAACTTGGTAGATTAGTTCATATGGATACTGCCAGAACTCTTAAAAAATGGGCGTGTCACACTTTATTTAAGACGACTTTTCAAAAATCATTGTAATTTCTGAGCTGTACGCGTTTTGATAGTGGAACTTGGTATATAGGTGCAATGGGACCAAGTGGCGGTCACTTTATATATAAATGTTGCCATACCTACTTTTTCTGCTCATCTATCTATCTGTAAAAAATGTATGTATGTATACTAAGGCTGCTCACAAAAAAAAGGTGTTCGGGTCGGTTCCTCAAAATAATGCTTTATGTTATGATGATTCCCCAAATATTTCGACTGTAGCGATAATCATCCGTGATCTGGAATGGTTTGAAATAAAAAAAAAAAAAAAAACTAAAAGGAACAAAATGGCCATTTCAGACTTTGACCGAGCTTCTTATGCGTGCGTGTTGTGAAATGATTGAACACAAATGATCGAGAACAGGATCTACAAGGCTTATGCCGACTCCGAACGGCTTATGTTCTCAAGAAGCTTTTCATGCCAGTTTTTACTCTCTGAGGTTTGCCATTGTCTGCATAGAGATGGCGGCCGAACAGAAAAATTAATTCAATTGAAAAAACTTTCTGTGTCAGATAGAATTCGAACCTGGGTTCTATGGTATACAAGCCTCGCACGTCAACCAGTATGCCACGGAATGGTTTGAAATATTCTGTAAAAATCGAGTTTTTTATAAAAATATTTACTGGCGCGGTAGTTACAAATAACAAACGGTCAGAAATAATAGTAATTAAAAAGTTCTTCCAATCTGCACTAATAAATTTTAAATTTTTACTCTACTCTATAAATTTAAATTTTTTAACTGTTTTTTTTTTGTATTATTTTCACTAAAATGCAAACTAAATTTTTTTTTTTTTGTTTTGCCATTTTACTTTTAGTCAAATAAATTATCTATGGATGATAAAATAAAGTGTAAAGTGAATTGCTAAATTGAATGAAATTACAAAAAAATGTACACATTTTTTACATTGTACAATTTATTTGACTAAAATTAGTTTAGGAAAAGATTCGTTTGAATTTTAGTGAAAATAATATGAAAAAAGTTAAAACAATCCAAAAAATCCGCATTATCTTTGGTCCAACGGAAATATAAGATTTTTTGATGCAAAATTTTTTCCATTACTCTTATTTCTGACCGTTTGTTTTTTTCTAACTGCCATACCAGCCAATATTTTTAGTCGCAATATTTTGTGGATCATCAAAACATAAGCCATGGATTATTTTGAAGAACGAGACTGAACAAATTTTTTTCTAAAGAGCGTGAGGCGACTTAATGTATATACGTATGTGGGTATATGTGTATATCACGTAAAGGCTTCGAAACCGCTAAGCCAATTTTTATACCAAAGCGTTGAGAGGGTTCCTGTGAAGTCTGTTGCCGATCGTAAATACACCTAAAATTTTCGATTTCGAACAGTTTTGTAATTATAGGTCGCAAAGCCTCGGAATTCAGTATTCGACCTCAATTTACACATGCCGTTGCACAGGTAACATTTTATGGGTGTTGGACGAGGGGCGTGGTACTTTTTCCGCACCCAAAATTTTCGGTATAGCTTTCGAAATAAGTCACACATTAATAAAACTCGGTAAGAACTTACTATAAAAGCATGGCTTCACTAAAGCTACGCCCTCTTTTAGGGGATAAGCGCTGAGCGCAGCGAAGCGCGCCGGGTATAAGCTAGTATCATATAGTACAGCATACTGTCCCATTTCAAAGCGACTATTTAAGTCATCATAGGGATATGATTCAGAGTTTATATATATATATATATACTTTTAAATTAGATATATTACAATGATCAAATTTATTTCCTTCCTGTTTTCTTTTTTCTCTTTGTAAGACGATTATAAGAAATCATGGTTTTTAATTTTGCGGTGAAAGCTTTACCTTCCATAAAACTTTTGTTTCCTTTGATAGTATAGGATTTATATGATAGTCCCAACTTCTAAACGCCATTGGTATTACCAAATTTTCGTTTTTAATTATCTTGTACATTTCCAATTTTGCAAAGTAACCCAACCATCGTTTCTTAATGCGCCACTTTCAGCTTTATTCAATGATACGAAATTTTTCATGGTTGATGAAAGTGCAAGATTACGTGTACGATCAACTTCAAAGCCATTAATTTCATATCGAATTTCATCGAACAGATATGAAACAAAGTTGTTTTTTAAATTGCACACCTGTTGTTACTGTATCATTTCCTCCTTCCTGTTTTACTATAAACCCATGATTGTAAATCATACTCTCACTTGGTAAGACAAAGAGATACTGATTTTGAATGGGTATACGAATCTCATAGCTCATAGCTGTTGAAGCTACCGGCTAAAACTGATCTGTACTATTCAACAGCTAACTGCTAAAACTGATCTGTACTGTTAAACAGCTACCTGCTAAAACTGGTTTGTACTGTTAAACAGCTAACGGCTTAAACTGATCGATAATCAATCAATCAATCACAATATCGATAATCAATCAACCAATAATTCAATATGAATGAAATACTCAATGTACTTCAACAACCTATGTACGATGAGAGTATTATAAAAAGAGACTGTCATACTTACCATCCATACCAAAATCGTTTAACAATGACGATGAGATTCGTATACCCATTCAAAATCAGTATCTCTTTGTCTTACCAAGTGCGAGTATGATTTACAATCATGGGTTTATAGTAAAACAGGAAGGAGGAAATGATACAGTAACAACAGGTGTGCAATTTAAAAAACAACTTTGTTTTCCCAAGCGCTTTCAGTGCTCACTTCTGCCTCCTTTTCGCTTTCCACTTGCAAACATTTACTTCGTAAAAAATCTTTTTGCTTTTTAATGTCCCTTTATTTTGGTTTTTATTTGGTTTCTTTTGATTAATTTTATAAAATTATTAATAAATTTTCACTATTTCTTTCACTATTCTACCTTTTTTCACTATTCTCAGTTCCCTTTTTCAGTATTATTTATTTTTGAGCTTTATTTGGTTTAGTTTAATTAATATTATAATATTATAAACAAATTACTTTTTTATTAGCACTTATCTGAAAACTTCACTGAAAAACTTCACAAAATTCCTGGACGTCTAGCACTTCTAAGTATTACTTTTCGACTAATTGCAATAAGCCAACTGCGCACGTGATACAAACAATCGGGAAAAACTAACGGCTATTGTCGTTTAATTTCGTGCGTTACCAGGCAACGAAATTAAGGAAGCTTTGCAGAACTTTAAAAAGAAAAATAAATCTGTGCGAATAAGCGACAAAGAAATAATTCAAGCAGATTTTTATCTCGATTGTTCACACACGTTTTGTTTCACATTCAGCTTCGGCTTAAACTAAGCGTTCTCTATAACTACAGCCTGAGATAGAAAAAAATTACAATTGACGTATCTTTGCATTACTTTGACACAGAAATGGGACAATTATCGTAGCTTTGCAGTACTTTGGGACAAAAACAAAAACTTTGCAGTACTTTGAGACAGAAAGGTGGACAATTGACGTATATTTGTATTTTTTTGTGATAGAAAAGGGACAACTGACGCAGCCTTGCAGTACTCTAGGAGAGAAAGGGGACAATTGACCTATTTCTGCAGAACTTTGGGATAGAAAAGGGAACAATTGAAGTATCTTTGCAGTACTCTGCGACAGAAAGAGGACAATGTACGTACCTCTATAATACTTTGGTTTAGAAGAGGAGATAATTGGCGCAGTACCTTGGGACAGAAAAATAACCACTAACTGTAGCAATTTCTTGTGCAAAAGTTTCAATTGTCCCCGGCTGGGCTGCAGGGTATTGATAAAACAAGTATACATACATATTTTGTGTGCGTATTGGTGTTGTTTAATAACAGATACAGATCAGTTCAGCAGTTATCAGTGTTATCAGTTTTTTAAAGTTGTGATGTAATCAGTTCAGTTGTTTTTGTTGTATTGCTTTTAAGATATTTCTGATAATGTCTATTCTATTCCTCACATGAAAGTCATACAATTTAATGAAACTCCAGCATGATCAACTTCGCACTACATTCACGACGTCAACGTTAATATGCATCAACAACAATAATAGTAAACATATGTTGAAGATGCTTCTACGCTAGCTTAACGCCGATAAGCTCTATGTATGTATATCATCTTTGCTTTAAGAATCAGCAACTTATAGATATACACAACGAGTGATGATATAAATAATTATCTGTATTAGAGTTGGAGCGTCAGTTGGGGGTCGTCTGGGGTATAAATCCCCCCTACAAAAACATTCTAGTTCAAGTTAATAGCACCCAGCTAAATCTCCACCATTGGATTAACTTTGATGGTAGCCTAATTTTTTTAATAAAAGAAACAGCTAGTTAGTTTTAGTGCAAAACTGAAACAACTTTTGCTGTCGACTGTAATGCCATATGAAAGGCAGTCAAAATGCTATTACTACGCTCAAATCTGTTCACATATTCTAACCCTTAAACCTTCACTGTACCTAAATTGATAGAACCATCATAAATATAGATTTTCGTACTGTAACGTACGTATTTTCGTACTCATTTTGTCAAAGTCAAAGATGTCTAGTAGAATTTGATTAATTGTTGCTAGGCATTTGAGGGTTAAGAAACAAATGTATGCAAACATGTTAAGCATTTATTATATTTATTTATTTATGTTAGTGAACTTGTTTAACAACAATAAACCATATGTTAAAGTAAGCTTCTATGCTTGCTTAACGCTGGTAAGCCTATGTATGTATGTGTGCATTTATACCAGTTTAGCTTAGCTTAGAGTTCTGCTTTAAGAATATCTAAACAAAAAACTGCAACATCGGCATTTGTTTGGTATACTCACCGAGAGATGATGTAAAAAATTATTTGTATTGGGGTGAAAGTGTCAGTGGAGGCTCATCTGGGTTATTAGTCCCCCTACTAAATCATACTAGCTCAAGTTAATAAAACCCCCTTAAATCTCCGACGCTGCACTAACTTTGATAAGTTCTAGGTATGTATGTATGTGAACTTGCTTAACAACTATCATTTACATTCATATACAAATCATGTTTGTCCACCTGTTTAAACAATAATAGCATATATAGAAAATATGCACGTCCGCTTGCTTAAACACACATACATCAACATAAATTATGTATGTACACTTGCTTAAAAAACAACAGCACACACACACAGAATCTTCGAGAAGCTTCGAGAGCATTCCCTATAGGAACAAACTAACTTGTTTTTAAACACTAATTAGAAAACTAGTTTAAAATAAACTAGTATATGAAGCACTTTGAATTATATTAAGGTGGCATCCACTTCAATTCTAAATAGTTTTTATTGCATTATATATGAAGTAATTGAAATACTACTTAAAAACAAGGGATTGTTGATAAACTACTTTGAATTATATTAAGGCGGCAACAACTCTGATTTTGACATGTTTTAATTGCAAATTTTTATTAGATTACAAGCTTATAAATATTTAACCATGTTATTTTATCAAATATTATTAACTTTAGGCTTCACTAACATTTTGTTTCAAAAAGACATATTTTTTTGTTTACGAGCTGCAATACAGACGTGGTAAACACACTTTAAAACTAATAAACAATAAACTGTCTCTAAACCCTGTGAAACGATTAAAAATTCTTTATTATTTAAGATATTCAAATTACAAACTGGTACTGTTTAGCAAACATTGCACAATTTGGACTCTGTACGGAAATTGATGCATTGCTTAACCATTCAGCAAACACTTCAAAACTTCAATAGTAAAGACGCACGCCTTTCCCTACGTAGCGTCGAGTCTACCCCATCACTTCATTGCGATTGACACTTAAAAAAAGCACTAAGCAAAATATCGGTGTGCCCATCGACCATGATTAATGGTTGCAAAGCATCCATCAAAAAGCTGGCTTGTGTTAAATAACAGGCGCAGTATCCACACAATTCCGATCAATTGGATCGGCACCTTCGCTCATGTACCCTGGCGGTGGCGTGCCCGTTTTTGTAAACTGCTTCCGTGGTAGGTATGCTCACATATAAGCGCAGAGTTCCTCCAGCTTCTGAAACTATCACCTGTTGGAAGCTGAAATAGTCCAATGAAGAAAGGAATAATGAAATTACATCTACCCTAGCAGCGTACTTCTGTTGCGCTCCTTGAATGTAATTACTAGAAATTTTTTGAATTAACGGGCAATGAAGCTTGGCATGAAACACTTTTGAATTATTTTAAAATCAATTAAAACACCACAAAGAACGACATTTCACAATTTTCCATTAAATAACTCTGATCACTTTTAACTTTGTTTACATTTTGCTTTCAGGTTTTATATTTCAGAATTTATTTGTGCCGACCAGGCATGATTTTTTTGGCATGGTTTATGTATTTTTCAAAACAGTCAAATAAATGATCTCTTTGATGTATAGAAATTTAAAATTTTTATGCTTTTAAATTTATCTTCAGTAAGTGGAATATTAAATGGTTTTCAATTGGTTATTTTAAAGTAATTAAAAAAATAATTTAAATTTAACTAGTTTAACAAGTAGTTGAAAATATATGCAGACGAAAGTCAATTGACTTATTTAGCGGACATCACCATATAAAATATGTTAGTTCGTTCTATGGAAAAAAGTCAGAATTTCAACTAGTTGTGGTTGACAAAAAACTACTTTTTCAACTACTTTTAAATTAGTTGACTTTCCTACAATGTTATTACAGCCGAAAACAACAACAACACACACAACATGCATAAAATATAAACGTCAACTTGCTTAAACAAGTTAAATACACACAAATTACCCTGTAGGAAAATCAACTAATTTAAAAATAGTTGAAAAAGTAGTTTTTTGTCAACCACAACTAGTTGAAATTCTAACTTTTTCCATAAAACAAACTAACATATTTTGTATGGTGATGTCCGCTAAATAAGTCAATTGACTTTTGTCTGCATATATTATCACCTACTTGTTAAATTAGTTATATTTAAACTATTTTTTTAATTACTTTAAAATATCCAATTGAAAAGTATTTAATATTCCACTTACTGAAGATGAATTTAAAAGCATTACAATTTTAAATTTCTGTTTGAAAAATGTGTTGAAAATGACTGTTTTAAAAAATACATTAATACATAAATCATGAAGTGATGAGGTGTTTGCTGAATGGTTAAGCAATACATCAATTTCGGTACAGAGTCCAAATTGTGCAATGTTTGCTAAACACTACCAGTTTGTAATTTGAATATCTTAAATAATAAAGAAGTTTTAATCTTTTCACACAGTTTTGAGGCTTTTCACAGGGTTTTTTCATCAGTTTTAAAGTGTGTTCACCACGTCTGTCTTGCAGTTCAATGTCGTAAATAAAAAAACATGTCTTTTTGAAACAAAATGTTAGTGAAGCCTAAAGATAATAATATTTGATGAAATAAAATGGTTAAATATTTATAAACTGTAATCTAATAAAAATTTGCAATTAAAACATGTCCGAATTAGAGTAGTTGCCGCCTTAATATAATTCAAAGTAGTTTATCAACCACTTGTTTTTAAGTAGTATTTCAATTACTTCATATATAATGCAATAAAAAGTATTTAGAATTGAAGTGGATGCCGCCTTAATATAATTCAAAGTTGTTCATATACTAGTTTATTTTAAATTAGTTTTTTAATTAGTTGTTCTTAAAAACAAGTTACCCTATAGGAACAAACTAACTTGTTTTTAAAAACAACTGATTAAAAAACTAATTTAAAATAAACTAGTATATGAAGTACTTTGTATTATATTAAGGCGGCACCCACTTCAATTCTAAATAGTTTTTATTGCATTATATATGAAGTAATTGTAATACTACTTAAAAACAAGTGATTGATAAACTATTTTGAATTATATTAAGGCGGCAACTACTCTGATTTTGACGTGTTTTAATTGCAAATTTTTATTAGATTACAAGTTTATATATATTTAACCATGTTATTTCATCAAATATTATTAACACTAGGCCATCAGTAAAAGTTTTCAATTAGTTATTTTAAAGTTATTAAAAAAATAGTTTAAATATAACTAATTTAACAAGTAGTTCAAAATAAATGCAGACGAAAGTCAATTGACTTATTTAGCGGACATCACCATACAAAATATATTAGTTCGTTCTATGGGAAATAGTCAGAATTTCAACTAGTTGTGGTTGACAAAAAACTACTTTTTCAACTACTTTTAAATTAGTTGATTTTCCTACAGTTAAATAATAACAACACACACACATACAAAATATGTACAGTCACACAGAAAAGTATAACCACCCCTAAATATGCAATATTAAACAAACTATATATTTCTAAACAAAATCAACTACGTATTTACATGTGCAATGACACATCTGTTCAAGCCAACAACATATTGTTCCGTTAATTTCGCATTTAATTTGTACAAACAAATTAAAAGCATATTGCAGCACAGATAAGTATACGTACGATACGAAGGAAGTAGCGAGAAATTTAAAAAACAAAGTGACGAATATGATCCTTCCTTTGTTTTTCGACTGAAGAAGTTGACGTTTATCCGTAAAATAAAACATATTTCAGTAGAAATGTGTGCAAATACAAAGGATGTTTGTCTTAAAGTGCGATAGCACTTTAAAACTTTAAAAAGCACTTTAAAAAGTATTGCTTGTCCAAGTCAGCAGTGCAAACAATAATAAAAAACAAATTCTGAGCCAGAATCGTTAGCTAGCAAAGCTGTAAGTGATCGCCCACCTAAAATTCATCAAAGAGTTAAGATATATATTAGAAGTGTTGTGGCTAAAAATCCAAAAACAACACCTATAAAAGTTCGCAATATATCGGAAACTAACCACAGTGTTAATGTGCATTCGCATTTTATAGCCGAGTGCCGAGAAAAACCATTCATCTGCCAAATTAACAAAGAAGCGACTCGACTTTGCATTACAGTGCACCGACAAACCAACAGATTTCTGGACGAATGTGTTGTTCAGCGATAAGTACAATTTATTCAGCTGCGATGGCAAATAAAAAATATAGTGCAAAGCTAATGACGAACTGCAACCGAAAAACCTTATTCCAACTATGAAGCATGTTGAAGGTTCAGTCATGGTATGGAGCTTTATGTCGGCGAATGGGGTCGGAAAACTACAGTTAGTGGAAACAAATATAGACCAAATTGTTTATTAGAACATCTTGAAAAGCAGTTTTTGAAAGAATCCGCAAGCGAGATGGGTCTGATTGGCGCCTGGTATTTCCAATAGGATAATGACCAAAAGCACTCACCCATTATTGTTATTAAATAGTTGCTTCAGAACATGCCAAAGTAACTCCATTTGCCACAGCAGTCCCCCGATCTCAACTCTTTAAAGCATTTGTGAGCTGAATTAGAACGCCTCATACGTAAAAATCATTTAGCAACAAACAGGAGCTGAAAGATACTTTGTAGCATGAGTGGAACCAAATAAGGGCTGAAACAGCAAAAACTCGTTTTTTCAATGAACAATCGATTAATGGCAGTAGTAGATGCAGAGGGAGATCCGAATAAATACTGAATAAATAACACAAATTCTGTACATACTTATTTGAACTAACTTTATGTACATTTGTTTCTAGAGTACGTATACTTTTCTGTGCTGTGAAATTGATTTTTTTGTGTTTTATATAATACTGACATATTTTATTTTATTTCTGCTCTTATGTATTTTTTTTTAGCTATTCACTTATTTCAAAAAAAGACAATTATCCTTTGCACGCGGTATTTGTAAGGGGTACGTATAGTTTTCTGTGTGACTTTACGTCCTCTTGCTTAAACACACATACATACATACAAATCGTGTATGTACACGTGCTGATGTCATCAGCTTCATTGCTCCATTCCCCAGAACTCTCATATCGTACCTACTTTAATAGCCAGAAATAAAAAAAAAATGCACTTTACTGCATTGAAACGAAATGCGAATTGGTTTAAATAAATAAGCCATATGCTAAAAAAATATTAATCATCAACATTGAATTTAGTTCTGTTTGCTTAGTGTAAAATGCGACCGAAAATTTCTACGTAGTTGTTCTTTTTCAGAGTTTCACAAATTTGACGCGCTGAGTGCAAAAATTATGATTTGAAAATTTTTTTATGGCATTACTGTTTGCTATATTTCTTTTATATCACAGCGAAGCGTAAACCTGCTTGCTTGAAGTCGAGTCATAGACTGAGAACTTTTGTCGTGTTCGTTTGCCTATATTCATGTGAAAAGAAAGAAAGAGCTTCGCTTGCGTGCTGAGGGGCTGTCCGACTCTGATTTATAGTAAGATATTTGAACTCAGAGGAGATGCAAGCTATGAGCCTGAGGTTGATCAGATAGCATTGACTGCAATGCAAACAAATTGTGTCAACATATTCCTTTCTCTGACGATAATAATTAAAATAGATTTGTTAGTTTGTTAAGTTTTATAAATTCGCTAATGTTTACTTTTTTTTATATAATAAAGGAACCCCCAGCAAAAGCTGCAGCAGATCTAGTCCGACGTCCTTACCAAACACTGCCGAAACTAATGTAAGCCCTTCATTTGGAGCAAGTTATGGAAGTTCGGGTAGTATCAGCACTGCGTTGGATTCCATAGCAGATAAACAATATGCGGTTGTTGTTAGTGAAAAGCAAATGAGAGTTTTTGACGTAATAAATCAATATTGCATCAATAAAATACATATTTCGGAATCGGATTTTGTTGTAAAAGCGGAAACTGTATCAATGAAAGGTTTGTAAACAATTTTTTATCGATTTTTTGAAAAGATAGTTTCCTGAGCAAAGTTATTTATATTATACGGGAATAAAATGAAAAGTTTACAAGCGTCAGTTATATATTTTTTTATATATTTTTGTATATTTTTATCATAAACCTTGCATTTGAGCTTATGCAACAAAAAAACCTTTACAAACAGTAGATCTACATACGTGCTGAAAGGGCTTCAGACCTCCCTCCCCCCCCTTTGAGAATTTTTTGTATGGGATAATAATGAAAATAAGCCTTAAAGCCGTTTCAGCCCCACTCCCCCCTCCCCCTTGGGCTACAAAACTGATAAATTCAGTCGCAGCAATAATTTTCCAAAGTTCTATAAAGAAATTCAAGCATTTAGTGTCTTAAGCAATCTAAACTAAAAGAGTACGAAAGCACGTCAGAAAATGGGTGGAGACTGCGAATTGAATAAACTAATCGTAAGTCCGTTTCAAACTACTAAGTTAACTTGACGCCTGCAAATAAATAAAAAATAATGAAGAGGAACGCATCTTGTGACATCCGAAGTTTTTAAAAAAAAATACCTTAAGGCCGGCGATACATTTAGAAGAGAGTACAAAAGAGTGATATTGAGGTGGTGGTTTTTATTAAAAGAAATTTGTTTAGAGTTTTAAAAATTTGAAATTTGGTAAAATATACACTTATGTTTAAAAAAAAGGTTTTTTTTTCAAAAACAAAGATGGCACTGGCTATTACGATTGCTGCAAAAGACCTCTTTTCGCTCTGCGGGCCTTCTGCTGGCTCCTAGGTTAACCCCAAAAAAAATTTTTTTTTAAATTTAAAACAAGAAGAAAATATCTTCTATCTGAATAAAGAAATAAGTAAAGTATGTAATTTTCTTTTTCCAACTACATATAAATTTTTAAAAGAGACTTTTTTAAAATTATGTCTCATTCAGATAGAAGATATTTTTATCGCGTTTTAAAATAAAAAAAATTTTTCGGGTGAACCTAGGAGCCAGCAGAATGCCCGCAGTGCGAAAATAAGTCTTTTGCAGCAATCGCTGCAGCCAGCACCATCTTTGGTTTTGAAAAAAAAAATATTTTTTGTAAACATAAATGTATATTTTACCAAATTTAACAATTTAAAAACTCTAAACAAATTTCTTCTAATAAAAACCATCACCTCAATATCTCTCCCCTCTAAATGTATCGCCGGCCTTAAAACCTAAGAAACATGAAATACCAACCGACGAAAAAACAGAAGCTGTGAAGGTTTGATTACGCTATTCGCCACTGATTTTTTACACGGCATCCCACTATATATTTTTATACATTTGGGGCCTTTAAACACGAAAATTGCAAAAAAATTTTTGATGGAAACGTTTTTCTTAAAAAAATTTGGAAATTTTTTTTCGTTTTTTCAAACAAAGTTGCACATATCTTAAAATATCTTCGATACAACTTATTCAGTTTTTATAAATAAGCCTATCAAAAAATAAGCCACATAAAATTTTTTACATATTTGTTCCACAAACTTTTTTATTTGGATGAGTAGTTTTTGCACTATCAAACGAATATTTCGAAAAAATTATTTTTTCACATAAAAATGCAAGTAAAAAATATTTTCAAAAATTCATAAAAAAATCGAAAACAGCTAAGTGGTAAATTTTTTATTTTTTTCTTAAAAATACATTCTTAATAGAGAAAATAAATTATCACTTAAAGAAATTCATGCAAAAATAAGAGCAGGAGATGAGTGAAGGTACTAAAATTCGACATTGTACTGTTTTTCACTTTTTTATTAAATTTTACTTTAATTGAATTTTTTATAAGAAGGAGGCCTTTTGTCCAAAAGTATTAATAATAATTCTTGGTTCTCTTTTGCCTTCTATAGTTTACCGGATTTGTTTCTCTTATGAGAAACCAAATATAATTCCCCATCATGTCCTCATTCCAGGTTCCTTGATAACGTTGTTCCATGTTTTTCATTTGCTGATGAAAACGTGCGCCGTGTTCATCACTTATTTCGCCGAGATTTTGGGGGAAAAAATCCAAATGTGAGTGCAGAAAATGAATTTTTAATGACATGTTTGCATCTGTTGTTAAAAAAAGAAACATTTTTTTAAAGATGTGTTAAAATGTTATGAAATAAGAGCCTCTTATACCAAGTTTTGCATAATTTATAAGGATGCCATGAATAATTTCTGCATATTCCGGACACCTATTGTTTCCCAAACAACTTACCGAAAAAAATTCAAGGCAGATTTTTCTTCAGAACACAAGAACGTTTAGATTTCTTTGCTACAGAAAAATTTCTTAATTTGTGAGCCATTGAACACACCTTCCGTGATTTTCCCAAATGACAGCTTTGAAAAAAATTTTTTATGAAAATAAACGCCTCTCCTCCCTTTTTTAGAGTTTTGATACAGTTTTTATCAGTCCCAATTTGATGTGCAAAGCTGGAAAAATTATATTTTTCATTTTAAAATTTTTTCATTTTCCACATTCAAAAGTTGTGGCTTCCAACTTTTATGTCCTCTCTTTTTGGCCAGTCCTTCTTGACATAATGCTCGGCACGAGCTCGACTGTCCCAAAAGCAGAGAAAACAACAATATTTTATGTAACCACCTTGCAATCCATACAAAATGCCAAACACTTTTAAATCGGAACAAACTTTCCACTCATGCCCTTGATAAAGATGCCTCTTTTTGTTGATCATATATTGACCACACACATAACAAAAATCATCAGGGTCGTTTTTGCGTGAAAATTCGTGCAACCTTTTAGACATTTGAACACTTTTTTATGAATTAAACAAAATTAATTTTAAATAAAAATGAAAGGTTTACAATGAATGATTTAAATGCACACGATTAGATCACAATAATTGATTGATATGAACTGTCAAACGAACACAAACTAAAATACAAGCATTCTTTCAGAGATACCACCTGTCTTACACCACAGATAGTTACACCACAGAAAGGATCGACCTTTCTAAGTATTATATGACAAAAAATGTAAAAAAAAATAGTAAAATGTCGAATTGCAGTAACTTCACTCAAATACGTCTCCTGCCGTTATTTTTGCACGAATTTCTTTTCACAAAACCTTTTTTCTCTAGTAAGAATGTATTTTTAAAATCAAAATAAAAAATTTACCACTTTTTGCAGTTTTCGATATTTTATGAATTTTTTAAGACATTTTTGACCTGCACATTTTCGTGAAAAACTTATTTTTTAAAAATATTTCTCTTTATTGTGCAAAAACCACTCATCCAACTGAAAAGATTTGCTAAACGAACATGTAGAAAATTAGGCTTAATTTGATAGGCTCAAATATAAAAATTAATTAAGTTGCATCCAAGATATGTGAAGACATGTGAAACTATATTTGAAAAAACGAAAAAATCTTAAAAAAAAACCTATCCATAAAAAATTCCTTTTTTAATTTTCGTGCTTAGAGGCCTGAAATCTATAAGAAAAACAAAGTGGGATGCCGCGTACAGAACATTTTTCTAATTTTGGCGCATAGTGTTATTTGACGTAGTTTGATTAAATTCTAACAAATCAGTTCTTTGCTACCAACACTATATTACCCGGCATAATTTTACTTTTGGACCCACACCTAAATATTTTTTCGTCCGAAAAAATTTTGTCGGTCTCGTGAAAGGCAAATTTTAAAGTGCGTAGAAGTAATTTCACAAAATTTCGACATGATCAAATTTGCAAGGAAAAACAGTCTAAAATGATCGTCAAATATACATCAGCGTTACCCTTATAGGTTTAAGTTGAATTGTGACAAAAAGCAAGCGAAAAATTTTTATTAAAAATCGCGGCAATTTTAACTGAATCGCGGCGATTGACGACCACTGAGGTCTCATGAAGACTGAACTGACCGACAGTGGGGCCAAAGATGCCTTCCCTTCCGACTTTCGCATTAAAATCGCCGAGGACTATTTTCACGTCATGGACCGGAAGGTGGTCGTATACGTCCTCAAGACTAGCGTAGAAAGCGTCTTTGACGGCTTCGTCCTTTTCCTCCGTCGGGGCGTGCGCGCAAATAAGGCTGATGGAGAAAAATTTTGCCTTGATGCGGATCGTGGCCAATCTTTCGTTGACAGGTGTGAACCGGGAAACAAGGTGGCGTAGTTTCCGGCTAACAACGAATCCACATCCAAATTCGCGCCTCTCCGCATGGCAGCTGTAGTAGATATCACAGTGTGCTTGTTTAGAGCAGCCTTGCCCTTTCCATCGCATTTCCTGGATGGCGGTGATGTCAGCCTTTATCGTTTTGAGGGCTTCCGCCAGTTGGATAATGGCACCTTCCCTATAAAGGGTTCGGACATTCCAGGTGCATATCCGTAAATCATTGTCAGTTTTTCGTTTGCGGTGGTCGTCAACGTAATTGGGGTTCTTATCCGAGGCTGGTTTAGTTTTCATTGGGCAGTAGTAATGTGGCGGGACCCAAACCCTGCGCACATTCCATGTTTAAGGTCTATGGAGTGACCCGCCGCTCAAATTAGCCGTCAAACTGACGAATGCCAGTTGGCCGTTGCCCAATTGGAAATCCAATGTTGTTAAAAAAGGTCGGTCTCAAATAATTTAAGAGATATAAATGGTGAAGTTTTGAAAAACTTATCTTTTTTGAATACGAAAATATTCATATTTTTTTACAGAAGAAATGTTCTTAGAATAGTATATACCCATTAAAAGGGTACACTATGATCTATAAAATATATTGAAGTATTTGTATAATGTATAGCAGATGAGTATACGTATATGTATAATGAAGTATTTAAATTGGATCAGTGAAAAATTCCAGTGGTCATTTTGATGACAATCTTATTATTGCATAATACTATTTATAATTACGTATCGATATTTTGCTAAACAAGAAATGATTATTACTAAAATTAGAGATCATATTAATCATTGGGTTAATAGGATTAATATACCTGGGCTGGAATTGTGTTGTTCATGATATTGATGTTTCAAAGGGGAAATGACGTGATTGTATTCCAATTTGACAAACTTCCAAATTATATATGAAATATCAAAATAGTTAAGTTATTTATTGGGGAATTTATTTGATTACATTTTTGCATGGAATGTTTTCGTGATTTTCATTGTATTTGGGCTTGATTTTAATTTTTGATAGAAATGTTGAAAATTTTCATACGTGTAGCAGTACATCCATCTGGCACTGGTAAAAAAGTTCATATGACGTTTGTACGAAAGTTAACATTTTCATTTTAAGTTCCTTTATTTACCTGAATTTAGAAGCAAAAAATGGTTCGTTTATGAGAAATTGTTTCTTACTGATATGATAAAAAAATTATACTTTTTTGAACTCATTTCAGAATGCAAAAAAGAAACATAAATGATTCATTTCCGAACTCATTTATGAACAAAAAATGGTTCATTTACAAGGAATTTCTCACCTACTGAAATGATACAGAAATGATTCATTTTCGACTCAAAATAAGTTTTTAATGAATTTCGCAAAATATGCACAATTTTTCTTTATGGGAAAAGCTTTCACGAATTTAATCTTTAATAACAAGCACTTTTAAGCGACAAAATAAAAAAGAAAAAATTTTAAAAAAAAATTCTAACCAAAAACGTTCGCAAAACTCTCACCTTACTCAAAACTTTCGCTTATGGTTTAGTGGGTTGTTTTACTACATGTCCGAATGACAAATTATAAAAAGTATATGCAAATATTTCTTTAAGTACTATTGACGTGCAAGGTACCAAATTTTTAAAAAATATGTGAGTTTCGAAAAGCGTCCGATTGCACATGGAATCACCGATATACCACATGTAATTGCTAAATTTTGCTCATATTGGGTTTTTTTTTTTTTGCTCTTAGCCGCCACTGTAGACAGCAACAACACATTTTCCAATCCACTTAAACAACAAAAAATGCATGCAAACTCAATAAAAACAACCCTCAATTGACGATGCTGATGTTAATATCATCGCTGCTGTGTGTGATCGCTAAAAAATTGGTTTTGAGTGCATATTTTGTTAGTGGCCTAGAAAAAATTTGTTGAAGTATTAGCTTCTTTAGCGAAGATATTTAATTTATGCGGGAGTAAAATGAAAATTTTACAAGCGTCTGCTACTATTTTTTTCTATTTACTTTGTATTGCGCTTATACGAAAAGAAAAACATGTACAAACAGCAGCAACACAAGCCGCTGTCAACGACCAGCATATTTTCCAACTCGCTTAAACAACAACAAATGCATGCAAGCGCAATAAAAAAAATTTAAGAGTTCGCCGATGCTGTTTTGGTAGCACTGCTAATGTGTGTTTTGTTGGTGGATTAAAAACTCATACGCAATGAATGTTGTTTGTGTTTTTATTGCAAACATTTTTTTAATCTTATTTCTTGTTGATTAAAGGTAGGTGCTATATTTCTGATTTAAAAAAAAATGAAATGGCCATTTCAGCCCTTGAAAGGACTTTGGCCGAGCTTCTTATGATCAATTGTGTTGTGCGTATTTTGAAATGTTTGAACACAAATAATCGATGCCGATTTTGAACGGCTTATGTTCTCAATAAGCTTTTCATAGCAGTTTCTACTCTATGGGGCTAGCCATTGTCTGCAGAGAGGTGACGGCCGAACTGAAAATTTAATTCAATTGAAAAAACTTTCTGTCAGGTGGAAATTAAACCAGGGTCCTCTGGAGTACGGGCCACGCACTCTACCCACTGCGCCACGGCCGCCACCGATTTACTTTTTTTAATAAATGGAACTTCACTCAAATTTCTTTAGCTCCACTGATGTAAATTGTAAAACAGACAGAATCCTAAATGCAGTCACATGAAAAAAATAAGTAAACAAAGCATTTGTAAAATGCATTAATTTACAAGAAAGAAATCATAAGCTGAGCGGTGCTGCAACAGCAAGAATAATAGAAACTCAGATTTCGCGTTGGTAGAAGAAAAGAAGGTAGCTTCGTGGATTGTCATGCTCTCTTTCTTATGCCCGTATGTTACTTAATTTTTTTTTACAACTTATGTCATTGAAAATTAAAACTAGAGCAGTTCAAATAGTACGAATGCATGGATTCAATTGGTGTGAGTGAGTACACATATAGTACGAATTGGAGAAAAATTTGTAGGACGGACTGTATTTTCTCTGCATTTTTTTTGCCGTTTCTTTCAATTCGTTCTTCGTTGAGTTTCGTTCAAATATTTACTGTGCTGTTAGTAATAAATATGACATTTTTAGAGTAAACAAAACTATTTAATATAAATGTATGCTGAATGGGAAGTGATGTGTGTAGCTAATATTAATTTATTTAATGCAGCTGCTCTTCAAAACACCAGAAGTAACAAAGTAACAACGTGTATCCTTTTCTTACAATATATTTCTGTCCTGCTCACGCGACACTTGTTTTCAGATTTTAAAATTGGACAAAAAAAATTAAGTATCATACGGGCATTAGCTACCATGATTGCCACTTGGCAAACTGAGTTTCCGCTCAGTGTGGTTTGTACGTATTTTCGAGTTTTTTTTTAAAGATATGCTATTCGACTCTCAGCTATATATCTACTTCACTTTATTATACCATGGCCATGCTCATGTCCGCCATTATTGTGTCCTAAGCTCTGTTATTCAACTCAGCGTGCAATTAATAAGGTGTTTGCATGTGGGAGAGCAAGTGAGCTGTCAAAACAGTGTTGGCATCTCATACAAAATCTGCCACTGCTCCATGTTTTGAAACGCTAAATTCTTTAGCGAAGTTATTTATAATCTCTGAGAGTAAATTGAAAAGTTAATTAACGACAGATAGAATCACTTTCATCCACTTCCTTTTACTAACTTTGCCGCTTAGGTGGTTCACTTCTCATCAATCGTTCTTTAGCGAATTCTCAAACCAGGCGGTGAAATAGACTATGATTGAGGGCAAATGATCCCACAAGAAATTTGAAAGCAAAAGTGCTACCACTGAATATATATGTGAAACATACACAGTCTCTTACTGTTGAAGCGATTTTTTCTTTTTTTTAAACGTTTGCTTCTCTTCCGAAGTTATTTATATGTGCTGAGGGTATAAAAAAAGTTAGCAAGCGTTAGATATAATCCACTTTTACCCACTTCCATCCACTTAAATCTACTAACTTTGCTGATTAGATTGCGTATTTCCGACAATCGTTTTTTTACCAAATTTTTATATCAGATGCTAACACAGAACATGAAAAAGGGCAAATGACCCATAAAGAAATATGTAAACAAAATTGCTATCTGTGAGTATATACTAGGCCTGTGAGAGTTGCTTTGAGTTCGAGTAGAGTCGAGTAGTGCAACTCGACTCGATTCTCGTTCCAAATAATTCGGTTTTTCGAATAACTCAATATTAGAATAATTCGAGGAATTATCGAGTGACTCATGTTTTTTTTCGCATGTTAACCATCAATGTTCACTATTACTTTTTTACTAAAATAGCAGTCAAACCGATCAAACTGATTGCACTTTTGAAAGTGCAATTCAGTAGTTCCGAAAGATTTCGGTTTTCAAAAAATAAAAATTGTTAATTGTTCTGGGCAAGTGCTTAACCTAGTGAAAGCAATTAATACCACAAAAAAAAAAAAACAACTCAATTCCCAATTAAACTGTAAAATTGC
Organism: Coremacera marginata; assembly: GCA_914767935.1. Taxonomy (NCBI): domain Eukaryota; kingdom Metazoa; phylum Arthropoda; class Insecta; order Diptera; family Sciomyzidae; genus Coremacera; species Coremacera marginata. The sequence goes on along the minus strand of OU612046.1, from coordinate 110,901,758 downwards.
AAAATCAACACTTTTCATTGAACTGAAAGAAAAAATAAAAAATATAATAAAATAAGGAATACTCTAACAATAACAATCAGTAGCACAAAAGGAAAAACATTTAACACTACTCTACAAAATTACGACAACTTTCACCACAACGAATGGCGATAACATTTTCTATAATGAATTTTCCCACAGAATCCGAATATCGTAATGATTTTTTCGATTGACCGCAGTTTTTTTTTTTTTTTTAATGCAAAATTTTAAAAATGCACTGTTGAAAGCACATACTTCACATAAATGCTTGTTAAAACTTCAATTTTCAGCGAATAAATTTTAACTTGCATTTATTGCAGTTAAGTACAAGAATGCATACTTACAATGATTTTTTTAACTTTCATATAACTTTAATTTTGATTCTTGTTGATAACATTTTGTTCATATTTTTTTCTTAGTTTTAAGAAAGACATTGTAAATAATACATATACATTAGAGTGTCCCTCAAAAATTGAAGTTGTGTTTTTTTATGACTAACCCCTTAATTTCTTTGTATGATGTAAAAAAATGTAAATAAAATTTGGTGTACCTAGAACCACGGGAACCCGTGCCAACAAGCATCGGTACATGTCAGTACTTGGTTATGGGAAAAAAGTGCTCATTTTTTAAAAAACGATATTCGGATTCTGTGGGAAATTTCACTATAGAAAATGTTACCGAAATTTGTTGTGGAAAATCTTGCTGAGCAGTGTAATTAAAAGAAACATTAATTTTGAAAACTGCGACTCCGCAATTGTATAATAATTGTTCTTTACGCGCTTAAGTGAAATCGCTATTTACAATCTTAACCCAATTTCAATGCACATACATATATCATAAATTGAAATCAAACAATAAATAAAAGATAATAAATAAACAATTTTGCAATATTGACCCAATTTCTTGAACAAAAAAAAAAAAGCTAAGGAAACACCTGTATCTCCCCTGTGTGCACTTCAGATGACAAAAAAGCACCCAAAATCGATTGTGGAAAGTCATTTCACACCTCATTGGTTTATCGAAGAGAAGTCTAACATACCTTACTGACTATTGTAGTGTACTCTTAAAGTCACCAACCTTTTTACCACAATCTTTTCTATTTAATAAACAAAAATGCAACATTACAAACTCTAAACCAAAATCTAAACCATAAAAACTTTAAACAATAAAATCATCAGAAAACTAGAAACCCCAAAATTGTACCTACAATGCTAACATAAACAATTTCAATTTTTAATAACAAAGAAGCTCGGACTCTTATAAGCTTGAGTGTGGCATCGAGTTTTATGTTACACACAAAATTGCATGAAAATATAATGCAACAACAACAAGCATAAATCTAACTAAAGCCGTTGACTCTTTCAAGTCAAGGCTAGAAATTCTGTTTATCGATCGATTGGTTAAAAAATTAAAAATTGAGGTGAAAATACAATATAATTGAAAACTTGCATATTTTGATTGGTCAATATAACAATATACTGGGGAACATAATTTAAACAAAATTAATATTGGAATTTTAGGAGGAGCACTGGAAACAGTGTTAAAATAATTTTAAGGAATATACCGGTAAAAATTATTATATAAGCGAAAGATATTTTAAAATAAATCAGATTCTGATTTTTGAACACAGTGCGGCGAAAGCCTTGTTTACATTTTAGTTATCTCAACAGTTTGGCATTCTTGCCATCACCCCTACAGCGGTACGGTGTGCCACTCTACACCAAAGTTGACTTCGATGCAGACGTCGAAGTAACTTATAAAATCCTTAGGAGAACAGTTCACATTTTAAACAATAAATACACTACATGGCAATCCTGACAAACATATCCTGATTATTTTTTTTGAGAGATACAGATTTTTTTTCAACTGCACTAGATCCTGATCAACATTTTTCCTGTAAATATTTCAAATTTTTCAACGCGTGGTGTATCTGATAAAGCAACATTCGACAAACAAAGTTGATGAAGTTTTCGTGCCACAGCCGATAGTCCAAGACAACCAAGAGCCTCCTACATATACACCGACACCAACAGGAGCTGAACCCAAACCTTTATCAATAGAAAAATACAAGGCCAGAAACAAGGTGATCAAAAGTTTACCTACAGAGATACCACAATAGAAAAAATCCAGAGGAGAAAGAAAGGTCCTCACAAGACAGCGTATTGCAGAATTATTCAGAATAATTGCAAAAACAACGGACAACTCGCTGACGAAAGGTCTACTGGGAAAAGTTAAAAAAGAATAAAAAACTATAGAAAACCTATTTAAAAAAAAATCCGTATGATCCAAAATATAACTCAAATATATCGATATTTAACAATGTTTGAGCATCAAAACAAGGAATTCATTAATATATATGAAACAATAGAAAACTTAGGATTGGCAGTTACCAAGTCCGAAATAATCATAATAATTTGTATGTATTTATATTATAAACTAAACCAATATTTTTAGCTTTATGTCAGTAAGAGGATCAATAGAATTCAGAATATTTAATATGTACTATACTTTCTTAATATAATAAATAAAATTTTTATTAAAATAATTTTTATAAAAATTTAAAAAAATAATAGATTTGCAGAACACAAAAAACCTGCTATTTGTAAACTGCACAAATATATACTGAAGTTAATGGAAGAATAATAAATAAACTAAGCAAATGAAAAATTTTAAAAATATTTTATGGAGAGAATAAAAAAAGAAGAAGAAGGAGAGAATATAAAAAATACTTCAAATATACCATATAAAAAATAAACAGTCAAAGCCAAAAAAGAAGAATTAAATGAACTGAAAGAAAGATTTTTAGAGTTAGGCAAAAACTTACAATTAGGAGTCCAAAGAGAATTATTAGAACTTAAAGTAGTTTTAGGAGAAAAATATAAAACAGCAATAGAATAATTAAAATTAAAGTTTGAAGAAATTCTGAAGAAAATCAAAACAACATTAAACATAAAATGGCAGAATTCAGAAAAGATACGGCTATAAAAACAATACCAATTTTCACGGGAGACTACAAAGGATTAGACAGTTTTTTAAAAATAATAGAAATAATAGAAAAAACATTATCAATTAGTGAAAAAATCCAACTAATAGAATTTGTATTTCAAATAAAGTTAACTTTAAATGTTGGGATATCAGTGGGACTAACTTCACAACCAGCAGGCTTTCAAACATTATCAACTAAATTAAAAGAAAGATATTAATCGCATAAGACTATTTCACATATACAAACCACTTTGACAAATTTTTCGTAAAGAAATTCATCTGTGATTTCGTTCAAAGACAGACTAATAAATACAATAGCAGATCTTAACAAACTACAAATAGAATAGAAGAAGTACCTACTTCCGCAACTGAAGTAAAAAAATCTTACTTACTTACTTAGTTGGTCGTAACAACCCGTGTCAGGGTTTCAACCGACCTCATCAGCTCTCGCCAGGCGCCTCTGCTTTGCGCGCGCCTTCTCCAATCGGATACACCAAGTGCGGTTAGGGCTTCCTCAGCCTGGTCCATCCATCGGAGGCATGGTCTCCCTCGTCGTCGTTGACCAGCGACCCTCGCCTCGAGCACCTTTTTCGCTGGAGCTTCGTCGTTCATACGATGGACATGACCCAGCCAGCGTAGTCGCTGCACAGTTATACGCCGAACTACGTCAATGTCATCGTAGAGCTCATACAGCTCGTGGTTCATTCGGATGCGATAGAAGAACTTTTCTCTCGAACACCCCCAGAGCGGCTGCGTCAGTTTGCGAAACTACCCATGCCTCAGCGCCATAAAGCAGCACAGGTAGAACGAGCGTCTTGTAGAGTGTTAGTTTTGTCGATCGAGAGAGGGCTCTGGAACTTAGTTGCTTACTGAGCCCGTAGTTCGTCGCTTTATCTCCAGGCTGATTTCGTTTTTGGTATTAATGGCGGTGCCAAGGTAAACGAACTCCTTGACTACTTCAAAGTTATAGCTGCCGGATGAAACGTGGGAGTCTAAACGCCGACCTCCCTTGTTTGTAGACAGCATATATTTTGTTTTGCCCTCATTTATCGTCAAACCCACTTTAGCTGATTCCTTTTCGATAGCGGCGAAAGCAGCGGTAACATCTCTCTTGGTTCTGCCGACAATATCAATATCATCAGCGTACGCAAGGAGCTGGACGCCTTTGTAGAAAATGGTGCCATTACGATGCACACCGGCCTTTCGTACGATCCCCTCCATGATGATGTTAAAGAGATCGCAAGACAGTGGATCGCCTTGCCTGAAACCTCTTTCGGTATTGAAGGTTTCGGAGAGGTCATTTCCTACCTTGACGGAGCTGCGTGTGTTGCTCATTCTGCAACGTCTAAATCAAATCAAAATCATGCAAAGTCTAATCAACTTTGCAGGTATACCGAACTCAGACATTGTTGCGTATAGGCAATCCCTTCTCGGGCTATCGAACGCAGCTTTAAAATCGACAAAGAGATGGTGTGTGTCAATTTGATTTTCGTGGGTTTTCTCCAGGATTTGTCGTAGCGTGAAAATCTGGTCTATGGTGGACTTACCAGGTCGAAAGCCACACTGATAAGGTCCAATCAGTGTTTTTGTAATCGGCTTTAATCTTTTACATAGTACGCTTGAGAGAACCTTATATGCGATGGAAATAAGACTGATACCTCTATAACTTGCGCAGATTGTTGGGTCTCCTTTCTTAAGTATAGGGCACAGTACGCTGAGGTTCCAATCGTCGGGCATGCTTTCTTCTAGCCATATTTTGCTGATGAGCTGATGCATGCGCCTTATCAATTCATCGCCGCCGGTTTTAAACAATTCAGCTGACAGGCCGTCAGCACCTGCTGCTTTGTTGTTTTTGAGTCGTTGGATAGCAACTCGAACCTCATCATGGCTAGGTGGTGGTACTTCCACTCCGTCATTGTTGATTGGTAGCTCTGGACTGCGCTCTCCATGGGCGGCATTGGTGAAATCGTCGCCAGTAAGTAAATTGGAGAAGTGCCGTCTCCACAATCTCAGCACACACTGCGTATCCGTATTCAGATCTCCATTTTCGTCTCTACAAGTGGATGCTCCGGTCTTGAAACCTTGGGTTAGACGCTTAACCTGTTGATAGAATTTTCGTGCATCCTTCTTGCCCTGGTATACCTCTAGTTCCTCACGCTCACGCTTTTCCTGCTCTTTTTTAAGTAAAAAAATCAATTATTACAAAAATGAACAATAATTACGCTTTAAACATTTTCAAAAACGGTTTAAAAGACAGTCTTAAAACAACTATTTTTGCAGCACAACCTTAGACATTGACTGAAGCTACAAATCTTGGATTAGAAATTGAAAAAGACCAAAGCAACACAATAATGCATTTTAATATAAATAACAACCGAAATCAAAATTATACCAGAAGCAATTATGAAAGAAAAGACTTAACTTAAATTCCTACAACAATAACAGAAACAATTTTAACAACAACAACAACAACAGAATCAATTTTAACAACAGAAACAGAGTCAACAACCGAAGCAATTTTAATACCTCACATAATCGAAATCGTCAAACTACAATAACAACAACAATCACAACAATTACTCTAATATTAACAACAGAAACTCGAGATACCCAAACCGTAATGCACGAAGAATTTATAACGAAAATAATTACGCTGACCATGCACAAACAATAACAACAGGGACACGAGCGAAGCTTGGAGTACACAACTACTCCAGAAAGCCGAAATGAAAAATATTTACAATATCGGATAGCAATACAAATTTTATTACTTTCAAACACAAAACTAAACAAATGACATTAGTAGATACAATATGGGGGTTCTGGCGCAGGTGGAGCGGTGGAGCAAGCCAATGACGTCACTCCGGTACAGCGCCATCTAGTGGGGGCTTTTTGCTCAAATGTGCAAAGGTGTATGTCTTTGCTAAAAGCTATTATGGTGTATGTCTTTGCTAAAAGCTATTATGGTGTATGTCTTTGCTAAAATGTATTAAAAGTAGGCAAGTTTGGTGTATGTCTTTGCTGTAAGCTTTTAAAAATTGGCAAGTTTGGTGTATGTCTTTGCTGTAAGCTTTTAAAAATTGGCAAGTTTGGTGTATGTCTTTGCTTTATTTATACTTTTAAATTCGGAAGTTTGGTGTATGTCTTTGCTTTATTTATACTTTTAAATTAGCAAGTTTGGGGTATGTCTTTGCTTTTAAGCGTTGATCATAATTTTATACACTAAAAGTAGGCAAGTTTGGTGTATGTCTTTGCTGTAAGCTTTTAAAAATTGGCACGTTTGGTGTATGTCTTTGCTTTATTTATACTTTTAAATTGGGAAGTTTGATGTATGTCTTTGCTTTAAACTTTTTAAAATTGACAAGTTTGGGGTATTTCTTTGCTTTAAGCGTTGGTCATAATTTTATACGCTACATTATCGGTAGTGGTAGTCAAGCGAGTTCTTATCAGTGTTTGCATGTTTTGTTTTTTTCTTAACCCTCGCATTAGTTATAGCAATGACTCAAAAAATAAATATATATTTATAAGACTTCTAACGTAGACTGCGTGGTGGCATACTTATCAGAGTTCGCATGAGTAAACGAAATACATAGCAACCAGGAAGAGTCAGGAAGTTTCTAGAAGCTTCGAGATATAGAAAAACTTCGAGAACATTTTAGAAGCTGACTTATGTCATTGTATGCCGAAGCGAATGGTGTGAGAGAGAAAGGGAGAGAGAGAATTTGATAGTAAGAGAGAGAAAGGGAGATAGCAAATAGCGCGATCCTATACAAATAATACTTCAGAATCAACCTAACCTTAGCAAATGCCTAGAAGAGACAGGAAGTTTCTAGAAGCTTCGAGATGCAGAAACGTCGAGAACATTTTAGAAGTCGACTTATGTTATTGTATGCCGATGACGTCACCCATACCCATCCTGGTACGGATTTTAATTTTATTTAATTTCAATTTCAATACTAATTTCAAGGTTAAAGTGATAAGAGCCAAGCTTCATAGTAAGCGCACTCATAACCCGCAAGTTCAAGATAAGGCAGCAATGTACAAGTTCAAACATGTTTTTTTGTGTTACTTCTAAAATAAATAAACAATTTTTGCGGTCAAGTGCAAGGGCAAAAAAAGAAGATAAGAATTAAAAGTTGATATGTCAAAAACTAAGCTAAGCTAACCTAAGCTAATATAAGCTAAGGCTGCGTTCATAGTGAACGCCCATAATCGGCTGCTTTTTTATAATGATTCTTGTTGTTGTTGTTCTTACTGTTGCTATTGTTGTTCTTACTGATGTTGTTGTTGTTGTTCTTGTTCTTGTTGTTCTTACTGTTGATGTTGTTGTTGTTGTTGTTCTTACTCTTGCTGTTGTTGTGGTTGTTGTTGTTGATGAGGCTATTTTACTAATAAAAATAGGCAATCTAAAGTTACTAAATAAATAGCTAAACTTCTTTAATTACACTACATTTTGAGCCCAATTTGGTCACATCTGTTGATAACCAAGATAAGCTATGGAAGCTACGTCCAATTACGGATCATCTCAAGTCAAATATGTTGAAGAACTATCACCCAACACAACATTTATCTTACGATGACAATGGACGACACGGTTGCAAGCAGTTTTTTTTTTAAAGGTAAACCAATCGGCCAAACGGTTACATGTTAAATTTTGACATATATCAAGGCAAGAACCCACGTTGTACCAATCCATATGATGAACGATTCGGATAATGTGCAGCACCACTTATAACTATGATCGATGACTTTCAGATGATTTGAAAGGCCTTATTGAATATTTCATTCATATTGAATTATTGTTTGATTGATTATCGATATTGTGATTGATTGATTGATTATCGATCAGTTTTAGCAGGTAGCTGTTGAACAGTACAGACCATTTTAGCTGGTAGATGTAGAACAGTACAGATCAGTTTTAGCCGGTAGCTGTAGAACAGTACAGACCAGTTTTAGCAGTTGCTGTTGATCAGTACAGACCAGTTTAGCAGATAACTGCTAAAACTGATCTGTACTATTCAACAGCTACCGGCTAAAACTGGTCTGTACTATTCAGCAGCTAACTGCTAAAACTGGTCTGTACTGTTCAACAGCTACCTGCTAAAACTGGTCTGTACTGTTCAACAGCTATCTGCTAAAACTGATCGATAATCAATCAATCAATCACAATATCGATAATCAATCAAACAATAATTCAATATGAATGAAATATTCAATAAGGCCTTTCAAATCCTTTGAAAGTCATCGATCATAGTTATAAGTGGTGCTGCACATTTTCCGAATCGTTCATCATATGGATTGGTACAACGTGGGTTCTTGCCTTGATATATGTCAAAATTTAACATGTAACCGTTTGGCCGATTGGTTTACCTTTAAAAAAAAAACTGCTTGCAACCGTGTCGTCCATTGTCATCGTAAGATAAATGTTGTGTTGGGTGATAGTTCTTCAACATATTTGACTTGAGATGATCCGTAATTGGACGTAGCTTCCATAGCTTATCCTGGTTATCAACAGATGTGACCAAATTGGGCTCAAAATGTAGTGTAATTAAAGAAGTTTAGCTATTTATTTAGTAACTTTAGATTGCCTATTTTTATAAGTAAAACAGCCTCATCAACAACAACAACCACAACAACAACAAGAGTAAGAACAACAACAACAACAACAGTAAGAACAACAAGAACAAGAACAACAACAACAACAACAACAACAACAACAACAACAACATCAGTAAGAACAACAATAGCAACAGTAAGAACAACAACAACAAGAATCATTATAAAAAAGCAGCCGATTATGGGCGTTCACTATGAACGCAGCCTTAGCTTATATTAGCTTAGGTTAGCTTAGCTTAGTTTTTGACATATCAACTTTTAATTCTTATCTTCTTTTTTTGCCCTTGCACTTGACCGCAAAAATTGTTTATTTATTTTAGAAGTAACACAAAAAAACATGTTTGAACTTGTACATTGCTGCCATATCTTGAACATGCGGGTTATGAGTGCGCTTACTATGAAGCTTGGCTCTTATCACTTTAACCTTGAAATTAGTATTGAAATTGAAATTAAATAAAATTAAAATCCGTACCAGGATGGGTATGGGTGACGTCATCGGCATACAATAACATAAGTCGACTTCTAAAATGTTCTCGACGTTTCTGCATCTCGAAGCTTCTAGAAACTTCCTGTCTCTTCTTGGCATTTGCTAAGGTTAGGTTGATTCTGAAGTATTATTTGTATAGGATCGCGCTATTTGCTATCTCCCTTTCTCTCTCCCACTATCAAATTCTCTCTCTCCCTTTCTCTCTCACACCATTCGCTTCGGCATACAATGACATAAGTCAGCTTCTAAAATGTTCTCGAAGTTTTTCTATATCTCGAAGCTTCTAGAAACTTCCTGACTCTTCCTGGTTGCTATGTATTTCGTTTACTCATGCGAACTCTGATAAGTATGCCACCACGCAGTCTACGTTAGAAGTCTTATAAATATATATTTATTTTTTGAGTCATTGCTATAACTAATGCGAGGGTTAAGAAAAAAACAAAACATGCAAACACTGATAAGAACTCGCTTGACTACCACTACCGATAATGTAGCGTATAAAATTATGACCAACGCTTAAAGCAAAGAAATACCCCAAACTTGTCAATTTTAAAAAGTTTAAAACAAAGACATACATCAAACTTCCCAATTTAAAAGTATAAATAAAGCAAAGACATACACCAAACTTGCCAATTTTTAAAAGCTTACAGCAAAGACATACACCAAACTTGCCTACTTTTAGTGTATAAAATTATGATCAACGCTTAAAAGCAAAGACATACCCCAAACTTGCTAATTTAAAAGTATAAATAAAGCAAAGACATACACCAAACTTCCGAATTTAAAAGTATAAATAAAGCAAAGACATACACCAAACTTGCCAATTTTTAAAAGCTTACAGCAAAGACATACACCAAACTTGCCAATTTTTAAAAGCTTACAGCAAAGACATACACCAAACTTGCCTACTTTTAATACATTTTAGCAAAGACATACACCATAATAGCTTTTAGCAAAGACATACACCATAATAGCTTTTAGCAAAGACATACACCTTTGCACATTTGAGCAAAAAGCCCCCACTAGATGGCGCTGTACCGGAGTGACGTCATTGGCTTGCTCCACCGCTCCACCTGCGCCAGAACCCCCATATTGTATCTACTGACATTTCTTGTCGACACAGGCTCAGATGTTTCAATTTGTAAAATATCAAAATACTTAGAAAATGAAAATTATTACCCAGACGAAAAATGTTAATTAACAGGGATTACCAACGAAGAAACACATTCTCTTGGCATAATAGAACTCGACTTAGAAATAGCTGACACAAATTGCAATCATGATTTCCAATTAGTAAAAGAAGATTTTCCGATAGAAACAGATGGTATAATAGGAAGGGACTTTCTCAAAAGATTTTTTTGCAAAATTGTCTATGAGAGTTTCATAATTTCATTACTAATAAAGTATACAAATTTTGCTTTACCAGTGCACACAAAACCATTTCAAACATTAAAAATTGAAATTCCACCTAGAGCAGAAATCATTCAGCCAATTATATTAGATTTAACTGAAGATGAAGTTATACTTAATAAAGAAGTCGCACAAGGCGTTTTCATAAGTAATTCCATTGCACCCAACACTGGTATGACTCATATCAAAATTTTAAACGCGACAAACTCAGAATTCATAATTGATAATTTAGAGCCAGAAACAGAACCACTTAAAGACTACAACATTGTAACATACAATAACATTGTAACAATTAACAACCGTTTCAATAAAATTGTCGATAAATTAAAAATAGACTGCTGATGTCAAAGCAAGAACTTCACTACTTAATATTCTTAAACAATACCAAGACATTTTCCATTTAGAAAACGACCGGCTAACTGTAAACATTTTTTATACACAAAGAATTTCTATTTCAGACAAGCCCCCGTTTATATCAAAAATTACAGATTACCACATGTAAACATGGAAATAATTACAGAACAAGTTGACAAAATGTTAAGAGATGACATAATAGTACCTTGTCCTAGTACCTAGTCCTTATAATGCACCATTATTGCTTGTACCAAAAAAAAAAAAAATACTGACAACAAAAAGAAATGCGGGTATGTGGTCTTATATCCCCAATAAGAAGAAAAGCATTAAACCAAAAGACCACATAGTTTAATGTGACTTGCAGGATTGCAGTCAGATCCAAAGAGGAAGCCTATCAGAATTGGCGTTATGATAAGAATGTTGATACTAATAGACTTCGCATCGAGGCTAGGAATCGCTGTAACGCAACTTTAAAACCCAAAAAGTTTCTTCCCGAAACTCGCACAGGTTCTTCTCTGCCCTAAAGGGAGCAAAAACTTTCGGTTATTCGTTAAAAGAGTTAAAAATCAAAAGTCTTCGTCGATTCCAACTCTTTTCAACGATGACCAAATTTTCACTGACTCGGTTGATAAAGCGAACCTGTTGGCTGGATTGTTTGCACATAATTCCACAATCTCGGATAGCAGTCAGCCACTTCCCTCTGTCGGGACTAGTTCTTTTTAAATGAAGCAGATATATTTTCGAACGAGAGGTCAATCAATAAGTACGTACGATAAGTAAGAAAAAAACAAAATTTTGATAAAACTCGATCATATTATTCAACATAGTTGCATTCGAGAGCGATATAACTAGTATAGCGATATTCCAACTTTATGATACCACTTTCATAGTACGATTTCTTTTTCTCGCCAAAATAGGCCTCAGTTTCAGTGATTACTTTATCATTGAACTTGAATTTCTTTCCAGAAAGCATTCTCTTGAGATCTGAAAACAGGAAAAAGTCACTGGGGGCTAAATCTGGAGAATACGGTGGGTGGGTTAGCAATTCGAAGCCCAATTCATTCAATTTTGCCATCGATTTCATCGGTTTGTGACACGGTGCATTGTTTTGGTGAAACAACACTTTTTTCTTTTGCAAATATGGCCGTTTCTTAGCGATTTCAGCCTTCAATCGATCGAAAAGTGCACAGTAATAGTCGCTGTTGACAGTGGTTCTTTTTTGGAGATAGTCAATGAATATTATTTCTTTCGCATCCCAAAATACAGACGCCATCATCTTACAAGCCGACTGTTGGGTCTTTGCTCGCTTTGGATTCAGTTCGTCGACTGCTGTCCACTCAGCTGACTGTCTTTTGGATTCTGGTGTATAATAGTGAAGCCATGTTTCATCCATTGTCACATATCGACGATAGAATTCGATTTTATTGCGCTTTAACAGTACCAAACACTCCTCTGAAGCATCAATTCGTTGTTGTTTTTGGTCGACTGTGAGCTCACGTGGCACCAACTTTGCACAGAGCTTTCGCATACCCAAATGTTCGTGTAAAAGGGTAAAAACTATACCATCTGATATCTTTACAATGTCAGCTAGCCTGTGCACCTTCATTTTGCGATCGTTCATAACTAATTTCTGAATTTTTTGATGTTTTGTCGAATAACAGTCTGATTTGGGTGTCCACTGCGCTCTGCATCTTTTGTGCTGGTACGACTACGTTTAAATTCAACAATCCACTTTTCTACTATTTGTCTCCATGGAACAGGGTCCGGATAATGTTTATCAAGCCATTGTTTGGTTTCCACTGTATTTTTTTTTTTTTTATCATAAAGCAGTTTTAATCAAACTCGAAATTCACTTCTTTCCATTTTTTTTTTTTCAATAACAATAGTTGCACACAGAATGCTATAACTCCCGAATCAATTGTCAGCTTGTCATATTTTTATACGTATCGTTTGAAGGTTGGTACTAAATAAAAAGCATATGGAAAAAAATCTAAAATAGTAAGGCCATCTATATGTCATCCTATGGACTTTTTGAACGTACTGTTATTTTATAGTTTGTTACAGAAATGTCACAATTGGCTTTAAGTGGTTAAACTTAAGGCATCGCTCCGTGGACCTAAAACATGGAATGTGCGCACGGTTTGGGTCCCTTTACTTAACTACTGCTCTTGGAAATACTACGGCCCAATGAAAACCAAACCAGCCTCGGATAAGAACCCCTTTAAAAAAACACACCGCAATATCTACTTCCGTTGACATGCGGTGAAGCGCGAATTCGGATGTGGATTCGTCGTTAGCTTGAAACTACACCACCTTGTTTCCCGGTTCACACCTGTCAACGAATGATTGACCACGATCCGCATCAAAGCAACATTTTTCTTCGTCAGCCTTATTTGCGAGCACGCCCCGATGGAGGAAAAGGACGAAGCCGCCAAGGACGCTTTCTACGCTAGTCTTCAGAACGTATACGACCACCTTTCGTTCCATGACGTGAAAATAGTCCTCGGCAATTTTATTGCGAAAGTCGGAGGAAAAGGTATCTTTGGCCCCAATGTCGCTCAGTTTAGTCTTTATGAGACCTCCACGAATAAGTGTCTAAAACTGATCGACTTTAGATTTAAGCACCTCACCATTCACAATGCTGTCCCAGGATAAAAAAAAAAAACGAAACCAAATTGATCATGTTGTAATCGACGGAAGGCATGCCTCTAGTGTTCTAGGTTTGCGTGCATGTAGGGGGGTCAACATTGACTCCATTCACTATCTTGTTGAAACCAAGATCCGCGTACAATTATGCAATGCGAAGTATATACGCAAAGGAATGCAACGAAAGCTAGACGTCGCTAAGCTGCAATTGCAATGGACTGCCGAGGCCTACTCCGTTCAACTCTCGGTTAAGCTCAACCAACTAACCTCTTGACCTGACGACGCCGGCGGACTTTAAGCGCATATATCTCACTTCATGTGCCCTGCCGCTGAGGAAGTCATTGGTTTCCGGCGCCCGCAACCTCGGAACCAATGGTACGATCAGGAGTGTCGCATCGCGACAGCAGTAAAAAACGCCGCGTATAGAAAAACGCTGCAGTCAGCTGCAATGCGAGCCCTGCGAGACAACTACACCGAAAAGAGGAAGAAAGAGAGGCGACTTTTTAGACGCAAGAAAAAAGAGCGGACAAAGCGTGAGCGTGAGGAACTAGAAGTATATCAGGGCAAGAAGAACGCACGAAAATTCTATCAACAGGTTAAGCGTCTAACCCAAGGTTTCAAGCCCGGAGCATCCACTAATAGAGATGAAAATGGAGATCTGGTAACATATACGCAGTGTGCGCTGAGATTGTGGAGACAGTACTTTTCAAAACTACATACTGGCGATGATTCCTCCAATACCGTACATGGACAGCGCAGTTAAGCACCACAAATCAACGATGACGGAGGCAAAGTACCACCACCAAGCCAGGAAGAGGTTCGAGTTGCTATTCAACGACTGAATAAAGCAGCGGGTACTGACGACCTTTCAGATGCATTTTTTAAAACTGGCGGCGATGAATTGATTAGGCGCAAATATCAACTCATCAGCAAAATATGGCAAGCATATGGAAAGCCTGCCTGACGATTGGAATATCAGCGTTCTTTGCCCCATACGTAAGAAAGGAGACCCAACAATCTGCGCCCACTATCGAGGTATCAGTCTTATTTCCATCGCATATAAGGTTCTCTCAAACGTACTGTGTGAAGGATTAAAGTGGATTACAAAAACACTGTTTGGACCTTATCAGTGTGGCTTTCGACCTGGAAAATACACCATAGACCAGATTTTCACGCTACGACAAATCCAAGAAAAAACCAAATTGACACACTTCATCTCATTGTCGATTATAAAGCTACGTTCGATAGCCCCAGAATGTGTTGCATATACGCAACAATGTCTGAGTTTGGTTGAGAAACATATGCAGCTCCATCAAGGTAGGAAATTACCTTTCCGAACCTTGTGGATCCTTGTGGATCGTACAAAAGGCCGATGTGCATCATAATGGCACCATTTTCTACAAAAGTGTCCAGTTTTTTGCGTACGCTGATGATCGGCAGAGCCAAGAGAGACGTTACTGTTGCTTTTACTTCTATCGCAAAGGAATCAGCCAAAGTGGGTTTGACGATAAGCGAAGATAAAACAAAGTAAATGCCGTCTACAAGCAGGGAAGAGCGGCGTCTAGACTCCCACGGTTTATCCGGCAGCTATAACTTTCAAGTGGTCAAGGAGTTTATACCTTGGCACTGCCATTAATAATAATAACGATTTCATCTTGGAGATAAAGTGAAGAACAACAATTGCTAACAGGTGCTACTACGGGCTCAGTAAACAACAACCCTCTCTCGATCGACAAAACTAACACTGTACAAGACGCTCGTTCTACCTGTGATTTTTTATGGCGCTGAGGCATAGGTAGTTTCGCAAACAGACGCAGCTGCTCTGGGGGTGTTCGAGAGGAAAGTTCTTCGGTCTTGTTGGAGTCGGCGATGACTATCGTATCCGAATGAACCATGAACTATATGAGCTCTGATGTTCAGCGTATAGCTATTCAGCGACTACGCTGGCTCATGTCCATCGTATGGACGACGAAGCTCCAGCGAAAAATGTGCTCGAGGCGAGGGTCGTTGGTCAACGACGACGAGGGAGACCATGCCTCCAATGAATGGACCAGGCCGAGGAAGCCCTAACCACACGTGCTATATCCGAGGAGGAGGCTCCTGGTGAGAGCTGATGAGGTCGGCCGAAACCCGAACACGGTAAGCAACTTTTTAACTATTCTTATTTTACACACATACTGAGATAGATTATTATTATTTATTTAATTTTATTATTGTCGAACACATATTCCTTTTTTTTTTTGTTTTGTTTTTTGTGCTGCATACATATATATTTATAATTTATTGCTTATAACTGAAATTTTTGCCTACATGTGAAAAGCTCATTTTTTTATTAGGTTACTAGGTAGATATTATAAGTTGTTATTTTATGCTTCTGTTTACTACATTCCATTCATTCATGAATATTAAATCGTTTTAGATTATAAGTACGTTTATTCCATGTTTGCACAGTTTATTTTTATTTCTACATTGTGATTTATTCTTATTTCTACCTAATACAATGTTGTTGTTACGATCTTCTTGTGTTTTATTGTTCAATTTTATTATAGTGTTTGGGCCTTTTGTTTTTATAATGTTGCAAGGTCCCTTGAATGGTTTGTAGAAGCACAGCATGACCACTATATCGTACATAGGTAATAACCAAAATTTATCAAATATAACAAATTAATTATTCCCTTTCATTCATTCTTTTGGACGTCACACCAATGCTGATCATGTTGCATTCTAGCGAACACTTTTTACTACGGCCAGTGTGAGTAATGCAATCAATGAACTTGCTGTTACACTGACCTAGTCACTTGTGTAAATGCTAGCTCAGCATAATTCCCTGTTGGCTTCGACGAGAAACGGGAAAAAACTAACGAAAGACTGACTCAATATGTTTTAAATTGAGTGACTTTAAAAATTGGACGAGGAGTTTAAGAAAGTAGGGAATTGAGAATAGTGTTATTATTAATATAAATAGGGTACAATTTATTAATAAAGATCAGATTGGAAAACTAGCTAAAACAAAGTAGTCATTTCTCAATCAAGAGCGGCATTTTTGCCATAAAATAAATATAACAGCCGAGTTAGGCAAAAGTGAAAACTAAGAGAAAAAAAACACAATAGATCCTGCGGTCACCGATCCTGAATAATTAATAAATAATCCTGCGACTTCGATTCCTGAAAAAAGTGATTCTTTAAAAACAGATCCTGTAGAATAATCCTGACTCACAACGAATCATCAACGTGTGTATTCAACAAATTAATGCATGAGTCCTAAGCTAACCTAACCAATTTTGAACAAGAATGGGTATGACAAACTTATTTATTGGCAGTTAAGGAACATTTATTGTGCTAGTAGGTATCATTGCATAACTTGAATGATATCTACATAAGTGCTCCTTAACGGTTCATTTACTTGATTTGGACTCAATTCAGTATACTACTTTACAAAAGCACAGAATTTTCGGAATCTAAGCCATATACCATACATCAAATTATCATAGACTCTACCCGCCACAACAGTGACACCTTAAATGAGTCACTTGCATCAAACATGTTCGTTTTCATCAAAGGCTTTGATAAAGACAAAAATATATGAATTTTCAATGGAAAGTAATCTTGTTAATGTAGAACATACATATATCGCACAAATCAAATTACGAAATAGTACGATTATTATAATGGAAAACCTTACGTGTATCGCATAGATACTATACGACAATAGTACGATTGTTATAATGTAGAACATACGTGTATCGCATAGATCAAATTACGAAAATAGTATGATTATAAAATGAAGAGCATACATAAATTTTTTGTATTGAACCCTTGGTTCAAGGGTTCTTTACAAAATCTGGGCATTTTCCAATCCCGGGATTTTCGGGACTTTAAAATTTTAATCCCGGTAATGTGGTTTTCTTCAATTAGTAGAAATGCAGTGTAAAAATTTGACATCATACATTATTGAATGATCCATATGTGCTCCAATTATGAAAAGAAACTATACTCCAACAAAAAGAAACTAAATATTTTGAAGTGAACGCTTTTGGTTCTTCAAGAATATTGTATTTGATGGAATAAAATTAAAAATACAGTTCAAATATGTGTTTTGTTTATTTTTCTTAGATGAAATATTTTTTACCTTGAGGTTTATTGTCATTTTTATATTAAAGTTAAATTACTTTGATAAGATATGTTTAACATGTTTTTTTAATGCATATTATAGATAAATAAATTATTTTACTATTTTGACTTATTTTGCTTTCAATACAATGCTTTTATATCCGCACTTGCTGAATTAAATATTAAATTAATTAAATCCTAAAAAAACTGAATCATTTCATTCCAAATTTAACCACACTTAATGCATTTGGCAGTTTCACTTTTTTCTTGAGCGATCAAAAAATGCGACCAAACTGAGTTTAAATCTTCAGATTTTGTTTTATACGAAACAAATACTGTTAATAGTATAAACATGTGCCTATTAAAATATATATTTTACAAATTATTTTATTATTACTAGAATTGCTGAAACTTTAGCTCATATTTTGTGCTGATTATTTCCGCGGCTTCAAAAATTTGTTATTTCAATGCAAAATTCAATCACCTGTTTCCGAGAAGCAAACCTTCAAAGTACTTTGCTGTGTTGCATATTCAGACAGTTTGCCGTAAATCTCTTTGGATAGGATACCTTGAAATTTAACAAATTGAAATCTACCGTGAAAATAAGACCTAAGCCAATTTAGGAGAGAGCCAGAAATACCAACATTTTCCAGCTTGAAAGCTATTATATTATGATAAACGCGATCGAAGGCTTAACTATAGTCAGCGTATATTGCATCAACCTTTTTGCCTAAGACATCAAAAACCATAACCATAAGAATTGTGGTAGTTGATCTACCTTTACGGAAACCATGTTGCTGTTCATTGAGTAATGGGTTTATTCTACCTGTCAGTGTTTCGAATATTATTTTTTCGAACAGTTTTGGGATAGCAGATAAAATGGCAATAGCTTTCGATCGACCATTTACCACCATTTTTGAATATTGGTGTGAGGTGAGATGTTTTCCAATAAGAATGAAAAACACCTTGATTAAGTGATTTATTGAAGATTATTTGTAGGGGCAAGAGCAACGAGTCTACACATTGAATTTGGGGGAATTAGGTCAGAGACAGGTCCCTTATTTTAGTCTAGTTCGATTATAGCTGCATATTTCATCAGGTGTTAGTTCGATCTGATTGATATGAAGTAGATACAATATGTTGGTTCTGGGTCAGGTGGCGCTGTGGTGCAAGCCGATGACGTCATGCCCGGCACTCAAGTATGAATGGATTTCTGCTTGTGCTGGTGGACGGACAGACAAAAAAAACCGCAAGTTGTTTTTGCTTTAAGCGTTGATCATGTTCTTATCAGTGTTTGCATGTTTTTTCTTAACCCGCAAAATACCTAATAGCAATGACTCAAATTCGGCTGGTTGACTTTAGCTGAAATGATATGACTTGCTATATGAAAATATATATATTAATATGGGTTGAAGCAATTTAGGTACGGAGAAGGTTGAAGGATTAAAGAAATGTTTATAAATTTATCATAAAGTCGGTAAGTATTAGGTGGGAGTCTTTGTTTTGAGCTTTTAAAAATTGGCAAGTTTGATGTATGTCTTTGCTTTAAACTTTTTAAAATTGACAAGTTTGGGGTATTTCTTTGCTTTAAGCGTTGATCATAATTTTATACACTACATTATCGGTAGTGGTAGTCAAGCGAGTTCTTATCAGTGTTTGCATGTTTTGTTTTTCTTAACCCTCGCATTAGTTATAGCAATGACTCAAAAAATAAATATATATTTATAAGACTTCTAACGTAGACTGCGTGGTGGCATACTTATCAGAGTTCGCATGAGTAAACGAAATACATAGCAACCAGGAAGAATCAAGAAGTTTCTAGAAGCTTCGAGATGTAGAAAAAACTTCGAGAACATTTTAGAAGCTAACAACATCACCAAAAAAAAAATTTTTTTTTAAAATCAAAGGTGTTAAGTCTCAAGCTTCATGGTGTGAGAGAGAGAGAGAGAAAGGGAGAGAGAGAGAGAGAGAGAAAGGGAGAGAGAGAGAAAGGGAGAGAGAGAATTTGATAGTAAGAGAGAGAAAGGGAGATAGCAAATAGCGCGATCCTATACAAAGAATACTTCAGAATCAACCTAACCTAAGCCAATTCCAAGAAGAGACAGGAAGTTTCTAGAAGCTTCGAGATGCAGAAACGTCGAGAACATTTTAGAAGTCGACCTATGTTATTGTATGCCGATGACGTCACCCATACCCATCCTGGTACGGATTTTAATTCTATTTAATTTCAATTTCAATACTAATTTCAAGGTTAAAGTGATAAGTGCCAAGCTTCATAGTAAGCGCACTCATAACCCGCAAGTTCAAGATAAGGCAGCAATGTACAAGTTCAAACATGTTTTTTTTTTGTGTTACTTCTAAAATAAATAAACAATTTTTGCGGTCAAGTGCAAGGGCAAAAAAAGAAGAAGTAAGCACACTCATAACCCGCAAGTTCAAGATAAGGCAGCAATGTACAAGTTCAAACATGTTTTTTTTGTGTTACTTCTAAAATAAATAAACAATTTTTGCGGTCAAGTGCAAGGGCAAAAAAAGAAGATAAGAATTAAAAGTTGATATCAAAAACTAAGCTAAGCTAACCTAAGCTAATATAAGCTAAGGCTGCGTTCATAGTGAACGCCCATAATCGGCTGCTTTTTTATAATGATTCTTGTTGTTGTTGTTCTTACTGTTGCTATTGTTGTTCTTACTGATGTTGTTGTTGTTGTTGTTGTTCTTGTTCTTGTTCTTGTTGGTCTTACTGTTGTTGTTGTTGTTGTTCTTACTCTTGTTGTTGTTGTGGTTGTTGTTGTTGATGAGGCTGTTTTACTAATAAAAATAGGCAATCTAAAGTTACTAAATAAATAGCTAAACTTCTTTAATTACACTACATTTTGAGCCCAATTTGGTCACATCTGTTGATAACCAAGATAAGCTATGGAAGCTATGTCCAATTACGGACCATCTCAAGTCAAATATGTTGAAGAACTATCACCCAACACAACATTTATCTTACGATGACAATGGACGACACGGTTGCAAACAGTTTTTGAAAGGTAAACCAATCGGCCAAACGGTTACATGTTAAATTTTGACATATATCAAGGCAAGAACCCACGTTGTACCAATCCATATGATGAGCGATTCGGAAAATGTGCAGCACCACTTATAACTATGATCGATGACTTTCAGATGATTTGAAAGGCCTTATTGAATATTTCATTCATATTGAATTATTGTTTGATTGATTATCGATATTGTGATTGATTGATTGATTGATTATCGATCAGTTTAAGCAGGTAGCTGTAGAACAGCACAGATCAGTTTAAGCAGGTAGCTGTAGAACAGCACAGATCAGTTTTAGCAGTTAGCTGTAGAACAGTACAGATCAGTTTAAGCCGGTAGCTGTTGAACAGTACAGACCATTTTAGCCGGTAGCTGTAGAACAGTACAGACCAGTTTTAGCAGTTGCTGTTGATCAGTACAGACCAGTTTAGCAGATACCTGCTAAAACTGGTCTGTACTGTACTGTACAGATACAGATACCTGCTAAAACTGGTCTGTACTGTTCTACAGCTACCGGCTAAAATGGTCTGTACTGTTCAACAGCTACCGGCTTAAACTGATCTGTACTGTTCTACAGCTAACTGCTAAAACTGATCTGTGCTGTTCTACAGCTACCTGCTTAAACTGATCTGTGCTGTTCTACAGCTACCTGCTTAAACTGATCGATAATCAATCAATCAATCAATCACAATATCGATAATCAATCAAACAATAATTCAATATGAATGAAATATTCAATAAGGCCTTTCAAATCATCTGAAAGTCATCGATCATAGTTATAAGTGGTGCTGCACATTTTCCGAATCGTTCATCATATGGATTGGTACAACGTGGGTTCTTGCCTTGATATATGTCAAAATTTAACATGTAACCGTTTAGCCGATTGGTTTACCTTTCAAAAACTGTTTGCAACCGTGTCGTCCATTGTCATCGTAAGATAAATGTTGTGTTGGGTGATAGTTCTTCAACATATTTGACTTGAGATGGTCCGTAATTGGACGTAGCTTCCATAGCTTATCTTGGTTATCAACAGATGTGACCAAATTGGGCTCTAAATGTAGTGTAATTAAAGAAGTTTAGCTATTTATTTAGTAACTTTAGATTGCCTATTTTTATTAGTAAAACAGCCTCATCAACAACAACAACCACAACAACAACAAGAGTAAGAACAACAACAACAACAACAGTAAGACCAACAAGAACAACAACAACAACAACATCAGTAAGAACAACAATAGCAACAGTAAGAACAACAACAACAAGAATCATTATAAAAAAGCAGCCGATTATGGGCGTTCACTATGAACGCAGCCTTAGCTTATATTAGCTTAGGTTCGCTTAGCTTAGTTTTTGATATCAACTTTTAATTCTTATCTTCTTTTTTTGCCCTTGCACTTGACCGCAAAAATTGTTTATTTATTTTAGAAGTAACACAAAAAAAACATGTTTGAACTTGTACATTGCTGCCTTATCTTGAACTTGCGGGTTATGAGTGTGCTTACTTCTTCTTTTTTTGCCCTTGCACTTGACCGCAAAAATTGTTTATTTATTTTAGAAGTAACACAAAAAAAAAACATGTTTGAACTTGTACATTGCTGCCTTATCTTGAACTTGCGGGTTATGAGTGCGCTTACTATGAAGCTTGGCTCTTATCACTTTAACCTTGAAATTAGTATTGAAATTGAAATTAAATAGAATTAAAATCCGTACCAGGATGGGTATGGGTGACGTCATCGGCATACAATAACATAGGTAGACTTCTAAAATGTTCTCGACGTTTCTGCATCTCGAAGCTTCTAGAAACTTCCTGTCTCTTCTTGGAATTGGCTTAGGTTAGGTTGATTCTGAAGTATTCTTTGTATAGGATCGCGCTATTTGCTATCTCCCTTTCTCTCTCTTACTATCAAATTCTCTCTCTCCCTTTCTCTCTCTCTCCCTTTCTCTCTCTCTCTCTCTCTCTCTCTCTCTCTCTCACACCATGAAGCTTGAGACTTAACACCTTTGATTTTAAAAAAAAATTTTTTTTTTGGTGATGTTGTTAGCTTCTAAAATGTTCTCGAAGTTTTTTCTACATCTCGAAGCTTCTAGAAACTTCTTGATTCTTCCTGGTTGCTATGTATTTCGTTTACTCATGCGAACTCTGATAAGTATGCCACCACGCAGTCTACGTTAGAAGTCTTATAAATATATATTTATTTTTTGAGTCATTGCTATAACTAATGCGAGGGTTAAGAAAAACAAAACATGCAAACACTGATAAGAACTCGCTTGACTACCACTACCGATAATGTAGTGTATAAAATTATGATCAACGCTTAAAGCAAAGAAATACCCCAAACTTGTCAATTTTAAAAAGTTTAAAGCAAAGACATACATCAAACTTGCCAATTTTTAAAAGCTCAAAACAAAGACTCCCACCTAATACTTACCGACTTTATGATAAATTTATAAACATTTCTTTAATCCTTCAACCTTCTCCGTACCTAAATTGCTTCAACCCATATTAATATATATATTTTCATATAGCAAGTCATATCATTTCAGCTAAAGTCAACCAGCCGAATTTGAGTCATTGCTATTAGGTATTTTGCGGGTTAAGAAAAAACATGCAAACACTGATAAGAACATGATCAACGCTTAAAGCAAAAACAACTTGCGGTTTTTTTTGTCTGTCCGTCCACCAGCACAAGCAGAAATCCATTCATACTTGAGTGCCGGGCATGACGTCATCGGCTTGCACCACCGCGCCACCTGACCCAGAACCAACATATTGTATCTACTATATGAGGCGTTAAATTAGTGATAGGAGGGGGGTTGTAATATGTGTTTGTAGATACACAGAATACTTCCTTGAAATGATCTGCGTAAAGATTGCAAATCTCTTGAGTGTTAGAGGATGTAACATTGCCCTTGAACATGGATGAAGGGTATCCGTTTGCTTTGCGTTTGACATTTACGTAATCGAAGAATTTCTTCGGATCTGCACTAAATTTTTCTCCAATGAGGTTAATATATAGATTATAGTTTTCTTTGGACTTTAAAGCAAATTCTTGGGATAACTCTTCATACTTCGTTTTCAATTCATCGGTTATGTTAATAGTGGATTTAATGACTTTATATAATTTGTTTTTCTGATTTCTTAGATATCTGAGATTATTGTCTAGCCATGGTTCCGAAAGTTAATTCTTTTCCTTAATTTTTGGGACATACTTATCAACAATTGGCAGGATGCGCTGATAAAAAGGTAAGACTGCACCATCAATGTCGAGTGCAGATAATTCGTTCCTATCAATAGAATCAAGACAGATATTTATGCTATCATAGTCAGCATTTAGAAAGTCGTATACTATTGAGTTACTATATGATTCTATATGACTCTAGATAGGGCTGAGTTTCGAGAGCTGTTAGAAAATAAGTGTTCAGCTGCGGGGGTTGTAACAACGTTTAATTCATCATAGGCATTGGTAAAGACTAGGTCCAGCCATTTACCATTTTGGTTTGGAAACTTGTTAACTTGCTGCAGGTCGTTAACATTAAAAGTACTGAGTAAAGTATAATCGATCGGGTTGGAGAGGTCTATTGGAAGAAGGTAGCTGTCTTTCTCATCAGTGATAAAGGAAATATTTGGACGATTGAAATCACCGTAGATAATGATTGTATCTTCCTTTTTCAATGTCGTGGTTAGTGATGAAATATTATCACATAGATCCCTATATGCAGCTTCTGCGGAGGTTAAGAGGGATTTAATACTCTGTTTGCAGTGAAAGCTGGTGCAGTTATGTTGAGGGCATCTTTGGTAAAACACTTCCGAAAGATGGTGATGGATTTAAGGTATGGGAATGAATGAAATTGGGGTAGTTGGTTGTAGGCATAGATACTCTTTTAGTATCGCTAGGTCTAGAAAAAGGAATGGTTTCCGACGGAAGATTGAAAGAAACTCGGTTCTGTTTAGAATTATAAGGCTTAGATGGATATTGGGAACCATAAGTGTAATAAGAGGATGAAGAAATTAAAGGCTGTTTTGAAAAAGAAGAGAAATTAGGGAAGATATTTGTGTTGCAAGTCCAATTAGAATCTGGAAAAAGCTTTTTAGACCCATTGATTGCATCATTATTCTTACGGATACTTCTTAAAATACTTGATTTATGATAACTAAAATTATAATTAAAATTGGAATTAAATTTTGAATTAGATTTAAAATTTGGATTGGAAAAAGGAACAGGTAGGGTTTGGAATTCACTATTGTATATAAAATCCTTAGTACAAGGATTAGTGATAGAATTCAAGTTAGTTGTAGAACTACTACTAGATGATTTACCTTGATACATATGCTTATTGCTTAATTTAGGGTTAGAATTAGCGATTTTGTTAGAAGTGTGAGCTATATTAGATGTATTTGTGTTAGACTTTGGCATATTACTTATTTTGCGATATTTGATATGTACGATATTTGAGATATATGAACATTTCCATGTTTTTGCGTACCATCGGAAGTGCTTAGACCAACCACTCGTATTTAGATGGTAAGTTAATTTTAAAACTGCTAAAATTGGCACGAGCTGCAGATGTCTTCTGGTATTCGGATTTTGTAATACGGAACATTTTAAGAAAGTATTTACGCACCCAAGATACTTCTGCGAGGAATCCTTTCGCAAACATTGTTAAGTTGCCTTTCTGGTTGGCACTCCTCAGTTTTTGAATCCTATTATCCCATTCTGAAGAGGCCCAAGAGGTTCCAAAACGTTCAATTAATTTGCGAGGGTCTGCAATGGGAAGAGTTGGGGATTGCGTTGCACCAGATGGGGAATCCGAAATTGTTGGAGGGGGAGTTCTGATTTGGGATGACTTCGAAGATACTTCTATTAATTCTTCCATGATTGAGCAGGAGTTTTCATGTAGAGTGTATTGTGAGAAGTCGGTATTGTTGTCATCTCTATTATGTGGATGTCTGACAACATCTACTACTTCCACAAGTGTTTCTCGGAAAACACCTAGTTCATCGCTGATGGCGTTTATTTTGTAAAATAAAATTTCTGCAAGCGGATCAGGCTGCTGGAGTGACTGAGGAGGAATCTTTGTTCTTGATTGGAGTATAGTATCCATGTCGTTGCGGAGAGTGTTAAGATTATCATTTATTTGGTTAAAATCTTACTTGGACTCATGCTTATTAATTTTTTCAGAAATTTTGTGAATGTCTGTTTTAAGATTAGTTATGGAGGTTTCTATGGTGCGGATTTCACAATTGTTTATTATTTCTTCAGATAATATTTTAATTTTATTATTTAACGAAGCGAGTTTTGTATCGGTGTTTGTTCTTAAAGCGTCAATTGCCTCGGTAATGTCTTCACAAATTTTCGTATCGGGTCTTGCTAGCTGCTTTGATGTCTTATTGAAAAACATTTGATTGCCAGCATTATGTGCGAGAGCGAAATTTCTCGACCTTCTGTCGTTGACTCATAACCCAATTCATTCGATTGCGGACGACAGCAGCATTTGTCATTCATATTTTTTCAAAAAACGCCCGAGTATTTTTGAGATTGAGAGTAAGAGGCAAAATATGAATGACACACTTCTTAATGACTTAAAACTGGAAAACTGGTGCTGTGTTGTCAGTCATGATATCAAATTTTTATGAGGGAATGGAACATTAAATTTTTAAAGATTTTAAAATATTTTCTTTTGAATAAAATTTAAATTGTTGAAATCGTTTTCGAGAACAGTAATATTTTGGCATTTAACGATAACTCGTACTAGGGTTCACACAGTTCCAAATACTTGTACACAAAATGGGGTTCAATAAAAACGTAAGAAGACCAAAAAGAAACCAAATCTAAAGACTAAAATATTTTGTTCTCCCGTTTATGTGAAAAGTTGTGAATTCATGTTTCAACAGGTGAACCTAATAAAAAAAGTTAACATTTTTCATAGCTAACTTTAATTTCGATTTTAAGAAACTGCCTATTTTTACCTTTCAAGCTTATATTGGTAAATTTTTATTGTGCTAATTTTTGGAATTATACTTTTTAAAAGATAATTTAAAATTCTCAGAGTGAACCATTTTTCAAAAATCAAAATCTTTGTACTCAAAATTGATTTGATAAAAAAATTCAAATAAACAATTAAAAAAAAATATAGATCTTGTGATCTCTATTGTGGTTATTTAAAGAATATTCACGAATAGTCTTAAAAGAAAACGGATTTTTTTTAGAAAACATTTCCATATCTTTGCTTATAGTTTTTTACTGGTATCTACTTATAGATTTTTATTTTATCCAAATCCCCCCTAAGGTAAATCCTGGCTACGGGCCTGGATAGAACCGTTAAAAAACGTCAATATTCTGAACTTTAAGACTAATACCAATGACAATGAGGATCTAGAAGCAATAATTAAATGATGTGATGACAACGCAAAACAAGAAGTAATGGACTTATGCAACAAGTACAAAACTGTTTCACATGTGACATTAAACGACGAGTCACCTACCTATATAAAAAACTACAGACATCCACAATCTCAGCTTAAGTCCAGTAGCAAAATTGTTAGAATAGGACATCATTGAACCATTCAACTCACCACTGCTCGTAGAATTAAAGAAATTACAAGATGGTACAGCAAATTCGAGACTAGTGGTAGACTTCAGGGCGCTTATCAAAAAAATGTTCAATGACAAATCCCCACTAACAAGGCTGGAAGACGTATTACATTTCCTACTCGGAAATTCAAAATATTTATCAACTTTGGATATGACGAGTTCATTCCATCAGATTTCATTAACCAAAAGCTCAAGACGCCTAACGACATTCTCAACGAATTCAGGACATTACCATTTTAGACGTCTGCCATTTGGACTCAAAATTGCGACAAATAGCTTCCAACGTATGCTTTCAATTGCTTTGAGGGGACTACAGGAATCAGCATTCTTTTATGTAGATGACATCATGGCTTTTGGCTCTACCTTAAAACAGCGCAACATAAACCTAGAAAATGTATTCCAAAAACTACAGAAATATAACTTAAAGCTTTACCTTAGCAAATGTGAGTTTTTGAAAACTAAAGCAGTATACCTAGGGCATCTGATAACAGCTGAAGGTGTAACAACTGATCCTGCAAAACACGACGTCATAAGGCATTACCCACAACCGATGGGTGATGATGAAACACGTAGACTTGTAGCATTCTGCAACTACTACAGAAAATTTATTGAAAATTTTGCAGAAATTGGTCGACCACTAGATCAACTATTAAAAAAGGGACAACTGTTCAACTAGACAGAAGAATGCAATACAGCCTTCAACACCCTGCGAAAAAAGCTCATATCACCATAGTCGTTAGCATATCCAAATTTCTAGAAATCATTTATTCTAACAACGGACGCATCGCAATACGCGTTAGGATCAGCTTTATCTCAAGGTGAACCGGAACAAGATAAGCCAATTGCATGTGCATCAAAGACTCTAAACAATCTTGAAGATAACAAGGCAATCACGGAAAAATAACTACTTCAAATACATTGGGGGATAAACTACTTCAGACCGTATCTGTACGGAAGGAAGCTCACGGTATATACAGACCACAGACCATTAGTGTGTAGTGAGTCTATTTATGCATAAAAGTCCATCATCAAAATTAACAAGAATACCACTGGATTTAATGGATTACGTCTTCGAAATCATTTTTAAACAGGGCAAAATGTACACAAATGAAGATGCACTCTCAAGAATACAAATGGATTCAAGTAAATTAAAAGAATTGATACCAGAAGAAAAGCACGCACAAGTACTAACAAGGGCGGCAACGAAAAAATTAGACAAAGAAGATAATGTGATCATAGAAAACCTGAACAATGGTGCTTGCTAATCCTCATCGAGTGGAGTCTGATCAACTGCATATATGGGAAGCTACATCATTTCCAGAAGTAAAAGGCATAAAAAGATTAAAATTTATAAATAGTTTCATGGAAAATAAGAATCTTGACAAAGCAGAAAATCTTGAGATGTTTGACGAAAAATCCTTATCAGAGTTAAAATTGGTTCAGAGGAAGTCAACATTGAAAAATCAAGGTAAAAATGATAAAAGAATCATTGCTGAAAATAAAGTTCCTGCGATGTTATCCGAAAAATCATTTCCAGAGTTAAAATTAGTTCTGAGGAAGTTAATGTCAAAAACATAAGAACAAGATAATAAGAAAAAAATTATGAGTTATTCACATTGATAACGGTCCCTGAATTAAAGAAATTATATAATAAGCTGCATCATAAAAACAACGAGCTAAAAGCATCATGACACACGCACTGAAAGTCATACAGGCATCAAGAGATGTATCGCGAAGTTAAAACAAAAGTACATTTGGAAGAATCTGTCCAAAATATTAAAAAAATACATTAACAATTGTAATCTATGCAATGAAACAAAAATAGTAAAGTATACCAGAGGGAAGATGTGTATAACGGAAACACCATCAACTGTTATATGAAACAGTTACTATGGACACAGTTGCACCAATGAGACCATCTGAAGGATATAGGTACCTCCTAACAATCCAAAGTGAATTGACGAAATTTTTAGTAGAAATTTCTTTAGAAGATAAATCAGCTATTACAGTAGCGCAACCAATCGTGGAAGAATTTTTATTAAAATATAGATGCTACAAGACACTGAAAACTGATAAAGAAATCGAATTCGTCAACGAACTACTACAAAACATATGCAAAGCTTAACAAATTGAATAGCGTACTGTGTTGAACCCTATTATCATGAGCCAATATAAAAAGTTGAGCGAAATCACCGAGTACTCAATAAATATCTGAGGAGCATGCAAGAAAACGACAACTGGGCGACACTATTACCATACTATGTATTCTGTTTTAACACGACTCCGCACACCATGACAACTTAATCTCTATTCGAGCTTGTATATGGCAAAATCTGCGCATTACCTGGAAAAATTTGGAACAATAACACAAAAAACTATGATATTAATAACTATTTAATTGAACTTAAACTATAATTGAGTTGTGCACATGAGAAAACAAAAGAAAATCTAGAGAATAGTAAAATGAAAGTAACAAAAATTTGAAATTGAAAGCAAACAAATCTGAAATTCAAAGTTGGAGATAAGATTTACTTTAAATTAGGCAACAAGTACAAAATTGATAAGCCTGTAATGTTATCGTTTATTAAAATTTTGTTTTTTCTTTTTTCTTACTTAGTTTTAACTTTTGCCTAATTCGGCTGTTATATTTATTTTATGGCAAAAATGCCGGTCTGAATTGAAAAATAACTGCTCGGTTTTAGCTAGTTTTTCAATCTGATCTTTATTAATAGATTGTACCCTATTTATATTAAAAATCCCCTACTTTCTTAAACTTCTCCTCCAATTATTTAATTCAGTCAATTTAAAATACATTGAGTCAGTCTTTCATTAGTTTTTTCTTTCATTCATAAACTCAAATTCTCGTCGCAGCCAATAGGGAATTATGCTGCGCTATTATGTCCACAAGTGACTAGGTCAGTGTAACAGCAAGTGCATTGATTGCATTACTCACACTGGCCTTAGTAAAACGTGTTACGCTAGAATGCAACATGATCAGCATTGGTGTGGCGTACGAAAGAATGAATGAAAGGGAATAATTAATTTGTTATATTTGTTATAATTGGGTTATTGCCAATGTACGATATAGTGGTCAAGCTGTGCCACTATACCCTTACCCTCAAGTGAAATATTATTACCTGAAATAATTTTTTAAGATTGGAGGAGTTTAGGAAAGATAATTTTTTTGGAAATTTTTTTTTATTCTTAGTTATAATATTAATGACAAATATATTTAAAATTACATAATTTTTATAGGTTATTAATTATTTAATATATAAATAATATTTAATATATTATTTGGACAAATTTTTAATTACAATTATTATTAAAGTTCTTAGCATATTGTTGTGTATTTTTTCTAGTCTATAATTTTACAAATACTAAGTCTCCTATTTCTAAAGCGCTTTCATTATTAATTCTATTTTAAACTATTTTTTCCTTTCTTTAACTTTTTGTATTAATTTCCTAGCCTTATCTATTGAAGATAATAATCTTATTTTTAGCTCATTGGCATAATTATCTATTGCATATATTTTGTTTCCGTCTTCTATCATGTCACTAGACAGAGTCGTTAATTTTCTGAAAACTAGTTCGTATGGTGAGTATTGTGTGTCTGCGTGTGGGGTCGTGTTGTAAGCAAATGTATAATATGACACCCATTCAGTCCCGTAGCCAAGATTTACACAAGAAGCGGTTTTCATAAAAAATATATCGATATTTTTTGATATCGATGAATCAAAGAAATTTAGTATAAAACTTTAATGAATTTTTAATAAAACTTACCTTTATTTATTTTTATAAATTTAAGTTTTTATTTATTTTTATTAAGTCTTCTCTTTTTTTTTTTGCCAATTCTGACAATACATCATCCTCTCTGACTTTGCTATCCCTATGTATTCTTAAGGATGCAAAATCATTTAAGTGGTACTCGCTCATAGAACTTCAAGAAATATATTTCAAATATCAATTGCACGCCTTCACTTATCACCACACTTTCCTAATATTTGCACCAACATCCGCCGCTGAATTCTGATTATTTTTTCCTATGGTTGTGTTACCAGAGCAAGGTAAAATTCTTGCATATTGTTTAATTAAAATTTTAATCGTTCCTCTCTTTCGGATGTCATCAAAATCAAGTTGAACGATAACAAAAGCCAGTTGTGCTTTGTAAATAGTACTTCCGTGTTGTAAATTGTTGTTCCAAAGAAAGGTATATAAGCAGTAATTTTGAAAAAATATTCCACACCATTAGAAATGTGACCTGCAATGCAAATTCCTTTCCAACGATATTTTCGTAAGCGTCTTATTATAGTATTCTAACAATTTACCTACAAGATGCTATCGGGTTAAAATTTCGTATAAAGCAATGTTAAACTATTAGCCACTTGTTAACTACTAGTAAAATTACCACGATAAGAAGGCTAACATTTTCTCATAAGTAAATCCGTAAACAACTCCTTAACTTTAACAGATCACTTAGCAAAATTTTTAAATTTAATTGACTTTTTCGACAACATTCAAAAGGTTTAAAAATTTAATTTTTCAAAATTTTTGTTCTCCCAAGAGGTTGAGATCCCGCGTCAATGCTAAAAAAAACGCAAAACTTGCAATAAGCTCCGTTTTTCAATTTGGAGTAAACTAACTAATGCCAACAGTTCAACCAAGACTGCTTAGATCATAGATTATGCGAACAACTGACAGGAAACTTAAAAGTTGGGGGAGGGGGGGGGGAGGATTTCAAATGTTTTAAAAACTTGAAATGAAATGAAATTGGAAATATCGTAGCTTCCACCTTTATGTACTGCCGAAGCCGAAGGCACTTCCGATGTATCAGATGAAATTTCTGTTTCTGGAACAACTTCTACAATCATACACACAAAACGCACAAACTTAGAATTATTAACATAAAAAGTAAAATATTATTGATAACACCACGTATACGACTGCTTTTAACATTACTGTCAATACTACCTGCAACTGCCGGTTCCAAAGCAGTTCTGGACACTTTTCAGGTTTTAAAGATTCTTGAACGCTTTCTACAATGCAAACGAAATACAATATTACATTATTATGATTTAACTAAAATTTTAACCATCAAGTAATTATACTATAGAATGGACACCGCACACATTGACCACTCGGCAATGGCAGCTGCCATTCGGCTGCACCGCTGCATCTGGCAGCGATGCACTCGGCTGGTACATCAGCAACACTCGACTTCGGTGTTGTCGTCTTCTTTTTATAATTACTCGTATTTCATTTTATAACATTGGATCAAAGTATTAAAGGATATCAAGAAGTCACCATAATAAGGACGGAAATTGATAAAAGAAAAAATTCCTTAAAAACAAAGATTTACTTTCCTCCTTTCTGGCCTTTTTAATGGCGGCTTCTGCAGCTAATTAAGTGAAGTCGTATTAGTATTTTGGCATAATAAAATAATCATTAGAATAACAATTAACACAAATGGTTTAAATTTTAGAAAACTACAATCAAAACAATTGTAAAAGATATATTTACAATTTCATTTCATACTTCATTTCATTTAATACTTTCCAACGCAATAGATTCTTAAATCGCTGCTGATAGACAAGGCTCAATTGAATGTATCGAACTTCATTCGATATCTTAAACGTATTGCTGTTGGAGTTTATACTGTAACTGAAGAAAAGCGTAGGCGCATTAAGTATGCGCATATAAAAAATGTCATATTAATGATTATATATTATTTTTTATACTTTCTGGTCCCTAAGGGGGGTTTGAACACCCAAAACCCCTCCCTTGTCTACGGGCCTGCACCCATTTGTCCCATTCGTTATCTTCTGCAAATGAAAGTAGATATTCAAGTGCGCCTATCGTTTGGTGATGGTATGGGGTTGAAAATACTTGGCTTGTGTGCAACAGTTCACATATGTACGCCATCAGTTCATTACACTTTAACGCTCGTCTTTATTTCACTCGCAATATTTCTTATTTTATTTTCTTTACTCCTTGCATTGTTATTTTCATTTCTCGTTTTGCTCCTTGTGATTACTTTTATATTTTTCTCTTCATCTTCCAATGTTGGAATCATTGTTTTTAGAATTTCACTTTCTATTTTTACTCGTGGCAATGCGTCGGCGTTCGTATTAATCTCAAATCATAATCATAGCCCGATAAATCCAAGCGAATTGATGTAATTTTCGATGACGAATTTTTGTGTGAGAATAGTGGTACCAATGATATGTGGTCGGTTACTACAATGAATTTTCTACCATACAAATATGGCTTAAAAAAATTTATGCCCCAATGAATTGCTAATAATTCAATACGCGGCGATGGGGTAATGGGATAGCTTAGAAAAACAAGAAAAAACCCTCAAGGAAATCAGACGCTTCGGTCTTGAGTTATGGAATTAGTAACACATTTCACGACTTTGATTTATATAAATAGATTCATTCAGGATTCATAGGACTTCAACCGTCCTGCTCTGATTTCCGAACGCTGTAGCCTTTGGCATTCCGCCTGTGCTCATCCTTTAGCTATGGCTTCCTACGTGATTGGACCTTGGTTGGTCTATTTGGGTCCTGGTTCATCTCCTCAACCCAATACTGTATTAAGCTCTTAACAAAAAACATTTTTTACTTTAATTTTTTACATTAAACGAGGTTTTAAACGAAACTTAACCCTTTATAAATACAAAACTTTATCCCTGCCATCCTCTTTCCAAAGTGGTGGTGGGAGATGAATACGCCATTAATAATTATTTCTAGCAGGACCCACGTGGATCCTACTGACACAATTCCAATTCCAAAATATTTTCCCCAAAAATGAATCTCCACTCGCTTGTTAAACGATCTAGGCTACCAAATCGATTTATGCCTCTTTAATAATCCCCTTTTTTTAAATCAAAATCTGCAAAATTTATTCTCAAACCAAAATTTAAAAATTTAAAAAAAATTTTTTTTCGAAATATCCTTGATGTTCCCGTGAACAAAATAGGATCCTACCAGCTGCGCCAAAAATTGTTGGGATCCATCTAATGAGCATACCCGTAGGTTCTTTTTTCAAATGTTTTGGGTGTGTTTGTTAGTGTGCCTATCCTACCGGCTGTGCCAAGAATGTTGTGATTTTTCCTCCTGCAGTAAAAGGACACCCGCGTAATCCTACTGACTACGCCCGAATTAAGATTCGAAAAACTTGACCCTACTTCCCTATGCACATGAATTATATTTATGTCGTCAGGACATAAAGATGTGGTGACTCAATACCACCACATAGAAACACTACAAAGAAACATTATATTAGCGCAAATATACACTTAAATTAAATTTACTTTGCTTTGTTCATGTTTGTATAATTAAGTTTTCACTCTATTTAAATTTTTTTATTTCAAAAATTTTCAATTCTTATTTCAAATGTAAAATTTCTTAAAAACAGAAATGTTGTATACTGCAAAATAAAATAAAAAATAAACTCATATAAAAAAAAATTGTAAAAAGAATACACAATAATAAAATGTATTTTTCTTTATAAAATTGATTAAAGAAGTTTGTCCCGCACCAGAACTGGAGATCCTGCCAGGAGTTGTGAAACCCAAACACCCAAACAACATCACCAACAAGAGCAGCAGTAGCAGCATTGGCAGGAACTTCTGCGTCACCTCCTCCACCGCTGCCACCACTGACAACTACTTCGAACATTGCCAACAATCAGTCGTCATCGCAAGTGCCGACGCCTAACAATGAAAGCAATTTTTTTAATCGTCAATATCGCCAACTTTTATTAAGCATAAATATTCCGCTTATATATTCAAAGATAAATTCTTGGCTTCAAAGAGAAATTCTTGGACCTACGTAACAACAACAAATAAAACAGCTAATTTCAACTGCCACAAATAATATAACGAGCCCAATGCAGCATATAACAACAGTAACATCAGAGTCCTTCTTCCTCCTGATTAATGGGAAACACATGCTTTCTGATTAAACATTAACGTCTGCAACTAAAACAACAGCGCACTTCTAGTGGCCAATATCAAAACCAATAACAGCACCCAAGGCAACATCAACCACGATACACACCAGAGTACTGCAAAGCTCATTTGGAAAACGTTCAAACGCAATCAACACCCTAAAAAACATGCCTTTGCGTTCAACCGCTCACTTTTGCTCAGATACACATATTCGCTGTTGAGCTAAATTCAATCAAACCATTTGCTTCGTGTTGCCTCTGTGAGTTTATTCAATTCATCTTCGTCATCTTCATTTCGGGTGTTTGCTCGTTCGGCTCAGCAACGAATACTTTGAGCAAGAATGAAACGCGGAAAGCAACAATCAACGGGTATGAGTTTTTGATTGTTAAGTCAGAATTTAAAAACAATTTTGTTTGCCACTAGGGTGGGCCCTACAAATTTTTGTACACATTTTGTGCATGGGGGCCATTGATTTTGAATCTTGTATTAGAATTTTTGTTAGGGTTGCCACTTGAATTTTATTTTTTTTTTTGTGGAAATCAATAGCTAAAAATAGGTTTCTGATCCCAAATCCACTGTCAGAATTTTAAAATTCAAATTTTTTTTAAAATTAGGCTTGCCACCTAAAAAAATGTTATTTTGCTTCTTTTACATTAGCATTTAATTATAGGAAGTCATTACATTATTATTAAAAAAGGTCGCTTATTCCAAATTCGTTGTCCGAATTTGAAAAAAAAAACATTTGCAACTTTTTAAAATAGTTATAGGAAGTTGCTTATTTCAAATGGTGATAACGCTTCTCAGCATCTTTTTTATTATTAGTGGCATTGACACTGAAAAAAATTTCTGATTGAGTTTGCAAGCCTGCTAACAGAATTTCATAAAGTTTCGCAGCAACCAAATTATCCGTAACAGTGAAATCAAATAAAATTTCTGACTGGGTTTGCAATGCCTGCTCACAGAATTCCATAGAATTTATTTCTTTCAATTCCCAAAAATTCTCGCCGTAGGCCTCAAAAATTGAGTAAAAGAAGAAGCAAAGAATTCGTTCAAGTTAGTTGTTATAAAAATTTTGAGCGGTGAAGTCTTTTTAAACAAAAAAAAAATGTCAAACGACGCAGATACTGTTCTAGACCTAATTTCAAAAAGTGTTTATACCTTGTCACCGCGATGCAAGGGGAGAAGCATAGTATGGACTATAATGTCTGAAATAATAAAGGAGGATGGAGTTATTTTGGAGGGATATGTATACTGTCGCACATGTTCCAATCTTCTTAAATATTCACCGAAGAATTCTTCAAATTTAAGCCGACATAAGTGCTGTCAATTACTTAAGCAATCGCAGGTTCTGAAAAATGTTTCTGCAGAAGACAAAAAATCTGCCATCGATAACTGTGTAGCATGGATTACTGAGGATTGCCAACCATTTTCAGGTATCAATGGTTCTGGATTTGTAAAGCTCGCAAAGTTTCTCATTATTATTGGAGCAAAATATGGAGAATATGTTGATATTGAAGACCTTCTTCCTGATCCAACAACGCTTTCCCGTACAACGCAGAAGCTAGCAGATGACAAAAAAAATGAAATCAAAAACGAAATAGTTGACATTGTGCGCTGCGGAGGAGCATCTGCTACAATTGACTTATGGACGGATAATTATGTGCATTGAAATTTTTTGGGAGTGACATTGCATTACGAAAAAAATTTAAAATTATATGACATCGTTTTGGGTATGAAATCCATGGATTTCAAGCGTTCAACTGGTGCAAACATTTTGAGCAAGTTGAATACTTTGTTTTGTGAGTTTGGAATAAATAATATGGAGAAAATTAAATTCGTAACCGACAGAGGCTCAAACGTTGTAAAAGCCTTGGAAAATAACATTCGTTTAAACTGCAGCAGCCATTT
The DNA here is from genome assembly GCA_914767935.1 of Coremacera marginata. Classification (NCBI taxonomy): domain Eukaryota; kingdom Metazoa; phylum Arthropoda; class Insecta; order Diptera; family Sciomyzidae; genus Coremacera; species Coremacera marginata. The sequence continues at coordinate 110,864,632 of OU612046.1, read as the reverse complement.
GTTTGCAAACGACTTAGAACACAGCTTTAAGGAAACCGCAGAGCTGACAGATCTTGTCGGAGCGTGCAAAAAAATTGTAAAATTCTTCAAAAAATTTGCAGCACCAATTAACAACTTCTTTAAAAAACGAATGTCCCACGCGCTGGAATTCCAATTTTACTATGTTTAAGTCAATAGTAGACAATTGGTTCCAAATTAACGAGATACTGCAAGAGAAAGAAGAAAGCCAACGACTATTACTTATAAATATTTCAACACTTAAGGAGCTAGTTGACTTATGCAGTGATTTTGAAATTATATTTAAGAAATTACAACTTTGCAGCTTTCCCTCAATGTATTTTGTCATACCATCAATTCAAAAAATTAAGAACCTGTGTGTGCCTAAAGATACAGACGTTCCTGCTATATTATCTTTGAAAGAAAAAGTTATTAATAACATTGATAGAACTTGGTCAGAAAATCTGAGTTTATGGCAAAAAACAGCTTGCTTTTTATATCCCCCAGCTTTAAATATGCAACCAACCGATCTAAGTGACATTAAGAATTTTTGCAATTCCCTAATTGACAATTTTGATGAATCACCATCATCCCATTCAATTGCATCCAGTCAATGTACACTTAATTCTGACTCCGTTTCACAATTTCCACGTACTGAAAGCAGTTCAATAGACTCAAATGCAGAATCTGCAAAGCAATCGCCATTTGAAAAAGATCTTAACTTTTTTTTCCCTGACTTCTTAAAAGACCAAGCATTGATGACTATAAAATCACCAACAGAGGAGATGGATAGATACTGTAAGGAAAACTTTGAAATCACAGATGACTTTGATGTACTCAAATGGTGGAAATCAAATGAAAAGTGTTATCCACGTTTATCTAAACTTGCATTGCAAGTTCATTCAATTCCTGCCAGTAGTGCAGCCGCTGAACGAGCTTTTTCATTGGCAGGCAACGTTATCACCGAAAAGAGAAACCGACTTGCACCCAAATCTGTAGACAGTTTGATATTTTTGCACTCGTTCTTCAAAAGTTTTAAAAACTAATTATGTAATATAGAAATTATTTATATCTTGATATTATAACCTGTATATGAATTCATACTTTTTTTATTTCTGTTATTTTTTAGTTAAAAAATAATTTTATGCTTCCTTTTTTATTATTATTAAAAAAAAAATGAAATACTAAAATAAATACTGTTTTATTTATTAAATTCATAATTTGAAGTAAAGTAACAATTAGAAGGTACAGTACGACGTCACTAAATGCGTCACTCCAATATTTACTTGTTGACTCACTAAACGCAACTTCAGAAAGAAATACTCTGAAATTTATATTAGTTGTGTTAAGCGAGGTGGTACTGTATTTTTATTTTCCTATGTTTCAATGGAATTCTGTCAGCAGACATTGCAACAAATTATATTTGATGTTTTGAATAATCGTGTTGCTGTGTCACAAACAAGCAAGCGAGCAAGGAATTATATGGAATTCTGTAAGCAGGCTTGCAAACCCAATCAGAAGTTTTATTTTTAATGCCACGAAAATTAAAAAAGACGCTGAACTAAAAAAGCACGTAATCAGCGTTGCCAGTATTTATCCCACTTTAGAATTGTTTTTATACCACATTTGAAGTTTTTTGCAAGCCTTTTTTGTTGCCAGCCTTTATAAAAATTTCCGCCCGATCGAATGAGCTATGTCTCGATTTTGCCAAAATTCTCATTCTCCTGTAATCACGTTTTTAAAATGAGTCAAAAATCCCACACAATCAGATTTTATGTGTGTTGGTGGGATTTTTGACTCTTTTTAAAAACGTGATTACAGAAGAACCACATTTTTTAATTTTTTCATTTGACAACTGATTTGGAATCAGCGACTAATTTTTGAGTAGTGTTTGCTCCAGTTTCGAAATGCAAATTCAAATTTTAACTGATTTGGTATGAGCGACCTACTGTTACCTAGTATTTTCTTCAGCCTCGGGTTCGCAAAAAAAATTAGGTGGCAACCCTATCCGCAACCCATTTTGAATATTGAAAATCTGATTTCATATTTGAAATCAGCGACTTCCAATTACTTAATTCTCGTTAAAAAGAAGCGGCAAGATAACATATTTTTGTGTAACACTTTTTTTTTTTTAAATTTTCAACTTTTAAATTCTGACAACTGATTTGAAATCAGTGACCAACAGTGATTACATAGACATGTGAATGCGATCAGCCACCCGAAAAAAGCAAACGGCAGCATCATGCTCACTTTATTCAACGCTTAATTTCGTTTGCTCAAATATGTGAGCGAAACATTTTTGATGAGCAAACTCACCCTCACACAAATGAAGTGTTTGCCAGCGTCGTTCATATTCATTCAACGCTTAGAGCTGTTGAGTGAGCTGAGTAGAGCAAAAATTTGAATGAATGAGTAATGCAACAAAATAGTGAGCTTTGCAGTACTCTGATACACACTCGTTATCTGACGTAACATTTACTACCCAGAGTAATAAAAGATCTTCACTTGGGAGGGCGGCTGACGAAGATCATTCGCCTTTAACTGCACAGCCATCGACCTACGTGTACGTTCAATAGCTGCACGCTCAATAGCTGCCTACACCAACCACAGCAACCAGCATCCACACATTGGCCAACAATCGCTACACCAACACGTAAGCGTCCTATTGGTACACCCCAACATCAGAGACCAAGCCAGACACGACGACAATATCCATGCCCATACAACAGCAGTAACGAAGCGCCAACACCATTTCTGCCACATACCAAAACAGCAACAACCAAGTCATAGTTACAACAAATTGTGACAAAACCAGCACTTGCGCTGGATACAACAGCAACACCATCATAGTTCACAACCACCACGACATCATTTGTCCAACAGAAAGCCGAAGAAACAACAACTACAAGTTAAAAACAACGACAGCATTAGCAGCAGCGATAACAAAAGGAACAACAACATTAGTAGCAGTGACAACAACAACATCAACAATAACCAGAGCAACAAAAAGATCAACAACTACAAATTATTTAAAATTTTTTTGACATTTTGTAAAATTTTTGTAAACTTTTCTTTTTTATTAATTTTATAAAATATTTTTAACAGGTTTGGTTATTATTATTGGTTATAGCTTTTTACACGGTTGGCAAACAATAGGCACTCCGTAGGCACTACACTACATCTAGGTACACAAAATTGATAAGGTACACATAAAAAAAAGGAACATAATAATTTATTAAAATTAATATTGTGCACCTCGACAACGTCCTATTAACTGGGTATGTAGATACCACTTTAGATTTAGTAGGTCAGCTAAACGATGTGAACAACCATGTCTATACAATCAAAACGACATACAACATAACACAACAAAATACGACAAACTAAGTGATTCCACCATTTTGACGGCTCATATGATCTCTTGATAGATTTAAAACATAAAAAACTAATCGATCCACTTACAAAATTACCAGTTAACGCAGTTGCAGCATTCATAGGCACAACACTACCCAAATTATTCACACTAAACATCAAATACTCGAATATACTTAAAAACTTTCTATCACTTACATCAGAACCTGACTACAAGAAAACAGTTAAACACAAAACAGAACATCACGTCACAGAAGGGCAGTTAACTTTTTTGAAACCAAGACGTTTAGACGCCAACAAGTACAAAATTGCCAAACAAAAATTCGACTTTCTAGTCAAAGCAAGCATCTGTTTTCCATCACACTCCATGTCAGCTTCTCCTCTCCATCTTGTACCTAAAACAGATGCAAATGACTGGAGACCTTGTGGCGACTACAGAAGACTTAACGCTATTACAGTTCCAGATCGCTACCCTATTTTTTCTAAATTAGACTTACAGCTCTATTCTGCTTGTTAACTTAACAAGGAATTTCTATGGAGCTCTTGTTAATATTATTGTTATGTAATGTAAATGTTCATATTCTAAAAAATCATTTACAATTTGAAAGCTCTAAAAAGCTTATAAGTTCTAGGTGAGCTCTAAAAGCTCACCACGGGTGGCGAGTATGTGAAACTCATAGCATTCAAACGCCAGCTGTTTTTTCGATGAAATTTTATTGTTTATTATATCAGCAAGCAAAATGGAAAATGCAAAGAATTAAGTAATGTCAGGATTTTTTTTTATTAAAAACACAAATTTACATTTTTTTTAATAGCGAAACAAAGTTTGAGTGAACCACGCAGGAGCAGTTCCTATTTTATATAAAATTTTTGCCGGCAGCACCCTCAACTTTGGCTGGCATATTTTTATTATTATATTTGGATTTTTCATTTCGGTATTTTATTGTATTTAGAGTTGGATAGAAATAAAAAAATAGATGAAGAGATAGATTGAATGAACCATTTTTTTTTTCAAGATTTTTTAAATAGCGCCATCGTTAAATTTTTTTCCTTTCTTTGATTTTCTTCATTATCAAAACTTTATACACTTAAAAATTCTTTAATGTTTCACAGTATTATTTATTTTAATTAAATATTATGTTATTTTTATTATTTGCACAGCAATTCTCTAGCTAAACACATACATTATAAGATTGTGTTGTTGTTGTTAAGATACATTGTGCAATTAACAAAATTGTAAAGACAAGAGCTTCTAAATTTTCACCAGAATACTGAACATTAACAACTTGTTAATATTAACTATTTTGGTAATGTGGTGAGCTTTGTTAAGCTGGTAGAATAGGGCTGTTAGAGCATACTATCAAATTCTTATGGCCACTACGGACATACACAAGGCCGCAATCACTATACCATTCGGAATGTTTGAGTTCTTGAGAATGCAGTTTGGGTTAAGATTCCAACGTTAAGATTCAAACATTCCAACTTTTCATAAACGAAGTGTTGAAAGAACTCGATTTCGTTTTCATATACCTTGCAGACATACCAGTAGCAAGCGAGACAAAAGAAGAACAACTCACCTAAATTTAGTTTTTGAACGTTTAGACAAACATGGACTCAACATCAATCCAAACAAATGCATTTTCGGCGTAAACACAATCAATTTTCTTAGTTACAATATTTCAAACAAAGGCATACAACCATCTCCCGATAGAATTCAATGTATTATTAACTATCCAAAACCAGAAGCAGTTGAACAAATGCAGAAATTCATCGGGATAACAAATTATTATCACATATGCATACCAAAACTAGCACACACACTCACACACATTTACGACATGGTTACATCGGCATCTAAAACAAAGGACAAACATCTTACATGGACAGATAACACAATAGAAGCATTCGCAACGATAAAATAAAGTTTGAAAACAAAAATGTTGTACACTACAAAATAAAATTAAAAATAAACTCATATAAAATAAAATTCGAAAATAAAACAGTAACAAGAATACACAATAAAAAAATTTATTTTTCTTTATAAAATTGACCAAAGAAGTTTGTCCCGCACCAAAAAGATACTTCATGTTTCGACTTTTGGGGTTAACTTGCAGCAAGGCATTGCCAGCTTTCGAAGCATTAAAATGCCCCATTTGTTTTGCATGTATTACCATTGAAGCTCACCAGCCCCGTTATACTTACTTCAATATGCACTGGTCCACTCCAGAGAAAAGAAATACTTCTTGGTGTTTTCGAAATACTAACATACAATCTTTATTTTTGACTGCAGCACAGATATTTATAATAAATATCTGGCTTCCAAAATCTTAAGATTATTGTCTAATTTTTAATTATTCCTAATTGACACTTTTTTGTCACATTCTTAAAACCTTCTTACAGATTTTATTTCTTAGTTGAATTATATCCGCATACAAACATAGATACATATATGAAAATATATTGCAATTATGGATTGTCAGTTTGTCTATAAAATGCGGCCAACAGCTGCATGAAATAAAGTAGATAAATATGAAGTTCACTGCTTGTAAGACATTTAACAATTTCGTAACGGGACACAGGTATCAGGCGCCTAGCTTCGTTCTCCTGTGTGGCTTTATTTAGTTAATTCAGCATATTACTTATAGCTGATATAACTTAAGCACGCGCTACGAAGTGCTTCTGTTTACCAGAATTGGAGAATGCCTGTTATCATAGTTGATGTAGGTCAGCGCTTAAGCGATTTGTGCTGCGTTCTATATTATTATCTGTTATGAACGCCGTTCGCTCAATTCATGATCAAGGTTAGTCGATATTTGATATCAGCATTTATTTATTTAAGGTTGGATTGGTTTGTGACCACTGAGTCACAACATTAGATTGAAGAAGAAGTGAAGCAGAGCATAGCGCTATGAATAGATTAATCATAACGACTTGAACTCATGGTATAGTAGAAGAGAAAAAAAGCAGCAGCATAGCGCGACAGATGAACAGAGTAAGATATAATCAAGTGTAGTAGATGAGAACGGGAACGGCCAGCAATAGAGTCCGAGGCTGGCTGCCAAATGATATTATAATTACAAGATAGGAGTGACAGTTCTTTTGTCGACCAACATCTGTCTAAAAATGTTGTCTGTCTCTCTCTAACGAAGAGAGAGAATAAAGAAACAGAAAAATGTAAATACAATTTTTATAGGCAAGCTAGCTAGGTCTTAAATGTGTTGCAAAACAAAAACTCGTAAGTTATGTAGAAAAATGTGATTGCATTATTATTATTGCTGCTATATTGAGACACTTGATAAAATTTCCTTTATTGTTGTGATAAAGCAATGTGGAAACTTCTAAGGACACAACAGTACATGGACTTGGCGGTTGTGGCAAATGGGAACGTGGTTGCAGTGCAAATGCTGGACGCGGCAATCGAGGTGCTACTACCAACACAGCGGCCATACAGACCACTTGAGTATTTTCGGAGGAATCTGGCGCCATCAATATACGCAAGGCTAGTAGCGGCAACATGTTTAACAGCTCCAATGTTAATTATGTTTGTTTTTCAATACACAAATTTTTTTCAACCAAACTGATTTTGGCATACGGCAGTCGACGATCGTGAGAAAATAGGTAGTTGTCTGGCAAGTAAAAGAAAAGTTAGTTGCTGACTGACCACCAAGCAGAAGAGATGCTATGAAAAGAGTTGCTGACAGGGAAGGAAGAACGACACTCGTGATTAAAGAATGCTTACTGATGGAGTATCAGATATATATAAAGGAACAATAAGGCAACAAAGGCAACGTGTGAACTGCCAAAGACTGAACGCCAAAGACGTAGTAGTAAAACTTTTTTTAATTTATAAGATTGGCGTATTTATAGATGTGGCGACAGACTTGGCACGTAAGCAAGATAGTCTAAGATTGTCGTATGTGTAGCTGAGGCGTCAGACTCGGCACATAAACAGGATATTCTAAGAAAACTTTAACTTGCTTGTACTGCAACACATTCAAAGCAAAATTAGAAAGTAACACTAATATATGTTTTATATGTATAGGATGGATAAATAACAAATCCAGCGCAACCAAGACTGATAGACTAAAGTTTTGGTTTTTTGTTTAAATGAAGGAATTTTGCAACAAAATCTCATTTTCATTTTTTATTAAACTGCCAGCTAATGCGATGAGAAGAAACCATGCGAAATCAGAAAAAAGTCCTCGTTTTGGATACATAAAGGTATAGTTCTCAAAACTAGTTTTAGGATTTTTTTTTTTATGTCAACATAACAAAAACTTCTTTGAGATCGAAATCAAAAAACCACTTCATAAGCTTTCCTAAGGTAGCAATTTCTGGTCCAACCACATGAAGAACGGTACGGTACTATTGATAATACTGCCTTACACTTACTTAGGTGGCCGTAACAACCCGTGTTCGAGTTTCGGCCAACCTCATCAGCTCTCGCCAGGCGCCTCTGCTTTGCGCGCGCCTTCTCCAATCGGATACACCAAGTGCTGTTAGGGCTTCCTCGGCCTGGTCTATACATTAGAGAGGCATGGTCTCCCTCGTCGTCGCTGACCAGTGACCCTCGCCTCGAGCACCTTTTTCGCTGGAGCTTCGTCGTCCATACGATGTACATAACGCAGCCAGCGTAGTCGCTGCACATTTATACGCCGAACTACGTCAATGTCTTCATAGAGATCATACAGCTCGTGGTTCATTCGGATGCGATAGTCATCGCCGACTCAAACAGGACCGAAGATTTTGCGAAGAACTTTTCTCTCGAACACCAGAGCAGCTGTGTCAGCTTGCAAAACTACCCATGCCTCAGCGCCATAAAGCAGCACAGGTAGAATGAGCGTCTTGTAGAGTGTTTGTTTTGTCTATCAAGAGAGGGCTCTGGAACTTAGTTGCTTACTGAGCCCGTAGTAGCACCTATTAGAAATTATTGTTCTTTTCTTTATCTCCAGGTTGACTTCGTTGTTGTTATTAATGGCGGTGCCAAGGTATACTAACTCCTTGACTACTTCATAGTTATAGCTGCCGGATGAAACGTGGGAGTCTAGACGCCGCGCTCCCTTGTTTCTAGACAGCATATACTTTATTTTACCCTCATTTATCGTCAAACCCTCTTTGGCTGATTCCTTTTCGATAGCGGTAACATCTCTCTTGGTTCTGCCAACAATATCAATATCATGAGCGTGCGCCAGGAGCTGGACACCTTTGTAGAAAATGGTGCTATTACGATGCACACCGGCCTTTCGTACGATCCCCTCAATGATACTGCTGTCATAAGGAAAAGTGCGTCACCTAGCCTGAAAATCAAAATTGATCTTATTGCATTTTCCTTATTTGTCATTCAACCTTTTCACGATTATAAAATAAAAATGTCGAATTTTTGGCCCCTTGTCTAAATATTTTAACCTTAATTGCCTTATCTGTATCATAATAACATATAAAATAAATATATGTACTATATACAGGGTGTCCCGCAATTGAGTGCCACTATTTACGGAGCTGAAAGGTTATGTCGAGCTGAGCAAAAAATCGTATGGGAGGGGGGATCTATTTTCACATTCTTAGGAGCTACAGGTTTAATTAATATTTCACGACTTTGATGCACGTTATTGTTTCTAGCAGAAAAACTTACTTATATAAAACTTACTTTGATAGCTTATTTCATGGGCAATGAAATGACATTTTCAACGGTATATCAACAAACCCCACCAACTTAACCCTTACCGAGCTGTTATCGTGTGAAGATGAAATCAGTCAGTTGAAAATACCAAATTTCAACTTTGACTGCAAATTGCTCAGCATTTTGCATTATAAATGAAATATTTTTTTTATCAACTCTGTAATTTATTCAATTTTCTATTCAATGACACCAAAAACATAAGCATATCTTTAAAAATAAAAAAGTTGACTCTACTAAAAAAATTATACTTATTAGAAAATTATGATAAATAATAACATTTCAATTATCATAGTTCTGCAGTAGATAATATCAAAGAAAATTGAATAAATTACAAAATTGATCCTAAAAAAAATTTCATTTATTACGCGAAATTCTGAGAAATTTGCACTCAAAATTGCAATTCGGTAGTTTCAATCGATTGATTCCATCTTCACACGAGCACAGCTCTGTAACGGTTAAGTCGGCGGGGTTTGATGATATGCCGTTAGAAAGGTGATTTTATTGCATTTAAAATGAGCTATAAAAATAAGTTTTATGTAAGTTATTTTTTCTGGTAGAAACAAGAAGTCGTGAAATATTAATTAACCTTGAAGATCCTATCAATGTGAAAATAGATCCCCCCCTCCCATACGCTTTTTTGCTCAGCTCGACATAACCTTTCAGCTCCGTAAATAGTTGCACTCAATTGCGGGACATCCTGTATAGTATATATAATAACAATAACATACAATTTAGATATCATTCCAGGATAAAACGCAGTATCTACAAAAACAGAGTCGAAAATGCCGTATCTACATTTAGATTAGAGCACCCACGAGATATATGGAATGTGCTTTTTTCTGATTTTCTTCGCTCTCCGTCCACTTGCCGTTAGATTGAAGCCAAAAAATAAGATTTGCAAAAAAAAAACTGGACGTCGGTATTGGGAAAAATCCAGGCCCTCTGGGCTTTTAGGCCAAAAAGCGGCCCAAAAATGGTACATGGCTTAGTTTATCTATAACTCTTTAAATAACAGTTTACGCTATTACACTACACAAACATTTTTATGCACAAGAAAAAGACAAATTTTTTTCATAGTGTTTTAAAAGGGAAGTCACTCTTTGATGGTAATTTATTTTTACACGACCCTCGTGAAGTTCTGTAGTTAGATATTTCTATACAATTAACATTACGTCATGGAGTATTAATTTAAGTTTATTCCAAAACTAACCATTTTTCAAAATATCAATTTTTAGGAGAGTGAGAGCATTTTAAAATTTCGATCAATATATTTTTCAAAGGAATTGCCTGATTTTTTTGATCTGACGATCTATTTCAGAATATAGAAAACTACAGAGTAATCGTATTAAAAAGGTGGTGAAATTAGTTGGAAGGTGTTTTTCTTTTAAAAAGATATTAATCATGGAAGATTACAGTGCAACTAGAGCTGCTAACTTGATTGTTAAATATTAAGAAATAATTTCTTATTTTATAATTTCCAATGCTGATGCAACAAACGAGCCACTTGATGCAGGCAGACAAAAAAATTGTTTCAACAATAAGATGCTTTCAATAAAAAAGAAGATTTGCTAGACTACTATACTTGGTACAAGATAAGAAAAATAACATAAATATTTGAGAAACAGTACAAAAGAAACTACGTAGACATCAATGGTACTTGAATGAAGCCAACATTGCATTTGCTTTCTTCGATGATGAAGAAAATGTCAAAATGAAAAGGAAAATGGTATCTAGTTTGTACAAAGATGGTCATCCCGATAGTCCAAAAAGAGCTCAGTGGCCTAATAAGGAGGTTATGCCTGTCAAATTACGTGACTTAGTTACTTTCAACACTTAGTTCTTTATCAATATTATTGTAAATGAAAAAATTACAATCGGATTTAAAAATGTTTTGATGACAGATCTGACTACTTGGGAGGAAAATGCAAGCTTTATTGCTTTAAAAGCAATTGTTAGAAAGTTATTAGTTGTGAATGATATTCCAGAACGTGGAATTGCACTTATAATACGATTTAATGCTGTTTAAATGCACAGGAGCAGCAAAACCAGTTTACGTTGCATACAATGGAACAGCATTACAAGGATCTTCCATCAAAAAGTTTTTCAAAATCAAAATTAGTTAAATATGTGAAATAATCTCACGCCCATAAAAATCAAAACTTAAAAAATTAGGTTATATTAATCTTCTATCTTCTTCTATATCTATTCTAAGTATATAAAAATGGATGTATGTATGTGGGTATGTGGATATGTGGGTATGTGAGTATGTGGGTATGCGGGTAAGGAGTGCGCACGTTAAAATTGTAACATACGTTTTTGCTAACTACTTATTTTACAAACGTGAGAAATAAAATTAAAATATGGCAATACCATTGTATTTAATGTTAGTTATAATTGAAATCATTTCTCTACATTTTTGTGACAGTAATAGTGAAAAATGGATAGTCAAAAAGAAGTTAGAAAAACCATACTTAAAATATCACAAGAAAATCCCAATTGGAATTTTAAACAAATAGCAAAAACAGCTAAAGTCTCCCGACAAACTGTTTCCCGCGTCTTAAAAAACTTTAAGCAAACCATCAGTGCTGACCGAAAGCCTGGATCTGGCAGAAAATATGGATCTGGAGATGTTAAAAAGGCCAAAAAAGTCTTAGGAATCTTAAGCAAGGCTCCGAACACATCAGGAAGGAAAGCAGCTCTTATCGCGAATTGTTCAGAAGCATTTGTCCGAAAAGTGAAAACAACCGCTGGATTAAGATCATATAAGGTCCAAAAAGTCCCCGATCGGAATGCAAAAAAAAATTCCGAGGCAAAAAAACGAGCGAGAAAACTTTATTCAAATTTTATTCAAAAATTTCAATGTTGCATCATGGATGACGAAACATATGTTTTGGCAGACTTTTCACAGCTTCCAGGTCAGGACTATTATGTAGCAGACCGCCGGGGAAATGTAGCAGAGACGTACAGGACCCAAAAAATAACCAAGTTTCCGAAAAAATTTCTTGTGTGGCAAACAATTTGTAGTTGTGGCAAAAGAAGTCAGCCATTCGTGACATCCGGGTCGATAAATGGGGAAATTTATATAAAAGAATGCTTGCAAAAAAGATTGCGACCATTCCTAAATCAACACAAGGTGTCTAACTACTTTTGGCCAGATCTGGCGTCATGCCATTATGGAAAAATAGCACAAGAGTGGTACTCAAAAAATAACATAAATATTGTACCAAGAGAGGCAAATCCACCAAACTGTCCACAGCTTAGACCAGTAGAAAGATATTGGGCTCTCATAAAAAGGAGAATGAAGGAGACAAAAGCAGTGTCTAAGGACCTTAAAGATTTTAAAAGAAAGTGGACTTTAGCATCAAAAAAAATTCCTGAATGTACCATAAAGACCTTGATGGAAGGCGTTCCGGTAAAAGTGAAAAATTTTGCTTTTAATAAAGATTTTTGAAATTTTTGTATTTACATTAACAATTAGCATGAAATGAAGTTTAATAAATTGCTTTTATTTTTTAATATATTTTCATGGTTTACTTAATTTTTTTATTTTTCAATGTTACATATTTTACGTGCGCACTCCTTATATCACGTATAGACTCCAAAACCGCCGAACCAATCTATCTATGCGATACTGAAGCAACATTCTGAGAGTGTTCCTGTGAAGTTTTGTGTTGATTGGACGAGGGGGCGTGGTACCTCCCATACAACCCAAATTGGCTCTATCGCCCACAAACCAAAAAAATGCTATATATCAGATATATATTTTAATCGTATAAAACTAAAATTTTGTAATTTTTTGGTTCAAATTTCAGATAATTTGGTTCAGATGGTTACTTTCGGTGACTGTACAAAAAATGGGCGTGGTCACACAATATCTTCAGAAATCATTTTAATTCCTGCGATGTTCAAGTTTTGATAGTGAATCTTGGTATGCAGGTGATATTGATCCAAGTGGCAGTCACTAAGTAAATGTAAATGTCACGCCCACTTTTACCGCCCACAAATCAGTAAAAATGCTTTATATCAGACGGCTTTTGCCGTAGAAGACTAAGATTTGGTAATTTAGCTCATATGGTCACTGTCAGCAACTGTCAAAAAATGGGCATGGCCGCATTATGTCTACAACCACTTTTTCGAGATCATGCTTATTCCTGAGTTTTACACGTTTTAATAGTAACACTTGATATGCAGGTGCTCTAAGTGGCAGTCAATATATATATATAAAACTTACCACGCCCACTTGAACCATACACAGATAAAACAGAACGAAATGGCCAATTTCAGCCCTTGAAAGGACTTTGACTGAGCATCTTATGATCAATTGTGTTGTGTGTGTTGTGGATTGTTTGACCACAAATGATCGAGAACAGGACCTACAAGTTCTATGCCGGCTCCGAACGGCTTATGTTCTCAAGAAACTTTTCATGGCAGTTTTTACTCTCTGAGGTTTGCCATTGTCGGCAGAGAAGTGACTGCCGAACTGAAAATTAATTCAATTGAAAAACTTTCTGTGTCAGGTGGGATTCGAACCAGGGTTCTCTAGCGTACGGGCCACAACTCTACCGACTACGCTACGGCCGCCACTTTTTTTTTTAACCACAAATCAGTAGAACTTCTATAAATCAGACGATTCTCATCGTTAAATAATAAAATTTGGTAATTAAGTTCATACGCTTACTCTCGACAACTTTGCAAAAAATGTGCATGGTGGCACTATATCTATGCCCACTCTTCAGAAATAATTTTAATTCCTGAGATGTGAACGTTTTGATAGTCAAACTTGGTATGTAGGTGAAATGGGTCCAATTGGCGGTCACTTTGTATACAAATGTTGCCATGCTCAATTTTAACGCCTACAATTCCGTAAAAAGGATATATATCAGACTTTTTTTACAGTAAAAGGCTTAAATTTGGTAGATTAGTTCATATTGTTGTTGTTGTTGCTTTTTAACTGTTGCGCTCACTGCATGTTAAATATTAAAATAATATACCCTTAAAGCACTTTTTGCATTTAGTCATTTTTATTTTTCACAAAATAATTAAAATTTTTTTTTTCCAATGGATTATTTTTCCATTGATAATATTGCTGCTTGTTCTCTGAACGAGCAATGCAAAAGCCAGAATATTCTGTACCCTATGTTCAGCTGTTCTGGCCCATGTGAGCGAATGTTCCATGCTTCTTGTGCTGGTATTTCTAAATCGTGCCTTGACGATTTAATGTCAGTCCGATCTGGTCTTCGCTGGTATTGTGCTTCGTGCAGGGCCCTTTCCCCGGATGAACTCTATTCTAAAATAAAGCTTTTTGGGGAAAGCCTTAACTTATTAAATAATAACTTCAGAGAAATTGTTTCATTTTTTAGCGAAGTTAGTATCGCACCCACTACCAGCGTTTCTGATGAAATTACTGTTCAGGATAACATTTCGGTTCCTTCGTCCATGACTGCATCTTCCGGAATTTTGTCAGTTTCATCAGAAAAAGACCTTAAAAGCTCTAAAAGACAGAGGAAAAACAAAAACAAAAATAAGCGTCGGAAGGCGTCCTCCAGACCTTCCAAGGCAGAGCAGCCCTCAGCAATGCCATCAGAAAATAATAATACGGTGATTTCTTATACACCATCTTTTATTCCTCCATTGACTAGTAGTCCAAATACGATTTTAACTACGCCTAACAGTCATTTGACTTTAAGTGCAGTTTCGAGGACCAGAAATGTTTTTATTTCACGTCTTCAGCCCGACACATCAATAGAAAATATATTGACGTTTGTCAGGCAATCCAAGTTAGTGAACTCAAATGCATTCTGTTCATGCAAAAAAATTGGTAATAAGCCTTCCCATGCTTCTTTTATTCTAACAGTTGCAGCCGAAGATTTTACAACTGTTCTTAAATCTAATTTGTGGGCCGATAATATTCTTGTTACTGAGTTCAAGCCAAAAAATAAGTCTAAAAGGGTGACTCAAGCCGCCCGCCAGACTCAAAAAAACTAAATAGGCTGCCCCTTTACTATCAAAATGTAAGGGGACTACGTTCTAAGACGCAGAGCTTATTTCTATCAACTCAAAATTGCTCTGAGGATATTATCGCGTTAACAGAAACGTGGCTAAACGGAAGCATTACTGATTTGGAATTGTTTGACAATAGTTTTCAAGTTTTTAGAAAAGACAGATACACTGAGAATATTTCTTCTGTCGGTGGTGGTGTCCTTTCGGCTGTGAGGAACTGCTTTGTCAGATTTATTGTTGACATTCCCTGCTCTTCTAATATTGAACTAATTTGCGTTAAAGTTATACATTGTAAGTCTAATGTATATGTTATTAATGCATATGTTCCTCCTAAGAGTAGTATAGAGGTCTATGCAAGCCTTGCGGAGTGCATAGATTACATAATTGATTTACTTGACGTTAATGACGACATTTTTTTATTGGGCGATTTTAATCTACCTGATTTAAAATGGCATTCTTCTGACGATGATACGTACTATTGTGCATCTAATTCGAAGACCCGCCAAGAACATATATTTGTTGATAATATATGTTCAGACTTACAACAAGTGAGTTGTATTTATAATAGTCTTGAAAGACTTCTTGACCTGGTCTTAACTACAGACAGTAACAATGTTGTTGTTAAGAGGGCCTTTCATGCTCTAACTACTGTTGATGAATATCATCCACCATTGAGTATTTGGTACAAATCCGACAGAGCAAATATAGTAAATTCTAATTCAGCAGATAAGCTTTATGAATTCAATTTTAAAAATGCTGACTTTTTGAAGTTGAATCAGTTGCTTCATGGTAAACTTAATGCAATTTTAGAATATATAAATGTAAATTGCCTTGATGACTCCATACATTTTTTTTATATGGAACTCTTTGCTGTGTTTTCTCAATCAGTACCTTATAGTCTCAAATTTGCGAGGAATTCTGCGTACCCGTGGTACACAAAGGATTTAAAGACTCTTCGCAACAACAGGAATAGGGCATGGAAGAAATACGTCTGTAGCTTAGGCTCAAACGACCTAGAAACTTACAAACGTTTGTTTCTGGAATTTGAAAATCGCTCAGCTACATTATATCACGAATATTTAGATAATGTTAAGCTGAGAATATTGACAGATCCAAAGAAATTTTGGGGATTCGTAAACACAAAGAAGAAATCTGATGGATTTCCTTCTTCATTTAGAACTCCTGAGGGATTTACTGACAATCCCGTCAAAATTTGTGGCCTATTCGCCAATCTTTTTAAAGAATCCTTCTGTTCAGATTCTTTTACTCCTGATGGAGAGTACTTTGAATATATGAATTCCGAACCCAGAGTATCTTTGGAACATATATCCTTCACTCCAGAGGATATTTTAATGTATATTAGATCGATCGATGAGGAGTTTGGTGCTGGACCTGACGGTGTTCCTGCCGCAGTGTTAACACAATGCGGTTCCGTTTTGAGTCAACCACTTTCTTTATTATTCAATAAATCTATTAACGAAAGTTATTTTCCACTTTTTTGGAAAAAATCATTTATGTCCTATTTTTAAAAAGGGTTGCAGGAACGATGTTAGTAACTATAGGCCTATCGCTAAGCTCTCATCGATTCCAAAACTTTTTGAGCGTATGGTGTATGATCGGGTGAAAATTCACTGTGGGGAAGTCATAACAACTCGTCAGCATGGTTTTGTGAATGGCAGATCCACTGTGTCTAATCTTCTCGATTTTACAACATTCTGCTTAAATTCTATTGATTCTGGTAACCAGGTCGATTGTGTTTACACTGACTTTAGTAAGGCATTTGATAAGCTACCACACAATCTAATCTTATTTAAGCTTGAGTTAATGGGATTTCCACAATATTTTGTGAACTGGATTAAATCGTATTTGGTAGAGCGATCTTATCAAATACGTTTCCGAGGCGCATTGTCTTCTGAATTTATTGCTGGATCAGGTGTTCCTCAGGATAGTCACCTTGGTAATCTTCTGTTTATTTTAGCTATCAATGATGTAACTCACGTCATTGAACACTGTCATCTGCTTATTTATGCCGATGATATGAAAATATACAGAACGATTAATTCTAGAGATAATTCAGATCTACTCCAGTCTGATCTAAAATCCTTTGAAGTTTGGTGTTCTAAAAATAACATGTTTTTAAATTCAGATAAATGCCAAACTATGACCTTTTCGCGAAAAAGGAATAATTTTATATTTGATTATAAGATTAAAGATACTGCCTTGAGTCGTGTAGACACCGTCAAAGACCTAGGTATATGCATGGATTCTAAGCTGTCGTTTAACATTCATATTGATAATATTTGTAAAAAAGCATCTTCAATGCTTGGTTTTGTAAAACGCTGGGCCAAAGAATTTAATAGCATGATTACAACTACAACGTTGTATTATGCAATCGTGCGTCCTCACTTAGAGTATGCGAGTCAAGTTTGGTCCCCAAGTTACAATGTGCATGTTGATCGAATAGAAAGAATCCAAAAACGTTTTGTTCAGTTTGCTCTAAGGGGCTTAAGTGGAACTGACATATTAGACCTTCCTCCTTATGAGGATCGTTTAAAACTATTAAAAATGCAGTTTTTAGGTGATCGAAGGAAATCGGCAGATATCGTATATTTACACCAGCTCATAACAGGTGTATTCGATTCTCCAGAACTTCTTTCTCACATAAATTTTAACACTAACCGTAGAAGCAGTAGAAACGCTAACAACTTAATTTATTTGCCATTTAGTAGAACAAATTATATGTCTACTGCTCCTTTAATGATGTTAATTTGTCAAAAGGTCAACTCAAAAGTAGATTAAAATTAGTTGTGTAATTAGATCTATATATACGCATGGTTAGTTGTTACGTCTTGTGTTGTCCCTGAGCCCAACCCATTTATTGGTGGGTAAATTTTTCCCACATTAACTTGTTTGTGGTCACGGTTATCCATAACATTGATATTTTCAATGATTACTGGGTAGTGGCTTTAGATGGGTTAATGCTGAGGAAGTGCGATATAGCTGTATTAGCTGAACTCTATTGTTATTGCATGTTTATGGTTACTGCCAAAACGCTTAAAAAAATGGGCGTGTCGCACTTTATCTACGCTGACTTTCCAGAAATCATTGTCATTTCTGAGCTGTACACGTTTTGATAGTCAAACTTGGTATGTAGATGCAATGGGATCAAGTGATGATCACTTTATATATAAATGTTGCCATGCCTACTTTTTCTACTCATCTATCTATCTGTCAAAAATGTATGCATGTATACTAATTCAACTCACGAAAAAAAGTTGTCTGGTTCGTTTCCTCAAAATAATGTTTTATGTTATGATGATTCCAAAAATATTTCGACTCTAGCGATAGCCATCCGTGAGCTGGAATGTTTTGGAATAAAAAAAAAAAAAACAAAAACGAAGTTTCTTATGATCAATTGTGTTGTGCGTGTTGTGGATTGTTTGAACACAAATGATCGAGAACTCGACCTATTTTAACCTAGTTTTATGCCGGCTCCGAACGGCTTATGTTCTCAAGAAGATTTTCATGCCAGTTTTTACTCTCTGAGGCTTGCCACTGTCTGCATTGGGATGACGGTCGAACAGAAACGGTTCAGTCTATTCTCAACCGCTGAAGTCTATGGTTTAATATGCCTCCGCTTAGATCACGATGCGCGCAGTGCGCTAAATCTTTTTCGCACGAAGTTGTGATTAATTGTTTTGCTTGCAAGTCGGATTATCATAAATCTTGTGTTAATGTTGAGGGTGATGTTGCCAATATTATTAATGCTAATCGAAACATTGTGTTTAATTGCTCAAAATGCATTGATTCGGGCTTAAACTTATTTAGATTAATTGCCGATTTAACAACAGAAATAAGAGACATTGGTTCTAAAGTTGCTTCTTTGCTGCCTAAAAAAACTGTGCATCGTTCAACTCTTAAACCGGTTGCTTCTCCTAATGCTATTGTTGTTGCTAATGCTGACCTCGCTGTTTCTAAAAATATTGCTAAATCTTTTGCTGCTGAAAAAACTTCGCATCGTTCAACTCTTAATTTGTGTGCCTCTTCGAATGCTGCTGTTACTGTTACTGCTACTCCCAACCCTACTGCTGCTAATAATTATGCTGTCTCTATCTCTCATCCGACTATCGATGCTGTTAATACTTCGCAGTGCCCAACTACTAATCCGTGCACTTATTCTAATGCCATTCTTGAAGCTGCTACTCCTGCTATAGCCGTGGCTTATCGGTAGGCAACAATTTGTTTACCAATTGAATTTTGTATGGAAACAAATTCAAATCAACACGTAAAATGCGTTGTAAAGTGGATCGGGGAATGCCGAGCTGCTGAGAACGGCGATTTTGGGATGTTGTTGGTGACTGCTCAATACTGGCTCGTACGGCTGCAATATTCTCATCCGACCGCCTTGGTCGCTTTTTATTTGACCTCTTTGGGTTACCAAGAGTATTACCAGTTGTAAATCTTTCATACAAACGATAAATTGTTTTCTTGGAAGGCGCACTTTTCACTTTATTTATTTTTTTGAAAGCACGTTGAGTTTTCACTATTGACTTGTTTTGTTGAATGTAAATTTCAACAATTTTAGAGCGTTCGCGAGGCGTGTACTGTTCCATTGTAAACATTTGCTTGGAATGACGCTTCAAACGCGGTATGTCATTAGTCGATTTGGCATCACTGCGGAAAGTTAAAGTGTTGCCAGATAAGCGCTTCGAATAAGGGCTACCCTGTAAGTGTTAATTCACATTTTAATCCTTCAGTAGTAGGTAGTAGTTATCGGAGACTGACGTCTTTAATGCATTAACGTCTATGAAATGCTCCGTTAAGGCCGATATGGATGGTTTATCCTCAATTTTGCTCATTAATTGTGCTCATGCCTTGTCTAAGCCTCTGTGTGTGATTTTCAATAAATCATTATTGCGAGGAGAGTTTATCGATTGTTGGAAAATTGCCTCAATTACACCTATTTTTAAGTGTGGTGCTAAAAATGATATAGCTAATTACCGACCTATCTCTAAATTATCTAATATCTCTAAAGTTTTTGAAGCTATAATTGAATCGAAACTCTATTTTTTAGTCAAGCAGCAATTATGTGTTGAACAACATGGGCTTGTTGTGGGTAGATCAACAAGTACTAACCTAGCTTTATTCTCCAATTTTTGCATTTCATCCTTTGAATCTGGCCACCAAGTGGATGTAGTATATACAGATTTTTCGAAGGCATTTGATAAAGTGCCACATAAAATTTTAATTGCTAAATTAGGCAAAATAGGATTTCGCTCTGCTATGCTAAAGTCGATTGAGTCTTATTTAAGATCCAGAAAGTGTTTTGTCTCAATTAATAATGTCCAATCTTATTGGTATGTAGCCTCGTCCGGAGTACCACAAGGCAATGTTCTAGGCCCTCTGTTTTTCATTTTATTTGTAAATGATATAAGTAAATGTTTGCGTAACTCACAATTTCTTCTTTACGCCGATGTATTTGCTAGGATTTGTCATCAGTTCGACATTACTTTACTGCAAACTGACCTTAACAATGTATATGAGTGGAGTGTTCGCATTGGCTTACCGTTGAACATAAGTAAATGTTCGCAGGTTTCTTATACGAAATCTTTAAATCCCTTTCATTCAACATATTTTTTAATGGGGGTCCCATTAAAAAAAGTTAATAATATTCGTGACTTCGGTGTAGTTTTTGATAGTAAGTATACTTTCGTTGATCACTTAAGTTCCATTTTGCCTAGTGTGTACTCCCTTCTTGCTTTTATAAGAAGAAACAGCTTAGAATTTCAAGACCCGCACACACTTAAAGTGCTTTATAATTCAATGGTAAGAACGAGACTTGAGTACGCTACAATCATTTGGAATCCTACCCATGCGATCCATTCCTTAAGGCTGGAAAGAGTACAAAAAACTGCTACTAGATTAATGCTACGTCCCTTTTATACTCCCATACCCCCGTATTTTGTACGTTGTCTGCTTATGGGTTTGAAATCATTAGAATACAGAAGAAA
This sequence comes from Coremacera marginata, assembly GCA_914767935.1. Classification (NCBI taxonomy): domain Eukaryota; kingdom Metazoa; phylum Arthropoda; class Insecta; order Diptera; family Sciomyzidae; genus Coremacera; species Coremacera marginata. Next base: position 110,843,572 of record OU612046.1, on the reverse strand, counting down.
AGTTCATTCTTTACTATTCGTTCACGATATAATCTCGAGTAAAATTAACTGTTCATCGTTATTGCATTTAATTGAGTTTAATATTCCCTCGCGGCAATTGCGCTATTTTAAAATATTTTTTATTAGACAGCATCGTACTAATTATGCTCTTAGCAAGCCTATAACTAGAGCTTTATTACTATTAAATGAATTATCTCTTAAGTTTCCAATTGATCTCACTGCGTCAAAAGATAGCTTTAAAACTTTATTATCAAACATTTTGTAATAGTATTAAGGTATTTGCTTTTGTTTTATACATACAATTAAATTCTGTAAATATTTTCTTTTTATTGAGTTAGTTTTGGTATTATTCTGAGTAAATGTATTATGTCTAGTCTGTAAGAATGTAATGTTCATAGACTGAATAAATAAATAAATAAATAAATAAAAAAATTAATTAAATTGAAAAAACTTTCTTTGACAGATGGAATTTGAACCTGGGTTCCGTGGCATACAAGCCACGCACCTCAACCAGTATGCCACGGAATGGTTTGAAATATGCTCTAAAAATCGAATTTTTTTAAAAATATTTTCTGGTATGGTAGTTAAAAATAACAAACGGTCAGATATAATAGTAATGAAAAAGTTCTTTTAATTTGCACCAAAAAATTTTAAATTTTTGCAGTCGGGCCAGAGGTAATGCAGATTTTCATTTATTTTTAACTTTTTTTATATTATTTTCACTAAAATTCAAATTAAAAATTTTGTTTTTTTGCTGTTACTTTTAGTTTTTTCTATTATCTATTGATGATAAAATATAATGTAAAGTGAAGAATTAAATTGAATGAAATTACAAAAACATTTGCACATTTTTAACATTTTACAATTTATTTGACTAAAAGTAGTATGGGAAAAAATTCATCTGAATTTTAGTGAAAATAATATGAAAAAAGTTAAAACAATCCATAAAAATCCGCATAATCTTTGGTTCAAAAAATTCAAGAAAAAATTCAAGATTTTTTTAAGCATAAGAACTTTTTCATTGCTCTTATTTCTGGCCATTTATTTTGTTTTAACTACCATACCAGCCAATATTTTTAGTCGAAATATTTTGGGGATCATCATAACATAAGCCACGGATTATTCTGAAGAATCGGACTGAACAACTTTTTTTTCTAAGGAGCATTAGGCGACTTAATGTATATACGTATGTGGGCATATGTGTATATCACGTAAAGACTCCGAAACCGCTAAGCCAATTTTTATACCAAAGCCTTGAGAGTGTTCCTATGAAGTCTGGTGCCGATCGTAAAAGGCACCTTAAATACACCTAAAACTTTCGATATCGAACAGTTTTGGAATTATAGGTCGCACAGCCTTAAGATTCAGTATTCGACCTCAATTTACACATGCCGTTCCATTGGTGACATTTTATGGGCGTTGAACGAGGGGCGTGGTACTTTTTCAGCACCCTAAATTTTCGGTATAGCTTTCGAAATAAGTCACACATCAATGAAAATCGGTACAAACTTACTATAAAAGCATGGCTTCACTAAAGCTACGCCCTCTTTTAGGGGATAAGCGCTGAGTGCAGCGAATCGCGTTGGGTATAAGCTATTACTTATGACACTATAACATGATATTTTTTTCTCTCATTCTGTTTTTTAGAGTTCTGTGATTTCATACGGTAGCAATATAGTGTTCATTGCAGGTAGATTACAATCTAGAAGTGCATTAGTAATTTCAATTTAATCTTCTAGGCCTTTAAAATCCACTAGGCCTTTAAAATCCACTAGGCACTTAAAATCCACTAGGCCCTTAAAATCCATCTGTTTAAAAATCTGCTAAGAGTGAAGAAACTCAGACTTGAATGAAACTTTAAACGCTCTCACACACCTTAAAATTAATAAATTCAAAATTTGTAAACTTTGCAATAAACTTTATTTAAAACTCCTAATATAATGTTAATTTTCAGACATATGCCACTGCAAAAATGTATGAGGGTCGTTCAAAAATAAGTAACCTCCAAATTGTGACTTTGACCTATCAAAATACCATGAAGGGTCATTCCATGGTCAAAATTGTTTATAAAAACAAATTTGTCTTTTTCTTGTGCATAAAAATGTTTATATCGTACAATTGTTATTTAAGAGTTATAGAGTAATTAAGCTATGTCACATTTTTGAACCGTTTTTTGAGGGGTCTGGCTTTTTTCCACTACGTCCAGTTTGTTTTTTTTTGCAAATCTTATTTTTAGCTTCAATCTTACTAAAATGGACAGGGATCTTTTATATCGGTAAGATGGTATTGATAACATTTTGATTGAAAAAAGCAAACTTTTTTCTTTATAGATGTGAAAAGTGATGTAGAAACGGCTTTTTTATTTTCTTCAATTGTCTGAATTCGAAGAAGAAACAAGCAAAAAGCGGCAACTACAGTGTTTTATGCCACAGTTATTGCATTGTTGGTAAATTCATTAAAATAACATTATAATTATTCCACCCTTTGTTCATGAAATATTGACTTTTTATTTTTAGGCGGTTTGCTAAGAATTTTGAAAAATTTAGATGGCGTACTCTTCCTTATGACGGCAGAGTAGTATATATAATATTAATATGCTTTAATAATAAAGCAATTTCTCGCTTTTATGCATGAGACCCAATATATCATCATTAAATTTCATATCAGCTTTATTATCAACATTTAATTTTTGGGACTTTTGTTAACCTTACTCGAATATATTACAAAATCTACCTGTGGGACGTTGTTTATACTTTATGTAGTTTTTAAACAAAATAAGAGTGTTTGAATTTGCTGGCTTCAAAATGGTACCAGCACAAAAATTTGTGTTTTGCTTGCATATTTTTCAGCAAAATAAAAAACTTCGTTTGCAAATATTTACTTAACAAGTCGTAAGCAACCATGCAAAAGCAAAGCAAAGCAAAAATACAAAAAACAAATAAAATATCATTTTGCTTCAGTTAAATGCGCAGAAGGTTGTGCTTACGAAGTTAGCCGAATGAATTGCTTCGAAACGAATTTCAAAAGCTGCCTGCAATTAGCTGTTGTTTTTGTTTTCTTTACTTGGCCGCTTTGGTCGCTCTAGTTCTTGTAGTCGAAAATCGAAACTGTTTGCTGCTTTAGTCAGTTAGTTTATATAAGCTTTTATTTAATTTGCTTCGTTCGTTCGTATGTATAAATGAACGTCCGCCAAAATATGCAAACCATTTTTCGACCAATTTCGATTAAGCTGAAATTTAGCACACATATGTAAGTCCGGTGACATTGCAATATTGTGATAATATATTTTTACCGCCCTTGTACCGCCCACAAATCAATAAAAATGCTGTATCACCAAAACTACGAGTACTAGGCCCATTCTGTTGAAATATTGGCAGTAAATTTCCTTCAGTAGCAGATGGTTAAGGAAAAAATGTCGCCACACCCCTTTTACCGCCCACAAATCAATAAAAATGCTATATCTCTAAAACTACAGGGCTGATTCAGATGAAATTTAGGCGGTAAATTTCTTTAAAGTACTGGATGGCTAAGGAAAAAATGTTGCATCTCCCCCTTTTTCCATCCAAAAAGCAATTCTTCAAATGCTATATCTCCTAAACTACTGTTCCGATTGAACATAAATTTTGTGAGTTAACTTATTTCGAAAACAAGGTTATTTAGGAAAATATAACCGCCCACAAGTGTCATTTACCATACATGTATATATTTAGTAGGTATATTCGAAGAACCTATCTCTTGGTTACTCATCATCATAACATAAACGTAAGTAAATAGGTATGGTCTAGGGACGTATATTTATTTAGTTCAACTGACTTTTTTAAATAAAAGTTATTTTGTGAGAAAAAAATAAAACTGAAAAATTCAAGTTATTTTATGAGTTCTATAATAAAACTCGATAAAAATAAAAATTTTATATATTTCATGAGTAAATTGAACAAGGATCATTTTGGAATACTCAAAATCCATCTCCATTTTCAATTTAAAACTATTAAAAATGCTTTAAATTTTATGTTAGCTTATAACTTTAATAACACTAGGCGCCACCCATTTTGTGATCCACATGCCACTAATTTTTTCTTATGGACTTTGGCCATCTAAGCACGAATATCACATTAAAAAATTGTCTATGGATAAGTTTTTGAGATATGATTTTTTGAAAAAATTTCACCTTTTTCCAGGATGCAGTGTCATAAATAGCAACCTATCTCGAAAACGAATTAACCAATTTAACAAAAAAAAAAATTAAATCAAGACAATTAAATTACCTCCAAATGCTTAGAACAAACTTTGTCATTTGGCTCAGTAAATTTGACGGAATTTTAACGGAAATTCGGCGAAATTTTTTTTTTGAAAAAAATCAAGTCTAATAATGTTTCAAAAATCCAAAAAAAAATCGAAATCTGAAATAAAATCTCAGTCTATCATTTTGTACGTAAAGATAGTTCTTTGAAGAAAAAAAAACACACTGTCCTTGAGGAAAATTCATGGTAGAATAATGAAGTTATAGACCATTGAGTGAAGGTACCGAAATTCTACTTTTTTATGATTTTTTTCATTTAATGCCGGTTCATTTTACATAAATACATATGAAATAAATTTTTAATTAAAAACTTTTATTTTTAACGAAGTATTAAATATCTACATAAATCCTTAAAAAGTACAGAATAAAAAGAATACCAAAAAAAATATTGACTTAAATAGGAAAGGAAATAAGATACAGATGTTGAATTAGAAAGGGATAAAATAAGTTCAGGAAAGTATTCGAAAATTAAATTGTTTGGCAATGGCAAACTTTAAAAATGATTTTTTCCCTTTTTTTCGATTATATTCACAATCAGTTTCTCTAATGAGAAACCAAATATAATCGCCCATCATATTTGAATTCCAGGATCCCTGATAGCGTCTCTCCATGGATTTCATTTGTTGATGAAAACGTTCACCGTGTTCGTCACTGACGTCACCAAGGTTTGGGGGAAAAAATCTAACTGAGAATGCAGGAAGTGGATCTTCAAGGACATGTTTGCGCCTGTTGTAAGAATGATAAGAACGGGAAACCTGCATTAGAATAGGTACTAAAGTTAAATTCATTTAGTGAATGCATACCAATTGAATGCTTACAACGTACGTGCTTACAAAAGATGCACTTATAGTGATATGAAATAGAGAACTGAAGGCAGTGGCTTTTTTGTGACCTATTGCGAATTGTTAAAAAATTCCAGGAAGTAACCTTCTAGCGTCGCCAACCAAGCATGTTGCGCAGTTTTTATTTCTAATAAAAAGTACAGCCCATGCACAACGAAAGTAAATAAAAAGAGCTCCTATTAGCTTCCATTTAAGCCTTTCACTCAAAAGGAGGTATGCGAAAAGGGTACGCTATAAGCAACTAAAAATATAAAAAAAAAATACAAAAGAAAATCGGTTTGACCTGTTTTACGTCAGCAACAAAAGAACAGGAAAAAATCTAGCGTATCTAGCAAATACATTCTGAATTTTTAGCTTTACCTGCTTATAGCGTACTCTTTTTCGTATATCTAACTCTGAGTTAAAGGCTTGAGTGGAAGCGAATAAGACCTCTTTTTATACATATATATAGTTTTTTATGTGTCTGAATTAATTTCAATTATTAACAATTAATTCAAAGTTACATTTTCGAGCTCAAGGTCTTTGTTGCTTTCTGAAGAAAAAAACCAATAACAACAACAATACCCTTTAAGTAGAGTAATAACCACACAGCAGGCTAAACAGCTGTTTCGTTGGCCGCTACACCAACTCATCAGTAGCCTTGCATGATAGCCGTGATCTACCAAGCTGTTCATATTTATTTGTTCTGTTCATGTCCTAAGTAAATTACTTAGAACTATAACTTATGTGAACATGGTGTACAAATTATATGAAGCAGCTAAAAGGTCTCTTATTTTAGAAGCGTGCTTTATTTGGTAAGAGTAAGCTCTTTTTTCGAAGATAGATCAAAGCTTTTTACTACTCAAGGGCTCAAGAAAGGTTATGATATTACCTATTCAACGAGCTATCAATCATTAAAATCCATTTATTACTTTCAAAGATATAGTATTTTACATTTTATGCACAATTTAATGTTCATACTTACATTAGGTTATTTCGTAAAAGGGTGAACCGCGATGTGTGCATAATATGTTAAAAGCTATGGCCCATAATCATAAACAAAATAAAGGTGGCTTTAAAAGTATAAGCATTTTTGACAGTTTTTCAATAATATTTGTTGGCAAATAGTTTGTACTAAATTTAGAGCTGACTTTTATTTGTTTATGATCATGGACCTATATCTTTAATGATTGATAGCTCGTTGATTAGGTAACAGCATTACCTTTCTTTTGATACCAATAATGCTAGGTTTTGTAGGAAATTCACAAGTTTTGATGTCCATTTTCCGAACTTTTGAGCCCTATAACTTCTAAACCAATTGAGAGCGGCTTGTAATTTTTCCGGGTTTGAGCTTAGAAGGTTTTAATACATATATTCCACAAAAAAATTGTAAATTTTGAGTTTTCGTTCATCTTCAATTATGCCAAATTAATAATTGAAAAATTATTAGAGTTATGAACATAACCAAAAACTTATAAAAACAGGTCGAAATTAATTTACAAATAAATTCTTTAAATTTTTAAAAAACATGTTACTTTCGGATTATGCCATAAACCTTTTATCAACCTAGCATAATATAACTACAGCTTCTTCATCACTTAAACTAATTTTGGCAGAAACCCGGAACAGAATTTACCTGGAAACGCTTAAAAACATATATCATTAGATAAACTCAATGCTATTTTTCTAGAACAAGCAATTGAAAATTTTCCATTGTTCGAAGATGACGAACTCGATTAAGAAAATCTAAATTTTTACAAGTCTTTGTTTATAATAATATATTTCTTTATTAATCCATTTTCATTTTCCCACCTGACACCGTTTTTTCGATTGACTAAATTATTCTGTTCGGCCGTCACCTCTCTGCAGACAATGGCAAACCTCAGAGAGTAAAAACTGCCATGAAAATCTTCTTGAGAACATAAGCCGTTCGAAGTCGTCATAAAACTTGTAGGTCCAGTTCTTGATCATTTGTGTTCAAACATTTCACAACACACACACAACACAATTGATCATAAGAAAGCTCGGTCAGAGACCTTTCAAGTGCTGAAATGGCCATTTCGTTTTTTATTTTTTTATTTCTTTATTAATAATTTGTTTATACCCCAACGCGTACTGCGTAAGGGGTATATTTACTTTTTCATTCCAATTGTAACGCCAATAAGGAGGCGTGGCAGATATAGATCTCCATCTGAGTTGATTTCCGTGTTTCCGTCTGTCCGTCTGTCCGCCTGTTGACACGATTACAGCCTTAATGCTATAGTTATCGCGATAAAATACAAAATAGAAGTTTCTTTTTAAAAAATTAAGATCAAGATCACATGCAAAGTGACTTTATTTTAACCGTAAAATCTCTCTAAAATCCATTAAATTAAGGAAATGCCTTGAAATTTTGGACGTTAGCTTTGATCTTTAATATAAATCCTGGGTATGAAATTCGGAAAAATCGGATAAAAACCACGCATACGTCTTATACAAATTGGCTTTATTTTAAACGCAAAATCCCTTAACCCTTAAATGCCTGCTTTTTTTGATTGACAGAAAAAAATTTATGCAATGTAACTTTTAATTCTGACAACTTTTTTATATTTAATTTTTTTTAATTAATAAACCGACTAAAACACTTACCAAACGAATTAAAAGCTTGTGTCTTCAAATCAAAATTGATGGCGCTTAGATCATAGAACAATAACATATAACAAAATTAACGAAAGTTATATGGAAAAGATGCAAAAAAATAGTAGAAGTAGTTGGTTGCTCGCAGTACCACCAGGCATTTAAGGGTTAAAAATCCACAAACATTTAAGATATGTCTTGAAATTTTGCAAATTAACTTTGATACATAATATGAACCATCTCTATGATATATGGCAAAATCGGATCAAAACCACTCCTACCTCCCATACAAAGTGACGTCATCAAAATAGGAAAACATTTGTAAATATATTAAACTGAATGTCATCGTGTCTGTCGTGGCTAAGGACACCGAATATACTTCAATATGGCCGCGGGGGGTATTTTAGCTTGAGTACCCTGCCGAAGCTCCATTCCTTTCTAGTTTTTAATTTAATTTATTCTCTATTTGAATGGATTCTTTTAATTTTTTTTTTATTTCACTACACTTGGTTTCTAAAGGCTGGTTAAATTTTAAGGGCCGATGTTGAATGTGAACCACACCTAAGCGTCAAGTTTTTTTCTGCATTTTATTTGACATTTCTCAATTTCAGACTTACTCAATTTGAACCATGGAAAGATACACAATCGAGCAACGCATTAAAGTTATTCAGGCTTATTATGAAAATGGGCGTTCAAATCAAAATGCATATCGTGCACATCTTGATTTTTTCGGTCAATTCAATCGTACAAATGTGCGTACAATCGGAAAAATCGTGCAAAAATTTGAGCAAACCGGGTCTGTAGATGTGAAAACATCAGTGCATGCTTGTACAGCTCGTACTGCAGAAAATATTGCTAATGTCCGCGATAGTGTGGCTGAAAAGCCATCCACTTCAACTCGTCGACGTAAAGAAAATCATCTTCAGGGATGAGGCACATTTTCACCTCAGTGGATTCGTCAATAAGCAGAATTGTCGCATTTGGGCGAATGATAATCCAAGAGTGATTGTCGAAAAACCAATGCACCCACAAAGAGTGACTGTTTGGTGCGGTTTATGGGCTGGTGGCATCATCGGGCCGTATTTTTTTCCAAAATGAGGCCGGTCAGGCAGTTACTGTGAATGGTGTTCGCTATCGTGAGATGATAACGAACTTTTTATGGCCCGAATTGGAAGATATGAATGTGTACGATATGTGGTTTCAACAGGACGGTGCCACTTGCCACACAGTTAACGAAACAATGGCTCTTTTGCGCAACAAATTCAATGGCCGTGTTATCTCACGTGGTGGCGATGTCAATTGGCCGCCAAGATCATGTGATTTGACACCGTTGGACTTCTTTCTTTGGGGTTATTTGAAAGAAAAGGTGTACGTCGATAAGCCAGCAACAATTCAAGAGCTAAAGGATGAGATAATTCGGCACATTAACGGCATAGAACCTCACTTATGCCTAAGCGTCATCGAAGATTTGGACCATCGGATGGAGGTGTGCCGCCGAGGTCGCGGCGGCCATTTGGCCGATATTTTGTTCCATACATAATTGAACCATACCAACATTATCATAATTTGTGTTTTATTCAAAATCAACATCGGCCCTTAAAATTTAACCACCCTTTATAAGTAGATACATAAAAAAATATGTAGGTATATAAACAATTTTCTAAACTGCTCTAAGTAACTTAAGAGTTATCATAACTTACTATTATTATTAAATCATTTTAGCCGCAAAAAGCTCTTCAGTGAAAAGTGTTTTCAAATTGGGAAATCTCATCCTGTCACCATTCAGCAAATACAACAACGGACCAACAACATTCGTTGAATTTTTTAAAAATTAAAAATTACTATTAAAAAAAAACATGCAAAAAACAACAATCGTTGCTTACAGCATTTTTGTATTTTAGCATGATGGAACTTACAAGGTGGTAATGACAGCAGGTTATATTCACAAACGGCGATCATAGGTTTTCATTTGCTTGTATATTTTACTTTTTTTTTTAATTATTTTATTTTCTACTTTATACCATTTTTGACAACCTATAATAGCGAAAAGATCTGTCTCTACCACCTTGCTATTACTTCATGGTATTTTAGTTATTGTAGAGCTCTTTAGTACAAACGCAACATCGATAAACGCTTAATATGGCTCAAGCTTAAAAAACTGAATGACTGAAGCAGCAAGCCACAGCAATAAATTATAGCTGTTAAGCAAGCAACGCATATATTTTCAAACTCTGCATTAACTATTTCTTTCGTCTGCAAAAACTAGAGCGACTAAAACTAAAGTCAAAGCAAAGAAGGAAACCAAAACAACGAATTGCTGAAATTCATTTCGAAGCATTTCATTCTTTTTTCGTAGTCAGAGCAAAGCAATCACATATGCATTGAAAATAGTCAAGCAATTTCAAACATTGCAAAATAATAAACGAACTTAACGATTATAAAGCACAACACACCGACATCGATTAAGGGTCGAGATCAACTAGTTAGAGATATTGTATTAGAATTTGAAAGCTTGTCAGTTTATCTTTAATCATTTTCTTTACTGTATAAAATATTTTCTCTTGCATAAAGAAACACAATGTAAATATTTTGTATTTTTTTTTTTAAAGATGGATCCTGTTTAGCAGCATTTCTTTCAAATGGGCATATAATGGTGCATAGTCTTCCTAGCCTTAAGCTTCTTCTGGTTAATGATTTTCTGCCATTGATGGAACTAAGGTAAGAATAATAAACTAAATTTGTTTAAGTCTTTATCAGTAACTTGCTGTTACCTTTGGCTTTGCCTGCAATTCGTTGAAGTGGTATCATCGTTTGTATTTTTGGAAAGGAGCAAAAAGAAACTAAAACCATAAAATCGTTAAAATCTCAAATGGCTAAAAAAAGAATCTCTAATCATACCTTTCAATTTGTGAAATAGATGAAAATAAAAAAATTATTATATCTGAAGCTCAATAATAATGCTTTATATTTAAAAATCAGCATTTTAAAAAATTAATTACAAAATAAAAACTTTAAATTTGAAATCGTTTTATCCAACTTTTAGGTAACGATTTTGCAATCAACAATTTATTGGTCTTAGAATTCCCATTGTTTTGAACATATGCAAAATGCTATTGATGTCATAATTGTGGAAATTTTGTTAAACTGTTGTGTAAACAATTGTGACGTTGTATGCGCTTGTGACGTTGTATACATGTTTTACTTTCACGCGGGACGAACCACTGAACATATTTGGACGATTAAGGCACCAAAAGATTCGTTATTTAAGGACATTTGTATAGGCTTTATTAAATTTACCACGCCCAATGTCGACGTACATAGGGGCCGCTTGTGTGGGAGGCTTGGCCAATATTGATTCTTTATTTTTTTCTAAGTTTCAATGTTCTGTGACTCTTACTTCCATAGCTATTTCCTATCTAAAATATGGCGTGCATGGGTCGCACCACACTACGTTTTCTCATGCCTGTGCCAGTTTTCAAGTAGAAAGACGCGGCCAATTAGTAACTTCATACTTTAATTTCATTCATTGTTTTGCGACAATGCTTTAGGTCAAAAACTATTCAGTATCAAAAATTGTAATTGTATGGGGGGTGCCACGCCCCCCTTCCAATGTCGCTCAATCACCAGTCGAAGTACATGACTAAAAAGTAATTTCGCACTGAGTTTCATATGCCTCTTAACTGGTAGGTGTCGCTTAAAATCGTACACATTACAAATAGAGATAATTTGTTTCAGAAAAGCTAGATTTAAGAGGCCAAAAATAAATTAAAATCAGAATATTTTTCAATCATCAGTTAAAAATAGCAAACTGAAATTGTTTAGAAATTCATTGGGACACCTTTATTTGTAAGCAAGATTTTTTCAGCCTTTTTGGCATGGAATTGACTAAGCTTTTGCAGGTTTCGCAGCTTATATTTCCCCATTCTACTTCGAGAGCCTCTTGAGCTCAGCCTTAGTTAGAATTGTTATATGTTCGTATTTGTTTTTCAAGATGATACCAAAGATGATATTTATGTCCGGTGATTGGACGGGCGTTTAAATAACTTCTGGACAGTTAAAGAGTATCCACGTTCTTGCATTAATGAGTTATGTAAAGGATTGTTTCCGGCATAAGGCTTAAAATATCTTCGGATTCCCATTTTTCAGAACTTAGAATCAAATTTTCTGTGATATAAATATAGCTATATTTAATCACTAACTTATACCCGGCCCGCTTTGCTGCGCTCAGAGCTTATCCCCTAAAAGAGGGCGTAGCTTTAGTGAAGCCATGCTTTTATAGTAAGTTCGTACCGATTTTCATTGATGTGTGACTTATTTCGAAAGCTATACCGAAAATTTAGGGTGCTGAAAAAGTACCACGCCCCTCGTCCATCGCCCATAAAATGTTACCAGTGGAATGGCATGTGTAAATTGAGGTCGAATAATGAATCTTGAGGCTTTGCGACCTATAATTCCAAAACTCTTCGATATCGAAAATTTGAGGTGTATTTAAGGTGCCTTTTACGATCGGCACCAGACTTAGCAGGTTCCTAACAGAAACCCTCTCAAGGCTTTGGTATAAAAATTGACTTAGCGGTTTCGGAGTCTTTACGTGAAATACACATATACCCACATACGTTTATACATTAAGTCGCCTCACGCTCCTTAGAAAAAAAAGTTGTTCAGTCCGGTTCATCAAAATAATCCATGGCTTATGTTATGATGATCCCCAAAATTTTTCGACTAAAAATATTGGCTGGTATGGTAGTAAAAAAAAAACAAATGGTCAGAAATAAGAGCAATGAAAAAGTTCTTTTGTATCAAAAAATCTTGAATTTTTTCCGTTGAACCAAAGATTATGCGGATTTTTATGGATTGTTTTAACTTTTTTCATATTATTTTCACTAAAATTCAGATGAATTTTTTCCCATTCTACTTTTAGTCAAATAAATTGTTAAATGTTAAAAATGTGTACATTTTTTTGTAATTTCATTCAATTTAATTCTTCACTTTACACAATATTTTATCATCAATAGATAATTTCTTTGACTTAAGGGGGTCTTCTCATTGAGCAACTTTTTTTTCAACTTTTTTTTTGCATTTATGTATAGCTTGGGTAGTTGTGAATATGCCCCTAAAAGGATTTTTAGAAATTCGAAATACTTTAGAAGATACAGCCTTTTTTGTGAAGCAAGGTCTGATGGACAAGAAGGTGATGGAGGTAATAAAACCAGCTTACGAAGCGCTGTCGGCAGATAATTTGCTTGAAAGATGCCTTGGATCTGAAACTCAGAACTCCAATGAGTCCTACAATTCTGTTCTTTGGTCACTTTCGCCCAAACACATCAACTCAGGCGCACGCACCATCGAAGTGGCCAATTTCATTGCAACGTGCCTCTTCAACGACGGTTTTATACCCATACTTAAAATTATGGGTTTGATGGGTATTGCGATTGGCAAAAACGCATACGAATACGCACTATCTCGCAATGAAGACAGATTGAACCGATCAGAGACTCGAGCTGCGGCATCATCAAAAGCTGGCAGAACGGCTCGCAGAGCAGAGAGGGCAGCAGAAAGCAGTTTCTACGAAAAAGAGGAAGGTGGCCTGTATGGAGCTGGCATCGCCGACTAATATTTGTAAGTAAAAATTGTCAGCTCTTTAAAACTGCATTTAAACATTTTTGATTTTTTTTTTTCCCAAAAAAATTACTTCAAACTTTAAACGCGTTTATCTCGAACCCACGTTTTTCGAACTGGCGGCCATGATATCTCCAGTTCAACTGAACCGATTTTCATGAAACAAAATTGAATCGACGCAGAATTGTCACCATTCTCGGGTGAACCTCGACCATAATTTTAAAAAATTTTTTACTATTTTTTTTTTACACTAAACTACAAAAAAAAAACCCGAAATTGAAATTTTTTTTTTGAATGGCCGCCATTTTGTCAAAAAAATCACAAAGTTAAGCTTGAGGTTCACCCAAAAATTACATCTATACTGATTATAACCCCGTTTTTTTTTTTCATTTCAGACGCTCCGGAGACCCGGAATCGTGGCCGCCGTGACGACACCTTTTTTTTTCACCACCAACTTTGAAGTCTCATTACTTTTTGAACAGCCCACGTATCGAGGCAAAAAAAATTTTTTTATTTACTTTGAACCTTTTGTAATACAATAAATAAAAAAAGTTTTCAATTATTCTTTGCGTTTTCAAATAAGAATTTTTTTAAAAAGGGTCCAAAAAACGGGTTTTGAATGAGAATACCGCCTTAAAGTAGCATGGCAAGACAAAAAATAAATTTGATTTGAGTTTCAGTGAAAATAAAATAAAAAAATTTAAAAAATTAATGGAAATTCGCATTACCTCTGCAAAAATTTAAAATTTATTGGTGCAGATTGGAAGAACTTTTTCATTTCTATTATTTCTGACCGTTTGTTATGTTTAACTACCACACCAGTAAATATTTTTACAAAAAACTCGATTTTTAGAGCATATTCAAACCATTCCATGGCATACTGGTTGAGGTGCAAGGCTTGTAAGCCATAGAACCCAGGTTCGAATTCCATCTGGCACAGAAGTTTTTGCAATCGAATTAATTTTCGGCCGAAATGGCAAGCCTCAGAGAGTAAAAACTGGCGTGAAAAGCTTCTTGAGAACATAAGACGTTCGAAACCGGCATAAGACTTGTAGGTCCAATTCTCGATCATTTGTGTTCAAACAATCCACAACACGCACAACACAATTGATCATAAGAAGCTCGGTCAAAGCCTTTTAAGGGCGGGAAAGGCCATTTCTTTTTTTTTTTTTTTTATTTCAAATAATTCCAACTCACGGATGGCTATCGCTACTGTCCAAATATTTGGAGAATCATCATAACATAAAACATTTTTTTGAGGAACAGCCCGAACTGCTTTTTTTTTGAGAGGAGCCTTAGTATACATACATACATTTCTTACAGATAGATAGATGAGCAGAAAAAGTAGGCATGGCAAAATTTATATACATAGTGACCGCCACTTGGTCCCATTGCACCTACATACCAAGTTTCACTATCAAAACGTGTACAGCTCAGAAATTATTTATTATTAAAGATAAAGTGCGACACGCCCACTTTTTTAAGGGTTCTTGAAGTATCCATATGAACTAATCTACAAAGTTTTAGCCTTTTACTGTAAAAAAAGTCTGATATATATCCTTTTTACGGATTTGTGGGCGTTAAAATTGAGCATGGCAACATTTGTATACAAAGTGACCGCCAATTGGACCCATATCACCTGCATACCCAGTTTGACGCTTAAAACTTTCACATCTCAGGAATTAAAATTATTTCTAACCGATAGCCCCGGCAGCTAGTGCTTAATGAGTTATAATTGTTAAATTGCAATTATCTATAATACATAAATAAATTAAATAAAATTATTACTGAAAAGCGTGCACAGATTTAGTGCTGCCATGCACATTTTTTGCAAAGCTGTCGAGAGTAACCGTATGAACTTAATTACCAAATTTTGGTATTTAACGATGAGAAACGTTTGATTTATAAAAGTTCTATAGATTTCTGGGTAAAAAAAAGTGACGGCCATGGCGTAGTGGGTTGAGTGTGTGACCCGTACTTGAGAGAACCCTGGTTCGAATACCAATTGATACAGACAATTTTTTCAATTGAATTCATTTCTTGACAGGACTTGCAGTTCCAGTTCTCGATCATTTATGTTCAAACATTCCACAACACAATTGATCATAAGAATCTCGGTCAAAGTCCTTTCAAGGGCTGAAATTGGCCATTTCGTTTTTTATTTTTTTTGTATATGCAAAGTTTATATGTATATATTGACTACCACTTAGAGCAGCTGCATATCAAGTGTTACAATCAAACGTGTACAGCTCAGGAGAAAGCATGATTTCGAAAAATATGGCACGACCACGCCTACTTTTTAACAGTTGCGGACAATGGCCATACGAACAAAATTACCAAATCTTAGTCTCCTACGGTAAAAGCCGTCTGATAAAAAGCATTTTTACTGATTTGTGGGCGGTAAAAGTGAGCGTGACAACATTTATGTATGCATAGTGACTGCCACTTGGACCTATAGCACCTGCATACCAAGATTCACCATCAAAACGCGTACAATTCATGAATAAGCATGATTTCGATAAAGTGCCGAATGTCGAAGTGCCATTGGCCGACAGTAACTATACGAACTAAATTACCAAATCTTAGTCTTCTACGGCAAAATCTGTCTGATATAAAGCATTATTACTGATTTGTGTGCGGTAAAAGTGGGCGTGACAATATTTTTAAATACGTAGTCACTGCTACTTTTACCTATAGCACCTGCATACCAAGATTCACTATTAAAGCGTGTACAACTTATGAATAAGCATGATTTCGATAAAGTAAGCGTAGATAAAGTGCGGCCTTGCCCATTTTTTGTACATTGGCCGGCAGTAACCATATAAACTTAGTTACCAAATCTTAGTCTTCTATGATTTGTCGGCGGTAAAAATGGGCTTGACAACATTTATATATACATAGTGACTGCCACTTGGATCCATAGCACCTGCATACCAAGATTCACAATCAAAACTTGAACATCTCAGGAATTAAAATGATTTCTGAAAAATGGGCGTAGATAAAGTGTGACCACGCCTATTTTTGGTACAGTCACCGAAAGAAACCATCTTAATAAAATACCAAATTTTAGTTTCATACGATTAAAACCGTCTGTTATATGTTTTTTTTTTTGGTTTGTGGGCAATAGAGACAATTTGGGTTGTATGGGAGGTACCACGCCCCCTTCTCCAATCAACACAAAACTTCACAGGAACACTCTCAGAATGTTGCTTCAGTATCGCATAGATAGATTGTTTCGGGGGTTTTGGATTCTATACGTGATTTACACACATACCCACATATCCACATAATGCCTTCAATGTGGAAACCAAATTACCGACTCCACGTGTTGGAATGTAGCCTGACACGATCACGGACCCAGCTCAACGCTTTACAGTCGGGCGGAAATTAAATGCATTCATCTCTTTATTTGATTTTCTCCTCAATGTTTGCTTGCCATCTGTACTCTCTCACGAACTCCAGTCGTTTAAGTCCATTGCACTTTTTGATATATGGCTTGATGCGAGCAATGCTGCCATGGAAATAATTTCTTCGAACTACTTTTCAGTTCGTTGACTCACTAACGTTTTTCTGCAAACATATTTTAAAGTCATTGTTGATTTTTGATGCCGATATTAGAGGGTTTCTTTCACTTTTCGTATTATTCACCTTTCGTTGCTGGCAGTTAGCTTCTTATCGGGCCGAGTTTTGACTTTATGTGAAAAGCGATTTGTGTGTGCCTTTTTATAATACAATGAATGGTGTAGTGTCATAGCACAGCCTGCTAACGGCTGCTAAAAAAAAGATGTTTTGTTTTTCTTTCTTTCTTTCTTTCAAACAACCAACGTTTATCGAATTGCATTAGGTCAATGATAACATTGCGTCACCAACTAATGTAAATAATGCGCTCACTTGTTCGCTAACCTAATTAGCTGCACAAGTGCAAGCGCAGCATAATTTTCAATGTTGAATCGATGAGCAAGTGAAAGAAAGCAAACACCAACAAAATGTTAGCTTATAATATTTAAAGTAGGAACGATATGACGATATATTTGATAGTGGTATTTTTAGTTTATTTTTGAAAAATAAAACAGCTGATATCAGAGATATTTTCAGAGTTAATCTGAGAGTCAATTTAAAAACTCTAAGTAAATGTTTTGAATTTTTCTTTTTCCTTAAAGTACGGCATATTGGCAATAATTTAGGTTGGCCTTATCTTCGGCATTAATTATTTTTCCAGCTACCACTAAGACCCATTACAATTTCTCAGAATACATTACATGGCGATCCTGCCAGGAGCTGCGAAGTTTCTTTATCAAACAAAGAACTTTACTTTAAAAAGAAAACACTTTTTGACTGTAAGTATATTTTATTTGATTCTATTTGTGAATCTATCTGAATAATGTCTTAATAATATTTTTACATACTTACTTACTTAGACGCCTTCTTAGGCGCCTTCAACCGTAAGTCGGTTTCCGCCTGTTGTAACAAATTGCGCCAGCCATTTCTGTTTTGCGCTTGCTGGCGCCAGTTGGAAGCTCCAAGTTTCGTCAGGTTGTCCTCCATTTGGTCCCTCCAACGGAGCTGCGGTCGTCCTCTTCTGCGTTGTCCACCGCTGGGTACCGAATCGAATATTTTCTTCGCTGGAGCGTCGTCCTCCATCCGCTCAACATGACCTAGCCAGCGAAGCCGCTCGATTTTTATGCGCTTTACTATGTCGATGTCGGCGTATAGCTCATACAGCTCATCGTTCCATCGTATTCGGTACTCGCCATTGACGCAGATTAGTCCGTAGATTTAACGAAGGATCTTTCTCTCGAACATATCTTTTCATCAGAGCTGCTCAACGTCCAGGTTTGTGCTGCATATAACAGGACGGGAATGATTAGTGACTTATAGAGCGTGACTTTTGTTAGTCGATAGAGGGCTCTGCTTCTCAATTGCCTACTGAGCCCAAAGTAACACCTGTTGGCAAGAGTTATCCTTCGTTTTATCTCTCTACTGATATCGTTGGAGGAGTTTATGCTGGAACCGAGGTAGACGAAGTCCTTCACAACCTCAAAGGAGGTGTTGTCAACAGTGATATTTTTACATAGGCTTATATATTTAAATATATACTAGGATGCCTCAAAATTATTTGGTGTGCTTTTTTGACAGAGTCTTTTAGGTGGGAAGGAAAGTGTCGCAAAATTCCTATAACACTTTCTTTCTTTTATAATATAATTGTTATAGAATAGAATATAATAATAATTATTATTGGTTGGAAAATAATTTCTTTCGTTATTTTCTTGTATGAAGCGATAATTTGTCAGCACAAATTTGCCTGCGCTGCTTTGTTCTGTTTTCTTTGGGTCAGTAAGTGAACGATCGTAAATTACGTCAGCGTGGGTTTGCTTGCACAGTTATGTTTACTTTCACTTTTCTTTCCCAGAACTTTACTTGGGCAGTAGAATGCTCTAGTGTTGGCTGACTTTAGTTTTTAGATTAATAAAATGGATTTGTAAGAACTCGCTTGAGTAACATACTGTGACAAAAAAAAGTCAGAACAAAACTTCTGGGATGGGCTACGCTATGTTTTTGTTTTGTAGGTATCGTTAAATAGATTTTTGTGGCATACTAGAATTTTTTGGTGCACATAGAAATCTTGAATAACGGTAAAAAACGGGTTTTTTTCGCACATGCGCTTAACTGTGCGGCCATAACTTCGTCAAATATCCACTGATTTCCATTTTCTTACCAGTTTTGGAAAGAAAAAAGGAAGTCTTTAAACATGCCATATATGACTTAAAAAATTTCATTTCCTATACAGTTTTTTTTTTTTTTTTGTACAAGTTTTTGACTTTGGTGATGTGATTGAAAATTATTTTGTAAGACGCCCCTTAAATTTGTTTTATTTTTTAAAAACGACACATTTTCACGAGTAAAACGTGTCTTTTTTCTAAAATCGGTCATTAATAAATAATAATACCATATAATCGATTTTAATTAAAATCATTTTCTGTTTATTTGTTCATTTGTGTGTTAGTTTGTTTGACTTTTATACAAATCTAAACGGCTTAACGGATTTCGCTCAAATCAAATACGTGTATTACTTGATAAGGTCCTAGATTAGGTTTTTACATACTTGCTTTTAACAACGTCCCTTTTACCGCCAACAAATCAATGAAGGTGCTATATTCCAGACAATTTTGGTCGTATAAGAGTGGAATTGGTTTAATTAGTTTGTGTGTTTACCATCTGCAACTGTACTAAAAATTGGCGTGGTAGCACTATAATTACGCCTACTTTTAAGATATCATTAAGACTTCAAAACTTCTGGGCCGATTGCGCTGAAATTTTTTGTCAGTAGATTTTTTTCGATTACGCGATGGTGTACGGGATAAAATTTTTCCACAACCCTTTTAACCGTCCAAAAATAAATGAGTATGGTTGCTGAAACGTCCGTGGCGAAGTCCACTGGGTCCTACTAGTATTATATGTAAGTTAACACCCTACAATCGCACCATTACGCTTAGTACGCATTAGTACAAGCGTCGACAAGCTGTCGTAAGCGGTAAGCAGAGTCAGCACACGCTCCGGCAAATTGGAGCATTGTTCTGCCTGAACTGTTGGATTGCCGACGCAGCGAGTTCACCGGGGATTGCAGCATAGTTTAAGTTATTGGTTATTTTATTGGTATTGGTAATTTAAGCTTAGTGAAAGATATTAAAGAATGTTAAGTTCAGTTATAATTCTCGACCGACTCTTTGAAGTTGTAATATATTTCTACTGTTAAAATATTACTTAAATTTTGTGTTTTAAATTAAAGTCTGGATACCGAAGTTGAGGTTTCCAGCAAAGTATTTTTTTGAATAAAGTTGAACCTGCAAATTTAACTGGCGCCTGAGCAGGGACCAGCATAAATCCAAGTTTCTTTCCATATTTTGATTTTGTTCGAACAAAAGAGATTAATTATCTGTGAACATAAGACCAGATAGTAACTTTTTCAGAAAGAACTTTTGTCAAACGGGTTAAAGATCCTGGTGATGAGGTGTTCTTGTGCCTTAGTAGGTCCCTTATAATTTTGAACGTTTGGAACTAAACCGGATTACACAATCCCTCCAATGTCGCTACACCGAAGAATAGTGGAAATGATAATTATTGGGTAAGAAAAAAAAAAAAAAGAATAGAAGAATGCCCTAAAGCAGATATAAAAAATATATGCTGAATGAAAAAGAGATGTTTTAAAAAGAATAAAAAGTTAAAAAAAAATCTTTCTAAAAAAGAAGTTACAAAAATATCGAATAAAAATAAGATATTGAGAAAATTTTTTGAGGAAATCCTGAATTGAAAAATTATTTTAAAAATCGAAAAAAGTTACAAAAAAAGAAAAATCCTTATAAAAGAGAAGTAGTAAAAATATTAAATAAAAATATTCAAAATTAAGTGAAAATAATTTTTTTTTTGGGAAAACCCTTAAATGAAAGAAAGAAGTGGAAAATGAATGCTGAAAAGATAACATTCAGAATTCAGTAAAAGGAAAAATAATTTGAGAAACCCTAAACAAAAAAAAAAAGTATAAAAGAACATAAAACAAAAATAAGTTGATCAAAGAAAACTGTAGGCTTTTTTAAATGTTCAAAAGTCCTTCGATACTTTAATTTGAGTTCTCCGCAAAACAAACTTTTTGATAATCTAGATAAAAAAAAAAATATAGAAACCAAGGCACAAAAATAAAAGAAGCAGAACCAGAAAAAAAGAGCTTTTAATTCTTTTCAGATTTTGAGAATCCATGTACGGACTCCGATCCAGGACTACCAACGACGACGACTCAATGGAGGAAATAAAGAAATCTTTGACGGATTTGACCGGGGCGGTAAACGTCATGCTGGAACATCTGAAGGGGTTAGACAGCCGTATCGCTCAGACGGAAGGACGCCTCAATGTGATGGAACAGGAATCTGTTGTCAACCTCCCTACAATCAGTGAAGAAATAGAGCCATTGTGCGCTTTCAGGACTGAACAGGACCTTAAGGATATCGGTAAACTTCCAGATTGCATGAAAGAACTGCAAGTCTTTGACGGCAATCCGGAGCAATATGTTTCTTGTATAAATAACGTAGAATCTATCCTAAAATACTTTGAAATAGTTCGCAGTAAGCCCATATACAGTGCAATACTGCAACACATTAGACAAAAAATAAGGGGTAATGCTGATACCGCTCTGGTATCTTATAATATTTTCAACGAGGAATGGTTGGAAATCAAACTTGTCCTCTCGTTGCATTATGCAGATAAAAGAGACTGGCAAACGCTTGAGCATCAACTTGCTCAGTTGTCCCAAAAGGGTTCAAAACTTGATGAGTCTTACGCTACAGTAAACCATAATTTTTCTCTTATAATAAATAAATTAAAGTCAGAAGAGTATTCGCAAGAAACGGTGGATGCACTCCTGGCCTCGTATCGTAATCGAGCACTAGATGTATTTATTCGTGGTCTAAACAGCGATGTATCGCGAATGTTGATAATTCAAAAACCAAAAACTCTTCCTGAGCTTATGCTGCTTGTCTCTAACTGCAAAATCGAACGTTACGCAACAACATTATTCATTCAAATGCCCAAAATCGCGTAACGGTTCCTATGAATAGAAACTTTCCTAGTGAACAAGACCACCATTACCTCCTAGGAAATTCAAGCCATCCTTTGGAAACCGCTTCAACTCAAGGCCCATACCCTATGACAATGCTGGCCCTTCTACTTCAAGCCGATCGTATAGACATAATGACTCAAAATTTCAGGGAAAGTCGGAGCCATATGGCTCATTTTAGTCTAAACGATTTAACTATACGAACCGACCGGATAGAATTCATCCATACAAAGGGGAAACTCCGTCAACTCAATATTATCAGCAACAAAAGTTGAATAACATGGAAACCACTGGTATGGCAGATGGGGGAACTTATGAAGAACAAGAGGACAAATTTTAAAAATTTTATGACAAAGGCCTCTCCAGCGTTCCTTACTTAGAATACCAATCTGGGGATGGTAGAATTTTAAATATCTTTTTAGACACGGGAGCAAATTAAAATTTTATCAGCACATCCATTTCTGATAATCCAACTCCATTAAAAAAAACCCCTTCTCTGTACACTCTGCTGCTGGTAACATTAAAATATTGGAAAAAATATCCGGCAGATTTTTCGAAAAGCTGGCAACAACACCCTTGTCACCTTTTATGTTCTGCCGGGTCTCACGACATTTCACGGTATCATTGGGGATGACACTTTAAGAGAACTTGAAGCTGTTATCGATAGAAAACTGAATAGCTTAACTCTAAAACTTAATATTAAAACCTCTCTTAAAGCTAAAATTTCTGAAAATGTGCACCTTCTGGTCGGGGAATGACCGTCTGAAGAAGCTAAAATTCGTCTTAATAATTTAATTCTAAAATTGACAGGCTTTTTGGACCTATCTCTAATAAAGAGGTAGTCAAAACCACAGTTAGAGCCAAATTTCGAACCACTACCGATGACCCTATCTATATGAAAAGTTACCCCTACCCAATCAGTATGAAGGAAGAGGTAGATAGACAGATAGAAGAACTCCTTGGCTCTGGAGTCATACGCCATTCAGACAGTCCCTACAAGTCACCCATATGGGTGGTCTCGAAGACACCAAAGCCTAGCAGTGAAAAACAGTATCGCATGGTCATTGATTTCAAAAGGCTTAATGCTGTGACCATAGCGGATACCTACCCAATTCCAGATATAAATAATACTCTATCGAGCTTGGGTAATGCAAAGTTTTTTAACAACAATTGACCTTACCTCAGGATTCCATCCAATACTGATGAAGAAGAAAGATATAAAGAAAACAGATTTTTCCACCATGTATGGCAAGTTTGAATTTTTAAGACTGCCATTTCGGCTTAAAAACGCCCCTGCTATCTTTCATCTGCCATCTTTCAAGGAATGATAGACGACGTTTTGAAAGAATTTATTGGAAAAATATGTTTCGTCTACATAGACGACATAATCATGTTCAGTAAAACAGAGGAAGATCACCTTAAGGACATAGAGACGGTATTTCAAAGATTACAAGAGGCAGGACTGAAGCTTAATTTAGAAAAAACGCATTTCATGGAAAAAACTGTAGAATTTTTAGGATATTTAGTCTTGACTGAATGCATTCGGCCTGATCAAAAGAAAATTAAAGCGATCGATGGTATTCTTCCACCCGAGACCTTAAAGGAGTTAAAAGGATTTTTAGGTCTTACTTCATACTACAGGAAGTTTATTCGCGCCTACGCGAAAATAGCAGAACCACTAACTAACTTAACTCGTGGCCAGCACGCTCAATAAGACCTCAAAAAGCTGCTCACTTCCTCTAAAGTTCTTACTTTCCCAGAATTTTATAAGCCCTTTATTCTAACAACTGACGCATCCAATTACGCCATTGAAGCAGTACTTTCCCAGGGGGAACATGGGAAGAAAAGCCTATTGCCTACATATCCCGCTCCCTAAATCGCACTGAAGAAAACTATGCGACGAATGAGAAGGAGATGCTGGCAATAATGTGGGCGTTGGATAATTTGAGAAATTATTTATATGGCGCTGGGAAGATAAGAATATTCACCGACCACCAGCCCTTGACCTTTGCATTAGGCAATAGAAACTTCAATGCGAAGCTCAACCGCTGGAAGGCAAGAATCAAAGAGTACAACTACGAGTTGATTTACACTCCCGGTAAAGCAAACTTTGTGGCCGATGCTCTTTCGCGATTAAAAACAGAGGTACACCAGTTAACTAGTCAAGGTGACAATGAAGGAAACTCTACTGAAAGTGACGATAGTATTGATAGCGCTGAACGGGATAATTCCGACTTAATTCCTCACGTGGAGCTCCACTAAATGTATTCAAAAATCAAATTGGGTTTAGAATAGGAGAAGACTCGCGAATTGCGGAACAACCACTTCCTGGTTACCATCACAAATTTATAAGGGTGAAAGAACTGAATATGGCTAAATCTCACAGAACTTTTAAGAGTTTTTTAATCCCGGTCTAATAAATGGAATTAAAACACCTGAGAATTACCTTCAATTGCTACAAAACGTCTACCTAGATAAGTTTGGGAGCTACAAGATACGCGTGATACAAAGATTAGTTGAGGACGTAGCTAACCATGTAAGGGTCTGTAGCATAATTGAAGAGGTGCACAAAAGGGCACATAGGTATCCAAAAAAAAAAAAAAAAGGGAACAAATTCTCGAAAAATATTACTTTCCTAGCATGAACAGCCTTATCAGAAGATACACAAGTAATTGTGAGATATGCCGTTTAAATAAATACAATCGCCATCCAACCAAACACAAGTTACAGGAGACCCCATACCTCAATACCCATGTGAAATACTTTATGTTGATATCTTTGAAATATGCGGATTTATATTCTTAAGTTGAATCGATATATTTTCTAAACTTTCCAAATTTTTCAGCATTAAAAGCAAATCCGCAATTCATATTCGAACCAAGTTTACAAAAATTTTACATTACTTTACGGCACATAGAATAATAGTTACTGACAACGAAAGAGGGTTCTTTAGTTTCAAATTATATTACTTCATTGGGGATCGAACTCTACCAAACTCCAACTCAGAAAAGTGAATTCAACAGACAAGTTGAAAGGCTGCATTCCACTATTTTAGAAATTTATCGTTGTCTCGAAAAAGAGTTAAAAAACATAAGTCCAAAAGAGCGACTCTTTATAGCAGTTGATAGGTACAATAACTCAGTGCACTCAATCTATATCTATACTATTAATAAATCTGTAGCCACTTTTTATGTTCACTCATCACGTTTAAACGACAACTCAGATTTTTATAAAATTTTGTACACATATTTATAGGTCAGCAGAGAGTGCAATAGGATACTTTATTTTAACCCATTAACAACCAATGTTACTATATGGAAACATATGCGTCTCGAATTTTCATTAAATACTGCATAATATTTCAAAAGTTTTAGTGCCAGTTTTTTAAAAAAAGTAAAATTAGCATGCAATAATAACTTATTTCTGCTCAATGGCATACGTAGTTTTCACCAAAATGTTGCTTCAAGTCTAAAAATGTCTGTTTTTTATGGTTTTCTTTCGGCCCTAATTGATTAAATTGCACTTCGGTTAAACGAGAACAAAATCAATAAACGCTTTTAAATTTCCTTCAATTTGATACCAAAATCATGTATGTAGTTTGAAAACTGTGAAAAATTTTAGTACCAGATCTTTTTAGTATTAATTATAAGCTGAGAATGAGAGAAAAACGACTTGAAAAGCACACTTTTAGCTTTGAAGGCAAATATTTCAGTCAGTTTGCAATGGATTTCAATAATTTTTTTTGAAAAATGATGTTTGTTAAAATATCCTTCAAACATAAGTTGAAATTTTTACTGAACCAAAGTATTAATATTTTTAAAAATTTTTTTAAAAAATGTTCAAAAATTTTTAGTTTAAGCCAAAAAATTAGATAAAAGTTGTTTTTGTTGTAAAAAAAATTAAATCCAAAATTTAGGTTTTCGATTTCCTATCAGATGATATAACAATCTTAAGGTTAATAATTTGTAGTATTACTTAAACAATAAAAAATCGTTTTTCTATCCACTATCCCACTACCCACTATCAATTTTTGAATGAAAACTTTTTGAAAACCCGGCGAAGCGGCGGGTTTAAGCTAGTAATAAATAAAAAACCTAGCGACATATTTTTTAACAGAAAGCAACGAATAAATTATCAGGATTTAAAAGATTTTCAAGAAAAAGTTCACAATGATATAAGGGGTCAGCTAGAAAGAAACCATGAATTAAGAAATCTCAGAATGAATAAAAGAAAAACAGAGCCTAAAAAATATAATGCTGGAGATGAGGTATATATAGTAAGCAAACAGATAAAAGGAAAACAAAAACCTCTGTATAAAAAACAAATTGTTGGACAGGATAGTAACGTTATAGTCCGGGAGGCAGCGTTGCAAACGGAAAAGAATTTCTGAAGATATGATTTATTGTTTAAATGATTCTTTTTAATGAGTCCTTTAATGATCTGAGCATCAGCTGAATCGGTACTAATGGAGCTGGCTGTGAAATAATTTCAACTATGTAGAAAAAAAAAGTACAAAAAAGTCATTTCTGAAGTCTTGAAAATTTTTAAAGTTAAGGGGGTCTTCAAGCAACTTTTTTTGCAACTTTTTTTTGCATTTATTTATAGCTTGGGTAGTTGTGAATATGCCCCTAAAAGGATTTTTAGAAATTCGAAATACTTTAGAAGATACAGCCTTTTTTGTGAAGCAAGGTCTGATGGACAAGAAGGTGATGGAGGTAATAAAACCAGCTTACGAAGCGCTGTCGGCAGATAATTTGCTTGAAAGATGCCTTGGATCTGAAACTCAGAATTCCAATGAGTCCTACAATTCTGTTCTTTGGTCACTTTCGCCCAAACACATCAACTCAGGCGCACGCACCATCGAAGTGGCCAATTTCATTGCAACGTGCCTCTTCAACGACGGTTTTATACCCATACTTAAAATTATGGGTTTGATGGGTATTGCGATTGGCAAAAACGCATACGAATACGCACTATCTCGCAATGAAGACAGATTGAACCGATCAGAGACTCGAGCTGCGGCATCATCAAAAGCTGGCAGAACGGCTCGCAGAGCAGAGAGGGCAGCAGAAAGCAGTTTCTACGAAAAAGAGGAAGGTGGACTGTATGGTCTTCTCATTCAAAACCCGTTTTTTGGACCCTTTTTAAAAAAATTCTTATTTGAAAACGCAAAGAATACTTGAAAATTTTTTTTATTTATTGTATTACAAAAGGTTCAAAGTAAATAAAAAAATTTTTTTTGCCTCTATACGTGGGCTGTTCAAAAAGTAATGAGACTTCAAATTTGGTGGTGAAAAAAAAGGTGTCGTCACGGCGGCCACGATTCCGGGTCTCCGGAGCGTCTGAAATGAAAAAAAAAAACGGGGTTATAATTAGTATAGATGTAATTCTCGGGTGAACCTCAAGCTTAATTTTGTGATTTTTTTTGACAAAATGGCGGCCATTCAAAAAAAAAATTTCAATTTCGGGTTTTTTTTTTGTAGTTTAGTGTAAAAAAAAATAGTAAAAAATTTTTTAAAATTATGGTCGAGGTTCACCCGAGAATGGTGACAATTCTGCGTCGATTCCACTTTGTTTCATGAAAATCGGTTCAGTTGAACTGGAGATATCATGGCCGCCAGTTCGAAAAACGTGGGTTCGAGATAAACGCGTTTAAAGTTTGAAGTAATTTTTTTATAGCTCATTTTGACGAAGACCTTGCTTCACAAAAAAGGCTGTATCTTTTAAAGTATTTCGAATTTCTAAAAATCCTTTAAGGGGCATATTCACAACTACCCAAGCTATAAATAAATGCAAAAAGTCAAAAAAAAAAAGTTGCTCAATGAGAAGACCGCCTTAACGTTTGAATAGTTATGTTTGGAAAAATAAGTCAGCTACATTAAAAAATATGTTTTACTCGTCAGCTACCGTTATGAACCGGTTTTAAAAAGTTAAGTTAGAAAATTATTTCTTAACCTACGAAACGTTTATAGCGTATTTATAACACATTCAAAAAGATAAAAAAATAATCAGATGTGCTTCTACGGAAGGTAAAATCGTCAGAAAGAGGGTAAAAGGTCTGAAGTGCGCATAAG
The DNA here is from genome assembly GCA_914767935.1 of Coremacera marginata. Taxonomy (NCBI): domain Eukaryota; kingdom Metazoa; phylum Arthropoda; class Insecta; order Diptera; family Sciomyzidae; genus Coremacera; species Coremacera marginata. The sequence continues at coordinate 110,815,537 of OU612046.1, read as the reverse complement.
ATATCAGCTTAAAACAATTTATTTCACTAACAAACCGACGTTCTTTCCACTATTATCTCTTCAACTGACTATTGATCTCATTAAGTGTAGTATATAATCTGTTAAATATAAAAATTTCAGGATTTATGAAAATGATTTAACTCTGATTTTAGTAGTTTTAACAATTTTATTATGATGTTTGTTTTCAAACAAGTACCTTAATTTTTTTGTTCGACTAAAACATATGTAGTATTTATTTTTTATTTTTATTTTAATAATAATTTTGAAGTATTGTACATTAAGAGCAATCTTTTATAGTACATCAAAAGAGGAAAATGGAATTAATACACTTATAACTAACATAAATAAGATTTTACTTACAACTATTATAAATGGAGTAAAAAATTATCAAAAAATAACCTTATTAAAAATTATTTTAAGCATTCTTATCAAGAAAAAAAAAGAGAAAAAAAACAAAAATAATAGAAGAAGGGTGTAAGAAGAAAAGAGTTAAATCAGATAAAGAATAGTATATAAGGGAAAAACCAGAAAATTGATCACTACAGAGATGCGAAGTAAATAAAAATTGCACGTTTAAAGCTGACTCTATTAATTATTTGTTTTAAAAATAAAGGCAATGAGTTCCAAAGTCTGATGGTGCTAATGAAGAAGAATCTACTGCTGTTAAGATAGTTGTGTCTAGGAACAATCAAATTGTTCGACCGTACAGATTGGAAGAACTGTAATTGCTCATAAAGGTACCCAGGGTACTGTGTGTTTATAAGATTATGTAAAAACATGATATTACGCATATTTAGGTATTCAACCAAACTACAACCAAGTATAACCTTGCTTCGCAAAGCAATATGGTCAAATCGATGCATTTTAAAAACATACCTAGCAGCATTATTAAAGGCCGCAAGGAGCTTGTGTTGAGATTGTGAGTCCAGCTTGCTGTATACGACATCTGAAAAATTTATGTGTGGCATTATTAGATGTATTACAAGCCTTCGCCGAGTCTCAAGGGGAATAAAATCAGAAGAAGCACGTAGGTAGCGTAAGGTAGCATACATTTTACTTAAGGTATGATTAATATGATCACTGCAATTAAGTTTTGAATTTATAATATAGCCAAGGTTTTTTACTTTACTAACAAATGTCAGCTTAACAGCCCCTATAAATAAAGACGGAATATCCAAAAAACAAGAATCATCCCTAGCAATTGGCAGTACTTTCGATTTAGACGGATTAATAAAAAGCAAGTTGTTAGCAGCCCACTTGTTGAGCAATGATAAATCATAGTTTAGCCTATAGCTTAAATCTTCGAAGAGTCCAGCAGGTCGAGAAAGATAGCGCTGAACATCATCAGCATATGCATGAATGGTTGCATATTTGCAAACAGTGAAGACGTCATTTAAAAAAATAGGAAAAAGAAGGGATCCAAAATTGATCCTTGTGGAACCCCAGCAGAAACTGTTTGTAGTGACGAGTAACTATTACCAACTCTTACCCTCTACATTCTGCCCTCTAAGTAACTAGATAAAAGTTTAACCGCACTATCACTAAACTTAAACAAATGCTTAAGCTTGTAACAAAGCAGATTGTGGTTGACCGAATCAAAAGCTTTGGCGAAGTCAATGAGGCAAAGAAGAGTTGTAAAGTTCTTATCATAAGATATTCTAATGCCATCCATAATTTTCATCGCTGCCGTCCCACAGCTGTGACCAGTCCGGAACCCAGACAGAAGCGGCTATAAAAGATTGTTTACATTTAGGTATTCAGAAATTTGATTGGACATTATTCGTTCAAAAACCTTACTAAGAGCAGGAAGAATGCTAATGGGTCTGAACTCCTCGGGATCAGAAGTATTTAGAGAAACAATTCATTAATATTCAAACAATATAAAAAATAACAATATTTGTTCAAAATGGAGAATAAATAACAATAATAATAATAATATAACATGAGTCCTAAGCTAACCTAACCAATTTTGATAAAAATAGTTAAATAATAATCGGATTTATTAGTATTTAAAGAACCTTTATTGTGTACGTATTGAGGTATCATGCATAACTTGAGTGATATCTACATAAATGTTCCTTAACGATTCATTTACTTGATATAGACTCGATCCGAAATACTACTTTACAACAGCATAGAACTTTCCGAATCTATGCCATATACTATACATCAAATTGTCACGCTCCAACAGCCGATTCGCTAGACAGTTTGTTAAACATAACTATCCTGTGAATACGTTAACTAGTTCTGGCTCTCAAGTACGTATGCTCTCAAATACGCATAATAACCAATCGTATAAAAAAAATTGCAAAGCTTTTCATCCACATTAAGAGTTTGAAGACAGGCTTTGAAACGTTATTTAGTTGCTTTCCTTGGCGATGTAGCTAAAACGAAACAAGCAAAATCACCCATAAAATCTGACTTTATTTTCTTCGGTACAAAAGTTAGTAATTGCGAAGAGTAACCATCCAGTGAAGATACAAATTTAGTTCTGGCGTATGCTGTCAAATGCATAAAAATCCAGCTGTGTATATATACATCCACTCCCTCAACCTTTTACACATTAAGAGTTTGGAAACATAGGCTCTGACACGTTGTTTAGTTGCTTTCCTTGGCAATGTAGCTAAAATGGAACTATAACCGAGTACTCCACAACACGGTTAACATCACAAAAAATAAGGACCAAGGACAATATCCCTATGAAAATAATTGCCTAGATCTGACTTATGCTCTCTAACACAATAAACATACCTATGCACAATATACATCAGCTTAGGTCTTATCGTACTTAGAGTCTGGAAACATAAAATCGGTTGTTTGGACTCTGATAACGCACTACACAGTGCACTACACAGTTTAAAATTTTGACATTCTTTGGTCAAAATTTAGCAAGAGATTAACTATGCTGGTGAGATAATTTCTTCATAGTTCCGTTTTGGTTACATCGCCAAGGAAATATCGTTTCAGAGCCTCTGTTTCCAGACTCTTAGTAAGATAAGATCTAAGCTGATGTAAATTATGCATAAGCCAGAACTAAATTTGTGTCTTCCCTGGATGTTTACTCTTTGCAATTACTAATTTTTGAACCGAAGAAAATGAAGTCAACTTTTGTGGGTGATTTTGGTTGCGTTTTAGCAACATCGCCAAAGAAAGCAACTAAATAACGTTTCAAAGCCTATGTCTCCAAACTCTTAATACTGAAGAAAAGCCTTTCAATTTTTAATTTTCATACAACAGCTTGGTTTTAGTGCGTATTTGAGAGCATACTAACTTGAGAGCCAGAAGTAGTTAACGTATTCAAAGGATAGTTATTCTTAAAAAACTGTCTATCGAAACGGTTGTTGGAGCGGTTGAAGTCTGTGACAATTTGATGTATAGTATATGTAATGTTACCAACCGTACTGCTTTTGGCAGTACAGCTTTTTCACCCATTGTACTGCGTACTACGTAGTGCACGCATTTGTACTGCTTTTCTTTTCAACAACCCATTTTGCATACTTTGATTTCTTTTTGTCAAGGATCAGATAGCTTTATAATTTTTAAATTAGTATTCCAAATATATGTAATGTTTCCTAGGCAACTTATTTTCATTATGTTGTGGTTTAAGTATAAGACGATAATATATAAACTATTGATGTTCCGCAATGAATGATCGAGTTCAAGAAAAATCTTCTTTTAAGAAAAGATGTACTTTTTATTTTGATGTCAAAAACATAATTTAAAAAAAAGAGATTAATTCAAATTCCCAATAATTATGCTGAATTAATTTAAAGCGGTAGTTTTTGGTTTTCTTTAAAAGATTTAAGTTTTGATTTAAATGATTTTTATATTTGATTAATTTTTAAGATGACACCCACAGTTATTTAAAAGAGTGGACAGTTAAGTGAAATTGAATATTTTTGTAGATTCACTTAAAAAGGTTTCCAGGTTTGTCTATCGTTTAGAGTTTCATATAAATTTTGATTTTCAAAAATTTTGATCAATATGGTCATATAAAGATATATTGTTCAATTGAAAAGTTAATTGTGTAGAGACAAGGTAATGTAGCTACGAAAGACCTCTAGGTGGAGATTTCTAACCATATGCAAACTGAAGTACTTCCATACTCTGAATTTGTGCATTTAGTTGCGTACGATCTTTGTCTTGCCGGAACTTTTGCTGTAGTTGAGCGTATGTTTCCAATTATAAATAAAGCATAGGCAGTTGAGGAATCACAATTGTAAGACGTCACTTTAAAATGTACTGTAACTATTTAGTTACACAACTTAGAATACAATTGTATCGATTTTCTTCAATTTTTAAAAGCTCAACCAACAATTTTGAGACCAATTGCTAGCTTAAAAAAATATAAAATCAAAAAGACGACTATGAGTGTAGAAAAATAGTAATTTAAAAAAAGATGACAATGAATATTTTTTTACATTTAAACATTTTGAAATTATTAATTTAATTTCTACCTATGTATGCTGCAATACTTAAATGACAAATACTGAAAACGGTCTAAAACATTTTTATTGACAATGAAATATTTTTAAATACAAAAAGTTGTATGCGATACACATAGCTTTTATGTTATTAACATATATGGTTTGAAGTTATATTTTTGTTATAATTTAAAATTATTTTTAAGGTTTTAATTTATGTGTCTTTGATCTCAATTCATATTATTTAATGCTATTATTTTTTAGTTTATATATTTAATATTTTATTTATTTATTAAATCTTTGTTAAGCATTTTAAAAATAAGAATAAAGAATAATAATAATAACAAAAAAGTAAAATGTTATCAATAAATTTCTGCTTAACGGTGTATTTAATTTTTTGCACACTGTACTTCTTTTTCGTACTTCTTTTTAGTTAATGTATTTCTATTGTACTGATTTTTATTTCGAAATCAGGTTTTGTACTGTGTTTTGTTCTGAAAATGTTGGTCACTTTAAGTATATGGCATAGATTCGGAAAGTTCTATCAAGTAAATGAATCGTTAAAGAACATTTATGTAGATACCACTCAAGTTATGCATGATACCTAAATACTAACACAATAAAGGTTCCTTAACTACTAATAAATGAGTTTATTATTTAACCTTTTTGTTAAAAATTGGTTAGGTTTGCTTAGAACTCGTGTAATGTTAGTATTATAATTGTTATTGATTCTCCATTTTGAATAAATATCGTTATATTCTTCTTCTATATATATAAAAATGGATATATGGATGTGGGTATGTGGGTATATCACGTATAGACTCCAAAACCACCGAACCAAACTTTATGAAATTTTTAAGGTTCCTCAAAGTTTTACCGCCCACAAATCAGTAAAATGCTTTATATCAGACGGCTTTTGCCGTATAAGACTAAGATTTGGTAATTTAGTTCATATGGTCACTGTCGGCAACTGTTAAAAAATGGGCGTGGTCGCAACATATCTACGCCCACTTTTTCGAAATCATGCTTATTCCTGAGTTGTACACGTTTTGATGGTAACTCTTGATATGCAGGTGCTCTAAGTGGCAGTCTTTATATATATATAAAATTTGCCACGCCCACTTATACCACCCACAAAAAAAAAAACAAAACGAAATGGCCAATTTCAGCTCTTGAAAGCACTTTGACCGAGGTTCTTATGATCAATTGTGTTGTGCGTGTTGTGGAATGTTTGAACACAAATGATTGAGAACTGGACCTACATGTTTTATACCGACTCCGAACGGCTTATATTCTCAAGAAGCTTTTCATGGCAGTTTTTATTCTCTGAGGTTTGCCATTGTATGCAGAGAGATGACGGCCGAACAGAAAAATTTATTCTATTGAAAAACTTTCCGTGTCAGGTGGGATTCGAACCAGGGCCACACACGCTACTCAATACGCCACGTCCGCCACTTGGTTTGTTTTTACCCACAAATTAATAGAACTTCTATAAATCAGACGATTCTCATCGTTAAATACTAAAATTTGGTAATTAAGTTCATAGGCTTACTCTCGACAGCTTTGCAAAAAATGTGCATGGTAGCACTATATTTGTGCCCACTCTTCAGAAATAATTTTATTTAATTTATTTATTTACTTATTTAATAATGTACTATAGTTAATTACTCGTACTAGAGCCCTGCATGAGTATGCCTTTTTCGCCTCCCTGAATACATTCTCTTGCTATAGAATAAACAATTTCCTCTATACCTTTTCTGCTTTGCTCATACCTGATCTTACACTCTCTTTGTTTTATTCAGGTATAAGAAACAAAGAGAATAAGAGCACGATGCTTTACTAACAACATCAGGTAGCAAATAAAGCAATAAAAAATAACAAAAATATCAGTGCTCATACCCTGAGTATTTAGCGAATATTTTTTTATTCGTTCGTTCGTAGAACGAAAAGAATGTTTTTTGTATTGGTACCCAAAGAAGGGTGGTTGATAGGGGGTAGGTGTGCTCGAGAGAAATGTTGGGGCAAAAATAATAGGACCATCTCATATATTTGAACCCTCTAGGAGTTCAGCTACAGTTTTAGTGTTTTTTGTATTGAAGGTAGCGAATAAAGCAGAAAAAAATAACACAAATATGCATTAAGAATAACAAAAGCTTATTGCGGGGAAAAACCAACATACCTGATTCTTATTCAGGTCACTGCAGCAGATTCCTGAGTATTCATGTAGTTTATTAAGTACTCAGAGAAATAACTGAAGCAACGCGTAGATCGCAAGCTCACCTCAGTGCAAAAGCGTATGAAAAGAGAACAAATAAAAAGTTATTCTCTTGCCCTACACGACCTGTTGCTACACGATCTGTTGTTTACATTTATTCGCTTGCAGCTTTGCTTGCAGTGACTGCTACAGCAGAGAATCAGGGTATATTCATGCAGGGCTCTATTAATTACAATTTAAAAATTATAACTAACAATAAGTTAGCACTACCTGCCAGGGCTATCAGTTGGAAATAATTTTAATTCCTGAGATGTGAACGTTTTGATAGTCAAACTTGGTATGTAGGTGCTATGGGTCAAGTGGCGGTCACTTCATACATAAATGTGACCACGCCTTCTTTCCTTCTTTTAACGCCCACAAATCCATAAAAAGGATATACAGGATATCAGACATTTTTACAGTAAAAGACTAAAACTTGGTGATTATTTAATATGGTTACTGCCAGAACCCTTAAAAAATTGGGCGTGTCGCACTTTATCTACGCCGACTTTTCAGAAATTATTGTAATTTCTGAGCTGTACGCGTTTTGATAGTAAAACTTGGTTTGTAATGGGACCAAGTGGCGGTCACTATAGAGGGTGCCCCGCAATTGAGTGCAACTTTTTATGGAGCTGAAAGGTTATGTCAAGCTGAGCAAAAAGTCGTATAGGAGAGGGGGTCTATTTTCACATTCTTAGGAGCTACAGGGTTAATAAACATTTCACGACTTTGATTCACATTATTGCTTGTAGCAAAAAAACTAGCTTACATAAAACTTATTTTTCTAGCTCATTTTAAAAGCAACGAAATCACCTTTCAATGTTGTAATCTATTCAATTTTCTTTTTAATGGCACCAAAAACATAAACATATCTTTAAAAATAAGAAAGTTGGTTGTACTAAAAAAATTATACTTATTAGAAAATAATGATAAATAATGACATTACAATTAGCTATGCAGTAGATAATATCATTGTTTTCTAATAAGTATAATTTTTTTAGTAAAGCCAACTTTTTAATTTTTAAAGATATGTTTATGTTTTTGGTGCCGTTGAAAAGAAAATTAAATAAAATACAAAATTGATCTACAAAAAATTTCATTTATTACGCAAAATTCTGAGAAATTTGCACTCAAAGTTGAAATTTGGTAATTTCAACCGATTGGTTTCTTCTTTACACGATCACAGCTCGGTAACTATTAAGTTGGTGGGGTTTGCTGATATACCGTTGGAAAGGTGATTTCATTGTCTTTAAAATGAGCTTTAAAAATAAGAGCTATCAAAATAAGTTTTGTGTAAGTTAGTTTTTCTGCTAGAAACAATACTGTGAATCAAAGTCGTGAAATATTAATTAACACTGTAGCTCCTAAGAATGTGAAAATAGACCATCCCCCTCCCATACAATTTTTTGCTCTGCTCGACATAAAGTTTCAGCTCCGTAAAAAGTTGGTCTCAATTGCGGGACACCCTGTATATATAAATGTTGCCATGCCTACTTTTTCTGCTCATCTATCTGTAAAGAATGTATGTATGTATACGAGTACTAAGGCTCCTCACAAAAGAAAAGGTGTTCGAGTCGGTTCCTCAAAATAATGATGATTCCTCAATTATTTCGACTGTAGCGATAGCCATCCGTGAGCTGGAATGGTTTGAAATAAAAAAAAAACAAAATCGAAATGTCCATTTATGCGTGCGTGTTGTGAAATGTTTGAACACAAATGATCGAGAACTGAATCTACAAGTTTTATGCTGACTCCGATCGGCTTATGTTCTCAAGAAGCTTTTCATGCCAGTTTTTAATGGCTTGCCATTTCGGCCGAACAGAAATATTAATTCAATTGCAAAAACTTTCTGTGTCAGATGGAATTCGAACCTGGGTTCTATGGCATACAAGCCTTGCACCTCAACCAGTATGCCACGGAATGGTTTGGAATATACTCTAAAAACCGAGTTTTTTGTAAAAATATTTACTGGTGTGGTAGTTAAAAATAACAAAGTTCAGAAATAATAGTAATGAAAAAGTTTTTCCAATCTGCACCAATAAATTTCAAATTTTACAGTCGGATCAGAGATAATGCAGATTTTTATTAACATTTTCACTTAAATTCAAATTAAATTCTTTTTTTTTGTTTTGCCATGTTACTTTTAGTCAAATAAATTATCTATTGATGATAAAATATAATTTAAAGGGAATAACTAAAATGAATGAAATTACAAAAAAATTAACACATTTTTTACATACTACAATTTATTTGACTAAAAGTAGTATAGGAAAAAATTCGTTTGAAGTTTAGTGAAAATAATATGAAAAAAGTTAAAACAATCCATAAAAATCCGCATTATCTTTGGTCCAACGGATATTATTTAAGATTTTTTGATGTAAACGATTTTTTTCATTACTCTTATTTCTGATCGTTTGTTTTTTTCTTACTGCCATACCAGCCAATATTTTTAGTCGAAATATTTTTAGGAACATCATCATAACATAACATATTTTGAAGAACGAGACTGAACAAACGTGTGTGGGTATATGTGTATATCACGTAAAGACTTCGAAACAGCTAAGCCAATTTTTATACTAACAGCCCTATTCTGCTTGTTAACTTAACAAGGAATTGTAAAGGAGGTCTTATTAATGTTATTGTTATGTAATGTAAATATTGGTATTCTTAAAAATCATTTACAATATAAAAGCTCGAAAAAGCTTTTAAAGTTCACCACGCGTGGTGAAAATCAAAAGTGTCAAAAAACAGCTGTTTTTTATTTATGTTTGCCATTTCTTTCATCTATTTGCTGCAGCAAACGAAATGGAAAATATTACGAAGTAAGTAATTTTCAGATCAATTACTTATTTATAATTTAATTTGATATTTTTAATAGGAATCCTAAATTCGAAAGAACAACTCAGGAGCAGCTGCTGTTCTTCGTTGAATTTTGCCGGCAGAATCCCCAACTTTTGGCCGGAAAAAACACCGCAAGATCACCGATGGTGTTGCAAAATTTGTGGGCGGAGGTTGCTGCAAACCTGAATGCGATGAGAGGCCCAACAAGAACCCCAGCTAAATGGAAAGAGGTAACTAACAAGTGTGTTTATATGTAGCCTTTAATAAATTTTGTAAACTTGCAGAACTTAGGCGTTTGGAAGAGTCAGCTGCGTGCTCGCGCGCGGAAAAAAAAAATTGAGCAGCAACTTACTGGTGGTGGCCCAAGCAGTAGCCGAATGCTCACTGATTTTGAGGAGCGTGCTTTAAGCACATTCGGTGCTGCTGCTGTTGATGGTGTGCCAGGTATCGTCACCTTGGGAATAGAGGTAAGTAAAAATAAACAGAACTTTTAAGTGAAGCTACAATATTTTGATTTTTAGACATCTTTGCAAACAGCCATGGTTGAGGAGGCTGATTCGCCGGTAACCGTCAGCGTGGGCTCTGCTTCGCCAGATGCCGTAAGCTTCGGGTCCAGCTCACCACTGACTCCGGAAAACTCACCAGCGGCTACGATTGTGCGTCCAATTTTGCTGAGTGCAGCGTACTTCGGGGCCGGCTCCCCATCAACCGTGAGTCTGGGGCCTAGCTCACCAGGAACTGTATCCTAGCAAGAAGCTTATGCTATGGTGATGCGCAGCATCGAGCAGAGAGATGCGCGGGATGAGCGCATGCTGCAATTACAGCTTGCCACCTTGGCAGCGATAGAGAAACTTGCCACTGCAATTGCAGAATTGGCAGCCAGCCAAAAAAATAAATAAAAACTGAACTTTTTAAAATTGAAAACACTTATCTTTTTCAAAATGTATTTATTTATCTGAAATTTTTGAACTTTTTAAATATTCACATATAAATTGATAGCACTATATTGTTATTTTGACGAAAGTTTCCATTTGAAAAACAATTTGTGATAAAAAAAATAGTGCTATCAATTTATACGTGAATATTTGAAAAATTCAAAAATATCTTATGAAAAAATACATTTTGAGAATGATAAGTGTTTTCAATTTTAAAAAATGTCGATTTTTCGGTGTATATATCTATATATTTATAATCAGTACGTACTGAATAAAAAAGTTAATTGATTATATTCTAGAAAAAAAATTTTATGTTTTTTGAAGATTTGATAGATGCAGTGTTAGTAGTTTATTTTATTTTAAAGAGTAGAAATATATCTGTTGCGAATGATCTCTCCTTCTCTTAAGTGGCTAGTGACGAGAGTTGCTTCTACTGATGAGTTGCTTCTACTGAATGAAGTCTCCGGTTCTACAGTTTCCACTATTTCACTTCCATCAATGTCAGCAGGCGCTCCTGCCTTCATTGCGAAGTTGTGCAAAATCATACAAACATTGACAATGTTTGCTGCTCTTTCATGCGAATAATGGAGCACACGCTGCTTAGACAAGCATCTGAACCGGGACTTCAAAACACCAAACGCCCTTTCGACGGTATTACGGCTCTTTGCATGAAGCTAATTGAACTTTTCCTCTTTGACTCCATGTGGCTCAGCCAATGGTGTGAGAAGCCAAGGTTCGAGAGGGTAGCCTTGATCACCCAAGAGCCATGTGTCGCGTTGAGAAGTGTGATATCTCATGAGGTGTGTTTTGACGAATGATGTTGCCCAAATGCCTGAATCATGGCACGAACCTGGATATTTTGCATTCACAGATGTAAATACTAGGCGGTGATCGCAAATCTGTTTTGAAAAAAATACATGTCTGAATGAAATGTATTCTGTAAGCGATTTGGATTAAAAGCAAGAAACTTACCGCTTCAACATTTATACTGTAGTATCCTTTTCGGTTCATGTATAAACTCAAAGGTGTTTCAGCACTATTTGCAGGTGGTGAAACGATTGCCACATGAGTGCAATCAATGCAACCAATTGTACTTTTAATACCAAAGCTTAGGTGGAATCTGCAAGTTCCGCAAGAAAGAAAGAATAAGTACAAGCCAATATTTAGAACATATTTAAAAAAATACCCTGTTTTAATTGCAGCTTGCTCTTCCAGAGTGGTTGGAAATCTCACTTCATTTCCTTTGACTCGAATAATTTGTTTTGCCATTTCATGTAAACTGCGGGAAACTGAAGACTGGCTCATTGGCTGGACACAATGATTATCAACGCATTTTTGGTAAGAACCGTGTGCAAAGAAGTAAAGTGCAGTCAAAAGTCTCACAGATAATGGTATAGTTGTACATTGAGTATCAAAACGTTATAGTGTCTTCTCCAGTCGAAAGTCCTTCACAAACTGATTGTCGCTTAAAGAAAATGGGTCGTTTTCATCCCGAAGGCGCTTTAAATAGCGCCGTCTTTCAATTTTCTCTTTTCCTTGATCTTCTTCAGCATCAACGTATAAAAGTAATAAATATTCTTCCATGTGTATAGTTAAATTGTAATTTCACAATAACAAGCACAATTAAACCGATCAAGCACTAAATTTTATTTTCACAACAATTTTTCTTTAGCTCAATACTGAAATGTCACTTGTTGTTAAGATACTTTCTGACATTAACAAAATAGTAAAGAAAAGAGCTTTTAAATTTTCACCAGAATACGAAACATTAACAACTTGTTAATATTAACTATTTTGTTAATGTGGTGAGCTTTGTTAAGCTGGTAGAATAGGGCTGTAAAGCGTTGAGAGGGTTCCTGTGAAGTCTGGTGCCGATCGTAAAAGGCAGCTTAAATACACCTAAAATTTTCGATATCGAACAGTTTTGGAATTATAGGTCACACAGCCTCGGAATTCAGTATTCGACCTCAATTTACACATGACGTTCGACTGGTAACATTTTATGGGTGTTGGATGAGGCGTGTCCTATTTTTCCCGGACCCAAAATGTTCGGTATTTCTTTCGAAATAAGTCACACATCAATGAAACTCGATACGAACTTACTATAAATGCATGGTTTCACTAAGGCTTCGCCCTTTCTTAGGTTGCGAACATAGTGAACGCTTGTTGATGAGCCGAGCCTATAAACTCATTGGAGCAATAAGGAAACCAAGTCAGGCATCTCTTTTCCTCCAATGTGTTTTTCGGCTCGGCTTAGCAACAAGCGTTCACTATGTTCGCAACCTTAGGGGATAAGCCTGAACGCCGCGAAGCGCGCCGGGTAGAGGCTAGTATTTTATATTGTATGAATATTTATTAATTATTTCTCTAAATACTACATATTTTTTAGTCGAATAAAAAAATATACTTGTTTGAAAAATCATCATCATAAAAAAAAGTTTAAACTACCAAAATCAGGGTTAAATCAATTTAATAAATATTGAAATGTTTATATTTAACAGATTAAATACTACATATAATGAAATCAATAGTCAGCTGAAGAGATAATAGTGGAAAGAACGTCAGTAATATATACGACTTTATAGACGACTTTACTTTACGTAGAAGCAGAGCTGATTTTTTTTTTGAAGGTGTTATAAATGCGCGATATAAGTTTCGTAACTTCGGAAAAATTTTTCTAACCTAACTTTTTAATACCGGTTCATAACGGTACTGTATTGTAACCGCACAACGTGAACATGATTCACCCTGCATTATTTTTCTATTTCTTTTTACACAAAACATAATTTCGGTCAAGCTCAAACAATAAGTAAGCAAAGTTTATAATGTAAGCCAAGTCTCAGATGACGAGCAATGAGTAGTATTATTTTTTTTGTTTACTTTTCATTCTATTTCTTTTTACACAAAACATTACGTTTATTAAGTGTGCCAAGACTCAGATGACGAGCAGCCACCAGTAAAACATTTAGAGAAATACAAATAACAACAAAGCGCAATCTCAGGACTTTGCATATGATTAGTGGCGGAAATACTGAGGTAATAGCTATTTATTTTTTATGTAAATTTAAATATAAATGGTTGTAATTTTATTAAGAGATTCAGAAATAAGCTAGCAGCTAAACAAAGTTATCCAAAGCTTAAAACTTATGCTAGTTTGTTTGTTTGAAAGACGCCTTATAAGTTTGCGTTGGGCACGCTACAAAAAAATGTCCAAATTTTAAAAGGAACTTTAAAGGAACCACATAACCCCACAGTAATGCAGATTTTTTAATGCAGCTGACTGTTATTTTTTCAAACATAACTATTCAAACGTTAACTCCAAAAATTTTCAAGACTTCAGAAATGACTTTTTTTTTACTTTTTTTTCTACATAGTTGAACTTATTTCACTGCCAGCTCCAGCAAGACGCTACCAGCTGAAGCTTATTTTGATCATTTATTGTACTGAAACAAACAAATTTTATAATAATTATCCTTTCAGAAATCCTTGAAAAAATTGCAACGCTGCCTCTCGGACTATTACAATAACCACAACAATAGGGAAAAAATTACACAAGTCCCATATAAAAAATGTATAAATGTATTTCTTATAAAAAAATTCGAGAAAAAAACATAAAAGTAACATATCTACAAAAAAAAAAAAAAATAGTGTAGAAAAAGAGGATCAAAAATATTACTAAGTAAAACATGTTTGTTTTTTTTTTCTCTTTTCTTCCCTTATTTTTAGCTATCATTAAGATAATACATATTGTTATAAAAATAATTTTTTCCTTTCACATTTTTAACATCATTAGTTAATATTTATTAAATGCTTTATAAATGTTTCTTTCAAATACACCTTCTTAAAATTATTTCATTCTAAGATGAAAAATTATATTAATTTTCAGAGATCTATTATTAAATGTTAAACATAATAAAAAAATATATTAAATGTTAAATAAAAGTTATAGGAAATAAGTAAATTTTTGTGAAATGTTAAAAATACAAATGTGAAGAAATTAGAGATTAAGAACTATTCTACACAATTTGTAAGCTCATAACTACTTACATATGCTTAGTAGCTGCTGCAGAAGGCTTCCATGTACTCAAATGCAAGTCTCCCATAGTGTCCATTAGGGAAGGAGATGGCTGGAACGATACGCTATCGCAAATAACAAATTTGACTGCAACAAATTTCAAAGACCAGCGGAAGTGCTTACTCTTGGATTTTTATTGCAACCAAACAATAGAACGCTTGAATGAACTACGAGGTGCCAAAATTAGAAGACCGCGCTTGATAAACTGGATCGGCTCTGCTTGGAAATGGATCGCTGGGAACCCAGATGCAACCGACTGGGATCTGATTCTTCAAAAGCAAGGGGAAGTCATTGAAAACAATAATCAGCAGTTCAAAATCAACGAAAAACTCTTCAGTGCCACTCAGGAGGTAATGCAGAGGATGAAACAAATTGTCAACAGTATAAATGGTATTTCAAAGGAAACTGAAGTGAGACAGGTAGAACAAGATGCAATAAACCATATGATATTGCTTGAAGAAGAAATTGGTGAGATCGTGCTAGCTTGTCAGATGGCAAAAAAAGGAATCGTGAACACCAACCTCCTCGACTTAGATGAAATCAATCAATACTCAGAGGCGATTGAATACGGAAAACCTACTGTTATGACTAAAGGGTCTCTTCTACTATATTTCCTCTCGATGCAAAACCTGAAAGATGAGAAGTACCACTTGTTGATAACACGGGCAACGACAAATGATGGAAAACAAATCGATCTGAAGTTCCAGAAGATGCTCGTAAGCCAGAGAGAAACATATGACATGGTAAGAGATTGTTCTCTATTAGCAATTTTACCGTTTGTAAAACAGATGATTTGGATAAGCTAGACGAGGAGCTTGTCACTACAAAGCAAACAACGAGGTAATTTCCGAACTTATAAATGAGAATACCATTTTTCTTTAAAATTTCTGTGGAGAAGTTCAAGCCGACAACGTAACGAATTTGCTGAATGGGTCATACTTTTTATAACTTAGTAATGAAGCAATACACTTGCGAAACCATACATTCTCCAGCAAAACAATCTCAAGCCTTCAGGCACTTCCGCTAGTACTGTCAAATATCACAAATCGTGGCATGAAGATAAACTTAGAATATGTTCATGATCTCAGTCTGAGAAATATTGAATATGTCGAGAAATTGAAAGGAAGACTAAACTTTTCGTTTGCCTCCGATGTCTTAATTATCACAATCATAGCATCTATTGCATACACCCTGTGGTTGGATAAACTGTTGGATTGCCGACGCAGCGAATTCACCGGGGATTGCAACATAGTTTAAGTAATTGGTTATTTTATTGGTATTGGTAATTTAAGTGATAAGATATTAACGAATGTTAAGTTCAGTTGTAATTCGCGACCGACTCTGTGAAGTTGTAATAAATTTCTTGTGTTAAAATATTACTTAAATCTTGTGTTTTCAATTAAAGTCTGGAAACGGAAGTTGAGGTTTCCAGCAAAGTATTTTTTTGAATAAAGTTGAACCTGCAAACTTAACATATATACTGCCGTCATAAGGAAGAGTGCGGCATCTAGCATGCAAATCAAAATTAATTTTATTGTATTTTCCTTATTATTCATTCATCCTCTTTAAGATTGTAAAATAAAAATCCCAAATTTTTGGCCCCAAACCTCAATTTTTAACCTAAATTGCCGTATCTACACAAAATTTAGGTATCATTCCAGGATAAAACGCAGTATCTAAATAAACAGAATAAAAAATGCCGTATCTACATGTAGATGCCGCACTTTTTGTTTGTTTCTTATAATATAGTCATAATATATATACAGTATATGTATATAGTCATATATATATCTTATATATATAGTCTTATATATATAGTCATAAAAAATAGATTTTGAGTCATATGAATTTTTTTTTATACGTGTTGTATATATTTATTATATCTTCGCTTTAATCCTTATAATATAGATCATCTATATCGGTAAGATGGGTTTGATGATATTTAAAAATAAAATAAGCAAATTATTTTCCTTATATGTGCGAAAAATGATGCAGATACGGTTTTTCTCAATGTTTTTATTAAATAAAATCAGGGAACAAACCAGAAAAAAAGCGACAAGTACAGTGTTTTATGCCACAGTTTTTGAATTATTAGTTACTTACTTACTTAGGTGGCCGTAACAACCCGTGTCCGGGTTTCGACCGACCTCATCAGCTCTCGCCAGGCGCCCCTGCTTTGCGCACGCCCTCTCCAATCGGATACACCAAGTGCGGTTAAGGCTTCCTCAGCCTGGTCCATCCATCGAAGGCATGGTCTCCCTCGTCGTCGTTGACCAGCGACCCTCGCCGCGAGCAGCTTTTTCGCTGGAGCTTCGTCCTCCATACGATGGAGATGACCCAGCCAGCGTAGTCGCTGCACAGTTATACGCCGAACTACGTCAATGTCTTTGTAGATCTCATACAGCTCGTGGTTTATTCGGAATTATTAGTTAATTCTTTTAAATAATCGTATAGCTTATATTGTCCTGGGCTTCTCTTTTCTTCAGAATACAATTTTTATAATTATCTCATCCCTTTTTCATAAAATATTGCCTGTTGTGAGGCGTTTTGCTTCGATTTTTGAAAATTGTAGATGCCGCACTCTTCCTTATGACGGCCTACTATGACGGTTTCTACTTCAGAGATAATATTGTTTGTATAAAATCGATTTTCCGATCTTACCACTTTTTCCTCCCACTGAGGTACTTAATGCAAGCAAACGACTTTGTTTTTTTGTTGCTAACAATAACTAGTAAAACAGTTAGATTTAACGGAATTAAGTAAAAAAAGTTCATAAACAATGTATGACGGGTTTTTAGAGAATTGACCAAGGAAAAAAACTGCGTCATAAAAAATAATAAAACATTTGGGTTTTTTCTGAGAAAATTGCCTTGAAAGTTGAATTTTTAAAGAAAAAAACCTATTTTTTGACTTCAGATGCTTATACATTTTTTGTTTATGACTTTATGGAAAAACTTTGCACTATTAACTTAAAGCAAGTTTAATTTTCTTTTTAAAAAGTTATGATTTTTTTTAATCGTTGCAGGGATATGTTAGCTATGGATTAAAACGTAACGACACCTATTTTTTTTGTTTTTCACTCCTAGCCCCCTAGGGGGGCATTTGCGACCACCCCCACCCATACGATTTTTTGCTCGCCTCATCACGAGGAATCAGCCCCCACATTATAATACTCTAAGTCTGGGACACCCTGTATATAGTGTATAACACTGTTGGGCACTTTATAGCAAATTTTTAAAGAATTTTGTTTTTTAGAATGAGAATGTCTATAAGTACTGCAATATGAAATAAAACAAATCAAGCTACTTCAATTTATTTATATTTTTTTTAAACATGTTTTGTGACACTTTAAAGGCATTTCGTCAACTGAGAAATTAAGTTTCGTATGTGGCATTTTATCGGTTTTGAGTTAGAATAGGTTCCTAATGTATTGAGGGTATTTCTAATGTTTGGCTGTGTTGCTGCACGCACAAGTTTGATTAGTTTTGTTGATATAATAAAAAACAAATGTTCACTGCACTTATTTTGTTCAAATAAAAGGTTCACTGCATTGTGCATATTTTTTGTACACGATAAGCGGAACAGTAGTTTGACACTTCTGCTTGCGAATTTCTGTCCGCTGCTTTAATGTTTAAAATTTACATTAATGCGGCACACGCTAAGCGAACAGCAATTCGGGACTTTTGCTAGCGAATTTCTGTCCGCTGCTTTAATGCTTCACAAAAAACTGCATAAATGCATTAAACATTAATTACACTTGTTTGATACACATATTTACATACACACATATTACACATATATTTTTGGTTATTATGATTGTTTTTTTTTATTATTGAGATTCTTGCACTTAAGTGATTTGCTTGTTTATATTATTGATATATTTATGTTAATTTTGTAAAAATATTAAATTCTTATGTTCAATAAAATTAATTCCAGAGTGTTATTCAAACTACAAGTTATTCAAACCAAGATTGTTTTATTCCAGCGGCAGTTTCTATTTCATGTACTAGAATCTCAACAATAATTTAATCATTCTCGTAATTAAATACTGTAAAAGTTCAAGTACTGGGTATTTAAATTTGATTGATAAATTAACATTTTGGAGGCCCCGGCGAGATATTCTAGTTTATGTGCTGCATACAGAAGCGGCTCGCTTGAAAGCAGATGAAGAAAAGTTACCAAGCATACCTCCTCAACAGACAGCACCAGGATTATCGGCTTTATATTAAAACAGCAGCTGCTCAACATGCAGCAGAAGAAACATATATCGTAAGAGAGTCATCTGAAGTTGCCAGTCAACACGGACTGGCTAGAAAAATTACTGCTGGAATGATCATATTGAGGCGAACACTAGACAACCTCGAAGCAATACAAGAAAATCAGCCATTACAGTTCTACCGAATTAACTCAAACAACATAAGTCATCTGTGGAACCAGATAAAATTAATGCACGATGAACTTTGGGAAAACTATGATGATCCTGCAACAGCAGGCTTCGACCAAGCAGAGTACAATCAACTAGGTGAAATGGTACAATATCAGTTAATTGAGCTTTCTTTAAGAGCAGATCAATGCCAAGTTACCAGAGTCACCGCTTCAACCGTGGAAGAAGAACAAACAATACGAAGTGCGGTTCCTCTTCTAAAGATAACTTTGCCACAGTTTAATGGCGATTACCTGAAGTGGCAACAATTTTCCGATCTGTTTTTCGAAATGACCGACAAACAACCAATAGCAGCAGTGCAGAAAATGTAGTATATAAAGGCCAACGTTACAAGGGAAGCTGCAAAACTCATCAGTCATTTTTCGTCAACAGAGCACAACTATGCAGCCGCTTGGAAGTTATAACAAGAACGGTAAAACAACAGAAGGGTAATAGTGACTACGCTAATCGAAAAGTTACTGAATCAGCCATCCGGTACCTCAACTGCTGCAGCAACAAAGAATTTACATGAGACAACACGTGAATGCATCAAGGCTTTAGACAACTTAGGGGTTGATACAAAAGCATGGGATCCGATTCTTTTTAATTTGCTGCTAAAGAAACTAGATCTATCAACACACATGAGCTTTGAACAATCCTTGGCAAACCCGAGGGAATCACAAAATGTGAATGACTTCCTTCTATTCTTGAAAGGACAGATCCATGCACTGGAAACCATCGGACTTAAGAATAAGGCTGCAACACCACAACTACCTAACAAAGTTGTGGCCTCCATTAACACGTCG
This sequence comes from Coremacera marginata, assembly GCA_914767935.1. NCBI lineage: Eukaryota > Metazoa > Arthropoda > Insecta > Diptera > Sciomyzidae > Coremacera > Coremacera marginata. The sequence continues at coordinate 110,795,779 of OU612046.1, read as the reverse complement.
AGCAACAGCTGCAAGAAGTTTCTACAGCAGTCATCTACACAACGCCAGTCGTGGGTCAAAAAACAACAACTGTGTTTCAACTGTCTCAAAAACGATCACACATCAAATAAATGCAAATCAAGATGTTGCAGCAAGTGCGATAAGAAACACAACGTGTTGCTACATGTAGAAATTGAAAACCAAAAGAAACAAGCTCCAAAACACCGTCAGCCGATGAAGCCATTAATAGAATTCCAAATGCAACAGTTTCATCCGCAGCAGCAAGTAACGTGTTAACTGAAGGATATACGTACGTAGTACTACAGCAAGAGTAAAAATCAATTTAGGGGAATCCAGAGCAATATTGGACTCCGGGTCGCAGGTTAACATCGTCTCAGAACGTCTCATGTAGAGATTATCCATATTTCCAAGCAAGGCTTCTTTGTGCATTGAAGGAATTGGTTGTGCTTATAAAAAGATCACTCAGAGAACTTATTTGAAAATGCAATCTAATAGATTCAGTTTTTCAACAAATTTGGAAGCTTTTGTTCTTCCAAACATTATCACAGCTCAACCGAATCATCAGTTGAATACCTCAAGTTGGAAGATTGGTCAATTTACAACTGCCAGATCCAGACTTCTACAAGCATGTTAAGATTGACATTTTGCTTGGTTCCGAATTTCAACTCAGCCTGCTGGTACCTGGCCATATAAGGTTAACGACTACCGGTGCAATTCTCCAAAACACTTCACTTGGTTGGATTGTGAGCGGAAAATGTGGATCATCTGAACCATCGACAAAATCATTGACTTGTGCAGTTTTCGGGATCAAAACGGATACCGATAGCAGAGATGGTCCACTAATCGAAGCGATTAAAAGGTTATGGAAGAAGGATGAATTTGAAACAACTGAAAAAAGTGTGTCACTGGCAGAACAACAGTGCGAAACACACTTTTTCCAAAATATGCGCAAAAATGGCCAGGGACGCTTCATCGTAAAAATACTATTTTTCGAAAATCCAGCAGTACTGGGAGAATCAAGAGTGACGGCCCTCAGTCGGTTTCTTGGTATCGAACGGCGTCTTCAGAGAAGCGTGGAAGTTCGAAAACAATATGTGGAACTTATGAGAGAGTCTGAAAGAATAGGACACATGAAGTAGGTGAACCTTGACTCAATACCATCCTCTAAATACTTCACTCGTCATCATTGTGTACTGAAACCCGAAAGCACCACTACGAAATTGCGAGTAGTGTTTGACGCCTCCGCCAAAATTGCATTAAATGATTTAATGCATACGGAACCCACAGTTCAAAGTGAACTGTTTTCAAAACTGCTACGTTTTCGGTTGCCACGTTTTGTTTTCACAACCGATATCGAGAAGATGTATCGGCAGATCCTAATAGATCCAGAAGATCAACGGTATCAACTCATCATCTGAAGAGAAAACCCAACAGCACAAGAACAGTACTATCAATTAAGCACTGCCACATATGGCACACGGGCAGTACCATACCTGGCGACAAAATGTCTGCAACAAATTGCAAACGGCGAGCTCAAATGTTGCATGACAATTTTGATGTGGATAATGGTCTTGGAGAATCAGACAATCTGGCTATAGCCATTGAAATGTAACAGCGACTGATCAAAATACTCAGCACACATGGATTTAATTTACGAAAATGGTGTGCCAATCATCCCAAACTATTGCCAAATATTCCACAACATGGCCAGCAAGTGAATTTGAATTTCTCTAAGCACAATAATGATTCAATAAAAACGCTTTACTATGGTTACCTAAGGCTGATTTTTTTCTTGCATCAGAACAATGCTGGATCCTGTGCGTCAGAACAATCAGTTTTGATCTTGCATGACTCTTTATTCCACTGGGACTAAAATTATGGGCAAAATTATTCATAGAGCATCTATGGCAAATAAAGTTACCCTGGGATGAAGCACCTCCACCAGAATTTGAGCAACTTAAACAATCTCAAAATAGTCAGACACATATTCAAGGAAGAACCGTCATCTTCAACTCAACAACACATCTTTACTGATGCTTCCGAAAGGCTTTCGGTGCGGCAGAATTCTTCCGAGCAACTTTCAAGGACGGTTGGATAATAACGAAGTTATGCGCAAAAACCCATGTAGCACCACTCAAAACGCAATCGTTGCCTACACTAGAACTTTTTGCCGCACTCGTCAGCTCCCAACTCGCAGCTCGAGTGAAAACAGATTGTCATATACAAAATCTTACCATTTTCTTTTGGACGGATTCAGAAGTTGTGTTTCATTGGATAAATGCACAATCATCTTTATACAACTTTTGTGGCAAAAAGAGTAGCAAAATTCAAATGCTAACCTATCACCTAACCTAACACCATTCTATCAACAATCGAACAAGAACATGCATTGGCAGTTATCGTCAGGATCATCCAGGCCTATGACTTAAAAAAAAAAAAAATCCAAAACCTAAAGCAGCACAATGAGCCCAAAATTACCGGCTCACTCCACAGTTTATCACCATTTCTAGACGACATGCACATCCTGCGAGTGGGGGACCTTTAGAAGCAGCTCCACTTCCATTCGACGCTAAGCACTAAATAGTACTCAATACATTTCATCAAGGTGCATGAGATAACAAGCACTGTGGACCTCAAGCGTTGTTGGGAATCTTGAGGCAACGTTTTTGACCTATAAAGGGAAAAACAACAGCTCGATCAATTGTTCAGCATTGTATCCGATGTCATACCTGTCATGCCTGCTACAAGATTGACACCATCTCGACCTTTCATAAACACTGAAGTTGATTACGCGGTACCTTTATGGGTGCATTATAAAGTCCGAGGAGAAAGTCCAACCAAGGTTTGCTTAGCTGTATTCTGTTGTTTTGTTTCTAAGGCAGTTCATCTGGAATTGGTAACGGAACTGTAAACAGACTAATTTATTGGAGCTCTTAAAAGAATCATAAGTCGTAGAGGTCGCTGCCAAAACTTATACAGTGATCAATTGGCTAAAAATCAATTGGCTAAATTATCATCAGCAATTTACTTATCAAACGCTCAAGATCAAATTATTCCATTCCATTTTATTCCTCCCAGATCCCCACATTTCGGAGGGCTGTCGGAAGCCGCAGTTAAATCTGCAAAACAACTTCTACTACAAAGTGTCGCGACAGCCTCATTGACTTATGAAGAATTGTAGACCGTCATTGTGGAAATCGAGGCCATATTTAATTCGAGGCCACTAACCCCACTTTTATCGGACCCTTCTGATTTAGCTGCACTGACGCCAGGTACATAAGTAGACAGCAGGGTTGACTCAACGCAACTATCACTGTTGAATGTATCACGATGGAAATTAGTAACACAAGTAAAACACGATTTCTGGAAGAGGTGGTCCAATGAGTATCTCAATGACCTAAAACAACGACACAAATGGACAAGGCTGACAGATAATATTAAACTAGGGGAACTGTTAATTATCAAGGAAGACAATGTTCCTGTTATGCGTTGGCCACTAGGCCGAATATTAGAGGTATATAATGGACCAGATGGAGTGGTACGCGTTGCTGATGTAAAGACAGCAACGGGAACATATAAACGTGCAATCCATCGACTCGCTTGACTACCCATAGACACAGATATTGGCACAATCTCAACGGAAGAGGTGACCACAAGAAAACGAATGGACGAAATGAATGGGGAGCCAACAAGGAAAACAAAAAATGCACGGCATTACAGCTTAACAACATTATTGGCAATACTGTTAATATTGCCAATAGCATGGTGCGGACCAATCAAGATTACAAAATTTGATCCAAATGCAGGTATTCATTTCGAACACATCGGATCAAGCAAAATCATTACGAGTGAATGGAAACTGGTTGTGTATTATGATCTCAAACCATTGCGTACTGAAATCCAACTACTAAAAAATGGCACCACGAACATGAATCACATGTGCGAACTAATACAGCCAACAACAATATGCGATGAACTAGTTACACAGCTTCAACGTACAAATACCGAGCTGGGTCTTTATAATGGTTTATTAACAAGCCATCGTCAAAAAAGAGGTGCACTTCATTTTGCTGGAAAAATTGCTAACTCTCTGTTTAGAGTCTTAGACTCAGAATATGCAGGTCAGATGTCAGAAACAATAACGGCCATCAACGACAATGAACAGCACTTAACAAGCATGAAAAGAAACAGCACTTAACAAGCAGATGTATGAAAAATACATCTCAGTAGTTGATTCAACCATCAATATCATCAAACATGATCAAACCACAACTCAAATGGCCTTCAAAAGGCTTGAAGGAAGATTGACGGGGACATTAAAAACCAATTATGGCACAATGAAGAGGAGGCGCAGAAAGATCAAACATTCCAGATTTTTTTATCACTGGCCCTTCAATTATCTATTATGCCATCAAACGTTCAACGTGTTCAAGCAGCACTCAAATGTTCTTACAAATGTTCGTAATGGACAGATCAGTCCTCAATTGCAATCACCACAGCAACTTAACGATGAAATTTTAATTGAAATCACAGCACATTTGACACCAACCATGCGGATCCCAGGCTATCAAGGTAATTTTCTATCGATATACAAGTTAATGAAGGTTAAGGCGGCGATAACAGAGAACCATGCCATTTTCCAGATAACAGTTCCGTTAACCAGCTTGAATGAATTTAACTTGCATCGACTAATACCAATTCCCACTAAAATTAACAACACTATGGTGGCAATAAAATTGTTTACATCAATTCTGGCTATCAACATACATCGAGATCAATATTTTCCAACCACGATTGAAAGGCTACAATATTGCCTTAGAATGGAAAACGATTTTAAATCTGCGTTCGATAGCCCGAGAAGGGATTGCATATACGCAACAATGTCTGAGTTCGGTATGCCTGCAAAGCCGATTAGACTTTGCAGAATGACGTTGAGCAATACACGCAGCTCCGTCAAGGTAGGAAATGACCTCTCCGAAACCTTCAATACCGAAAGAGGTTTCAGGCAAGGCGATCCACTGTCTTGTGATCTCTTCAACACCATCATGGAGGAGATCGTACGAAAGGCCGGTGTGCATCGTAATGGCACCATTTTCTATAAAGGCATCCAGCTCCTTGCGTACGTTGATGATATTGATATTGTCGGCAGAACCAAGAGAGATGTTACCGCTGCGTTCACCGCTATCGAAAAGGAATCAGCCAAAGTGGGTTTGACGATAAATGAGGGTAAAACAAAGTATATGCTGTCTACAAACAAGGTAGCGCGGCGTTTAGACTCCCACGTTTCATCCGGCAGCTATAACTTTGAAGTAGTCAAGGAGTTCGTATACCTTGGCACCGCCATTAATACTAACAACAAAATCAGCCTGGAGATAAAGCTAAGAACAATAATTGCTAATAGGTGCTACTACGGGCTCAGTAAGCAACTAAGTTCCAGAGCCCTCTCTCGATCGACAAAACTAACACTCTACAAGACGCTCGTTCTACCTGTGCTGCTTTATGGCGCTGAGGCATGGGTAGTTTCACAAGCTGACGTAGCTGCTCTGGGGGTGTTCGAGAGAAAAGTTCTTCGCAAAATCTTCGGTCCTGTTTGAGTCGGCGATGACTATCGCATCCGAATGAACCACGAGCTGTATGAGCTCTACGATGACATTGACGTAGTTCGGCGTATAACTGTGCGGCGACTACGCTGGCTGGGTCATATCTATCGTATGGACGACAAAGCTCCAGCGAAAAAGGTGCTCGAGGCGAGGGTCGCTGGTCAACGACGCTGAGCAGAGGTGCCTGGCGAGAGCTGATGATGTCGGCCGAAACCCGGACACGGGTTGTTACGGCCACCTAAATAAGTAAGTAAGTAACAAATTCAAATAAAACTGCCAAATTGAACTTACGCGGAGGTTAATACACATCATGAATTTAAAATATCGGAAAATGGCTTTTTTCCTAAAAAGTTGAAAAACTCAATCAAGTATTACTCGATTTGAATAAACTAATGTGCAGAAGACGCAAAATTAAATGTGTTTTGAAATTGCATACCAAAAATTAATAGTTTTATACAAATTTGACTTATTAATTTTCGTGGCGGCCGTGGCGTAGTGGGTAGAGTGTGTGGCCCATACGCCAGAGAACCTTGGTTCGAATCCCACCTGACTCAGGTGTTCAAACAACACACACAACACAATTGATCATAAGAAGCTCGGTCTAAGTCCTTTCAAGGGCTGAAAAGAAATTTTGTTTTTTTTTATTTTCGTTCAAAGTACGGTGCAGTCTCAAAAAACTGGAAAAATCGATATGTTTTTACATATAGATCCCTCAATTTTTATCCGAGATTGCATTGTAATGCACCGTTAGAAAGGTGTTAATTTTCTCTTTCCAAAAACGTGTTACTATTGTGGAATGCATATTTTAAGACGTATGTTTTTTTTAACTTCGTCTACCTCGAAAAGACGGTTTTTAACCGTTATTCAAAAGTTTGATGTGCACGAAGAATTTGTGGTATGCCACAATGTTACATTTAACTATATCTACAACCTGCACTATGTCTCATCCCAGAAGTTTTTGACACACCGCGTAATTTTAGAACATTTGATTCACGGAAGAATATTATTTATTATTGCCACACAAGTTGTGACTTTTGTGACACAAGTGGAGATGCAAATATGCATTTTTCGAAGAATTATATTAAAAAATTTAAATAATATTAAATTATATAACCACTCAAGTTGTGGCTTAAAAGTGATTGCGACACAATAGTGGGTCGTAAAATAGCAAACATGGGTAAAGTATACTCGGAATTAGTGATAGGAAAAATATCGGTATCGAGTATTTTACCTCGATACTCGAAAATACTCGATACCGAAGTAGACTTGATACTTTTTGGTTTTTGTTTTTGTTTTCTAACGACTTGTCGGCCGAGTAGTTGTATTGTGTTGATGTGCGCATATGATATGCTGCTTTGTTGCTTTCTGTGTTAGACAAGAAAGTAAAAACAAAAATTATTAAAATAACTGAATTAACATTATAGCACATTAATTTCAAAGAAGAGATATGGGTAAAAGAAGGAGCGTTCTTTGGCTTTATTTCAAAGCCATTATTATAACAAAACAAAAGAAAACAAATTCATTTACACATATTATTAATCATAATAATAATAAAAACATATCGTTATATGAAATACAAAAGCCGTAAGTTATATGTTAAAAATTTTACAGAAAAGGCAAATTTAAATAAATTTGAAAAATTGCACTAAAGGCTTTTAGAACTTTGTTAATAAAACCTAGTTCTTAGTTGTAGGAGTGTAAAACTTTGCAGGAACATGTATTTTGATACTGTGCCTCACAATCAACCAAAAAGTCGATTTTGATTTTTTGGTAACTTACGGCTTTTTTGATTTCATATGACGATATGTTTTAAAAAATATGATGAGATAGTTCGTAGGTCAATTTTGTTTGACCTAAGGATTACTGAAGTTATTTTAAAGAAGAGATCTATGTTTTTTTGTTTTTTATGATTTTTTTCTGTGTTCGATATGCCCCGGTGCGACCACTCTAAGCTCTATGTCAAAAAAAGTATTTGTTTTTGTTTTTCCGGTAAATGAATGGTTTCCGCGAACTCGAAAATATTATTGAACAGCTTGAAAATAGCTCGAAATTCCTGTGTGTTTTATTCTTATCAAAAATTTTCATTTGCCTGTGCTTCAAGCTAAGGTTATTTATCTAAGCTATGCAAATTTTTCTTTCGAATTTTCCGGAAAATGGAAAATTTTTGAAAGAGCTCGAAATATTACTTAAAAGGTTTTTATGTATAATTGGTATTGGTATGTGTATTGGTTCATGAGTTATAGGCATTTCAACATGTATTTGTGCGTATATGGTGTATATGGCAAAATATTTGCAAATTCCTACATCTCGGTAAATATTACTACTACGGTAGAGGAATTTGGTACAGATGTGGGTAAGACCATTTCCAAGCACAGTAGAAAAAGTGGGCGGAATAAGTCAAAGGAGCGTGGCACTATAAATAAATAATTATATCTCGTTAAACATACTAGGGTCCTAGGGAATTGGAATAAAATAGCCAGAAATACTCAAGAGGTTTGAACTCGAGCGAAGTTTTTTAATTAAAATGAAGTTTTAAAAGCCACGCCCCCTATATTGAGAAAACAAAATGAGAACGGATCAGCCGATTTTAATGAAAAATGTATCAAATTGTTTTGTATTAGATTTAGATTTTACATGCTAAGCCTGCTTACTTTGAAAAACAAAATAAGAAGGAACAACTAAATCGATTTGAACAAAATATGAATCAAACAATTCTGATTGCATTTAGATGACACTATTTAGAAACGCTCACAATATTGAGAAACATAACAAGAAAAGAACGGCTTACTCGATTTGCAGCTTGCTCGGCTTACCTTACTTCAAAAAAACATAATAAGACGTGAGCACCTGAGCTGATTTCAGCAAAAATTAAATCAATTAAGTCTGTGTGTCATTGCGATTAACATGCCAGCAAAAATGTGCTTCTAAAAGAAGGTAAAGTGGAAGGGAACGTATTGAATTCCATCCCTTCCACTTTTATACCCAGAATGCATTCTTTCAACATATGCATGAAATTTTGACTTTCTCCAGAAGTGCTTCCAAAATGTTTTCAAAGGAAGATTTTTTTGAGGCATTCTACGAAAAGAGTGATCGTTGCTATCAACCGACCGAAGACTTTTGTTGAGTATAATCAGCATTTATACCTGTTGTGCATTTGTTCAGCATTTGTTGAGCATTTATACCTGTATTTCGGTCGACGCACTCTCTCGTCTAATACGATATGACTCGTAAAATAAATTAGATAGGGAAATATTTTTTTGACTACATATTTTCAAGATCATATTTTCAAGAGGATAAAAATAAAGCAAAAAACAAAAACAAACATTTTCGTCGATTTCTACTAGAACCTCTTCTTAAATGTCTTTTTTGTTAATACGTATTGAATTTGTAAAACGAGTATTTTCTTTTGGCTTTAGATTTGCAAATTTTTTATTTTCAAAAAGTATATAACATATGTCATCTTAAAGTTTTTCTTCTTTCAAATACCGTTGACTTTACTCAAATACTTTTTTTATTGAGATATGACATCTTGAAATTATTTTTATGTCAATTTTCCCGTATGAATATGAAAAGCTAAGGACCACATAGACAAGATATAGTTAACTTTAATGTTAAATTTGAACATTTCAAAATGCGACATGAACTTAAAGATAGCGTATATACTTGATTGAAAATATAAAAATTCGCATTGCTACACAACCTTAAACAGAGCTGGGCGATAAGGATTACGATTACCACATGATTACGATTGCAGTAATCCTCTATTTTGAAAAACTGAAATTACAATTTACAAGTTTTACAAGTTTTATTTTACAACTTAGTAAAATTTAAGCGTCTTAGCAGAGAAAAACAGACGCTTTTTTACACTTTTTTTTGTATATAGAGGTTTAATAAGTTGCTATTGTTGGTAGAATTAAGCTGTGAAAAAAATGTTTCTCATTGCAATTCATTTTATTAAGTATAAAACAGTGATTTTCACCAAAAGTTAATAAAAGTAATCCTTGCAGTCGATTACTGTAGTCCCAATCAAAGATACAGCGGGATTACGATTAAAGTAATCCTTCATTGAATGAGCTAAGATTACGATAACAGTAATCCTAATTTCAAATTTTTCAGAATTACGATTACTGCAATCGTAATCTCAGATCGGTCGATGAACAATTGCCGCAATCCAAATTTAAAAAATTTTGGAATTAGGATTAAAATAATCCTATTTATTTTGACTTATCGATACTGCTTTTCATCCACTTAATTGTATTCAATTTTATCAATAGTATTTTCCATCACAATCTTTTTGAGATACGGGGTGTTTTATTAATTTTATTCCAAGCTACAAATTTTTAAAATCAATACGCTATGGCAAAAATTAATAGATGGGCTAATTTAGTATGAACAAAATATATCCGTTAATTGTTTTTGAAAACTTGAAAACTTCTGTCTTTTAAGAGACAAAATTTGACTTTGATGTAATTTTTCTTGACATATATCATCCAGTTGGAGGAAGAAATGATACCATATTAATCAGTCTTCAATTCTCTGCGCATTCAATTGCATGCAAATCAAAATGGTTTCCATATTTCTTAGTCTAGAACAAATGTTGGGTAAAGTTACTTCAAAATCAAAATTTGTAGCAAAATATACCTAAGATTTCTATTTATGAGAAAATTAATTTACTACGTTGTTTGGTTTAAACTTCACTGTTAAAAAGTTATTCAACTTATTCAATTTCCCTTAACTCAAAAAAGTTCAATAATGAAAAAATTTAGTATTGAGTTAGACTTGACGATATACACTGAGTATTTTCACTTGGTACTGAGTATTTTTTTTTATGGTAAGGGCTAATAATGACATGATCTCAATGTTTTAATGCTGTGTTAAAGGTTTTGTTTAACAAATTTTGATGTTCCTATTGTTGCGTTTTTATTGTTTCAACATGTTTTCGACTCTAAAGCATGTTATTAAACCCAATTACATAATTTAACTTTTGGGTTTGGCTTTTACATAATTTAAATAGTAAAAAGAACATTCCGTTTAAGATAAATCTGAAGACCCCTTTGGACATTTTTAATGCAAATTTGTTCATTCATCAAATTTTTAAGTCATGAATGTAATCAATTTTTATACCCCAACGCGTACTGCGTAAGGAGTATATTAACTTTGTAACGCCAAGAAGGAGGCGTGGAAGGAGGCGAGACGTATAGGAAAATATATATATTTTTGATCAGCATTACCTCCTGAGTCGATTTCCGTGTGCATCTGTCTGTCCGTCTGTGGAACTGCGCTAGGCTAGCAACTTAGTTGCGCCTGCCTGTCCCAAGCCAGGTTAAGGAGGAGGGTTGGCAATGGGATACGTCCCATAGCGTAAAAGGTTAGAGCCAACCAAGAGCTCGGGGTGGCGCCCATCTTGGTAGCAGGTCACTATGTAAGTCATTGTGAAAAAAGCCTGCGATGGAATAGCAACGGTCCATATAACTTGTTAGCACGGCGATAGTCAAACCCGTCGAATGAGGTGACCGTAGCTATCCACGGCAAGGAGAAATGGTCTATATGACCAATTAAAGGGAAATTGGTGTCTTTAAGACACGGCATTTAAGGCAGGGTCTTTAAACAAGACCTTGTGTGGACCTTCTTGCGAGTCAGCTGGTCAAAAATCGTAGGCATTTCGTTTAGGGTATGTTAAGGGATCCATGCCTTAAATTGAAGTGTTAGCCAAATACGAAATAGTGCTATGTGCACAGTCAATTACAAAAATTCTATTTATATGTATATATAAGAATTTTTTGTCTCATTTGGATGTTGTAGAGTCCCATTCGGCGGGACGGAGTTGCCCAGGTGACTATCATGGGGAGACTCGTGCTGGCTGTGGTTTGTGCACATCGCTTGCATAGGTCTAGATTGACCGGCGTAGTCGCGCAGTAATGCGACAAGACTTGCATACCTGCTTAGTATGCAAGAGATTGGTTAGGTCTCGCCTAACCTCCGATACAAAGTGAGTTTATTTTAACCGTAAAATGTCTTTAAAATCCACAAAAATTTAAGAAATACCTTGAAATTTGGCACGTAAGCTTTAATCTTCAATTTATATCCTGGCTATGAAATTTGGAAAAATCAAATGAAAACCACGCTTACTTCCCATACAAATTGGCTTTATTTTAAACGTAAAATCTCTTAATAATCTTAAAAAATTAAAGAAATGTCTTAAAATTTTGCCTTAAAATTTTGAAATTTGGAAAAAGCAAATGAAAACCACGCTTACTTCCCATACAAATTGGCTTTATTTTAAACGTAAAATCTCTTAATAATCTTAAAAAATTAAAGAAATGTCTTAAAATTTTGCAGACAAGCTTTTATATATACGGCAAAATCGGATGAAAACCACGCCCACTTCTCACACAAAGTGGCTTTATTTTAAACGTCAAATCCCTTAAAAATATACAAAATCAAAGAAGTGTCTTAAAATTTTGCACATTAATTTGATATATATTATGAACTATCTTTATGATATTTATCAAAATCGGATCAAAACTACGCCTACTTCCCATACAAAGTGACGTCATCAGAATAGGAAAACTTTCGTTAACATATAAAACTGAATGTCATCGTGTATGTCGTGGCTAAAGACTTCGAATATGCTTCAATTTGGCCCGGGGGGGTATTTGAGCTTCGGTACCCTTCTGAACCTCCATCCTTACTACTTTTTTACAATAATATTCTTGAGTGTAAGAAAAGTGTTGTCTGTAAAGAAAACTCCTTTTACAATTCCAAGAAAAAATTATAAGCAATAGAGTTTATTAGCTTTTCTGATGTAAATCTGAAAATAATTTTGTAAGAAATGTTTGTACCGTTTTTATAAAAATTTATTTATTTTAAATAAATATATGGATTAAAGAATGTATTTGTTGTTTTCTAAATATTAAAATAATACAATTTCAAAACATGAATTCTTAGAATGTTTCTGATTACATTAACCGTGATACATACACACAAAAACTATATTATAACACATATGAGTTGCTCAGAGTACAAGTGGCGTAAGTCCACATTTGGTAGTTTTGAGAAAATGGAATATTTAGAAAAATTCTTATTAGAATTCTATTTATAAAGAATTCACTTTTGCTTACAAGCTACTTACTTACTTACTTAGTTGGTCGTAACAACCCGTGTCCGGGTTTCAACCGACCTCGTCAGCTCTGCTCTGCTTTGCGCGCGCCTTCTCCAATCGGATACACCAAGTGCTGTTAAGGCTTCCTCAGCCTGGTCCATCTATCGGAGGCATGGTATCCCTCGTCGTCGTTGACCAGCGACCATCGCCTCGAGCACCTTTTTCGCTGGAGCTTCGTCGTTCATACGATGGACATGACCCAGCCAGCGTAGTCGCTGCACAGTTATACGCCGAACTACGTCAATGTCATCGTAGAGCTCATACAGCTCGTGGTTCATTCGGATACGATAGTCATCGCCGACTCGAACTGGACCGAAGATTTTGCGAAGAACTTTTCTCTCGAACACCCCCAGAGCAGCTACGTCAGCTTGTGAAACTACCCATGCCTCAGCGCCATAAAGCAGCACAGGTAGAACGAGCGTCTTGTAGTGTGTTAGTTTTGTCGATCGAGAGAGGGCTCTGGAACTTAGTTGCTTACTGAGCCCGTAGTAGCACCTATTAGCAATTATTGTTATTCGCTTTATCTCCAGGCTGATTTCGTTTTTGGTATTAATGGCGGTGCCAAGGTAAACGAACTCCTTGACTACTTCAAAGTTATAGCTGCCGGATGAAACGTGGGAGTCTAAACGCCGAGCTCCCTTGTTTGTAGACAGCATATATTTTGTTTTACCCTCATTTATCGTCAACCCCACTTTGGCTGATTCCTTTTCGATAGCGGCGAAAGCAGCGGTAACATCTTTCTTGGTTCTGCCGACAATATCAATATCATTAGCGTACGCAAGGAGCTGGACGCCTTTGTAGAAAATGGTGCCATTACGATGCACACCGGCCTTTCGTACGATCCCCTCCATGATGATGTTAAAGAGATCGCAAGACAGTGGATCGCCTTGCCTGAAACCTCTTTCGGTATTGAAGGTTTCGGAGAGGTCATTTCCTACCTTGACGGAGCTTCGTGTGTTGCTCAACGTCATTCTGCAAAGTCTAATCAACTTTGCAGGTATACCGAACTCAGACATTGTTGCGTATAGGCAATCCCTTCTCGGGCTATCGAACGCAGCTTTAAAGTCGACAAAGAGATGGTGTGTGTCAATTTGATTTTCGTGGGCTTTCTCCAGGATTTGTCGTAGCGTGAAAATCTGGTCTATGGTGGACTTAGCAGGTCGAAAGCCACACTGATAAGGTCCAATCAGTGTTTTTGTAATCGGCTTTAATCTTTCACACAGTACGCTTGAGAGAACCTTATATGCGATGGAAATAAGACTGATACCTCTAAAACTTGCGCAGATTGTTGGGTCTCCTTTCTTAAGTATAGGGCACAGTACGCTGAGTTTCCAATCGTCTGGCATGCTTTCGTCTAGCCATATTTTGCTGATGAGCTGATGCATGCGCCTTATCAATTCATCGCCGCCGGTTTTAAACAATTCAGCTGACAGGCCGTTAGCACCCGCTGCTTTGTTGTTTTTGAGTCGTTGGATAGCAACTCGAACCTCTTCATGGCTAGGTGGTGGTACTTCCACTCCGTCATTGTTGATTGGTAGCTCTGAACTGCGCTCTCCATGGGCGGCATTGGTTACAAGCTATGTCAAGAGAATAAAAAGAGCTATTCATATTGTAAAAAATTAACTTAATAATACAAAAAAAAAAATGAAAAATATTGCATACTAAATTGAACATATTTTAGAAATTTCTTATTTCCGCTGTAGAAATCTAATATGAGATATTTTAAGAATGTTTTGATGACGAATGATAGCATTTAGTGCCAGAAGTCAAAGAAAACTTCCTACTTGTGATTATCTTCATTATTAAGGGAGATATAAAATGAATGGACTTACGCCACTTGTCCTCTGAACTTTTTTTGAAATTTCTCATTTACGATGTAGAAATATAATTCGAGATATTTTTAAGAATGTTTTGATGAGGAATGATAGCATTTAGTTCCAGAAGTCGAACAAAACTTTCTACTAGTGATTAACTTTATTTTTAAGAGAGATATAAAATGAATGGACTTACGCCACTTGTCCTCTGCAAAAATTATATGGTTTCTAACCCGGAGTCATAAATAGGTTACATGTTCCCCTTCACTTCTATGTATTTAACTCAATTTCCTTAAAAAATGAACTTGTGCCCTGAGCAGCTCATTTATGTTTGTATTTGTATAGGCTTTTTTTAGTGCTACAATCTTCAATCAATTTTTTAATTTTAATAGGAGTGTTCCATTGTTTTTAATGATTGATTGATTTGTTACGTGTATGGCTTATAGATGCAAAAAAGTTTTTAAATATTAGTAAACCATTGGTAATTTCTTTAATCTCTAATAGGTTTGGTTCTTTAAGTGTTATTATTTCTTTAAGACAACTATCTATTATTTCGAGCAAATTTTTGCACATATCGTCTTTTACATATATTGCATAGATATTATCTTTGGAGTCTACTAAAACATCATTATTTTTTATGAAAAGGCTCTTGTTTTTGGCATTAGATATAGGTTCAAATTTAATATGTGATAAAGTGTCGTTTGAAAAGATAGGTATTAGAAGTGTTATCGCAATTAATTCTGACTGAAAAGTAATGGGAACTTTTTTGTCTCTCAGCGTCTTCTCAACGTCTTTTCTGTTATCATCGTCCATGTTACCTGAACTAAATTTAATTCCTTTTCCTAAGGCATTTATCAAGCCGCGTTTTTGCCTAAAGTGTGGGGAAAGGTTTTCAATTCTTGTTCTCAACAAAATAAAGTTTATTTCGAAAGTGTTAATTAATGACTGAGCGTTGGTGGTAGATATCTTCAGTGTTTTAATGTTGATCTGGATTCGTTCTGTGGTTTCATCGTATTTAGTGATGTTGATTATGTGAAATACGTTAACAAATCGTAGATAGCTTTTATTTCTCCAAGTTTTATTGGAATGTGCCCATTGTTGACTGTCAAATCCTGTAAATCCATTGTTTGTGCTTTCGTTCATGCCGCTAGTGTAGTCATGAAGATAATTGCTAGTAGGTCCATTTTATTTATAACCTGCGAGTGAGCGAGTTCATTTAGATACTTTTGTTTTCATTTAGATTTGTTATTTCTTAGCTCTTTATTGTTGGGTTTTCTTTATCCTGAAGTCTTTTTGTCGGTCGAATGTGTGTTTGATAATATTTTAATCTGTTCTTTGTGTCTACTACATGCTTTTCATCTATTTTTATTGATTGTATTTTTCTATATTTTGGGTGATTTTTCCCACCTCTTATTTCCTTAATGAATGTTGTTTCGTCTTCTATTACTAAATATGTTCTACCGCTGTTTAATTTATTACTGTATTTTTCTAGTGTTTTGTATGAGTTTTTTTTTTTTTAATAGTTAAATTAAAATAGACTTTTTATTTTTGAAAATAGAAATAATATTTCTTAAGGTTTTAATTTTGCAAACTTAGCAGCAAGGTAGTTGTGTGCTTCTATATTAAAAGTAAAAAGCCAGTTTTTTTTCTCATTATACAAAGCAGAAAAGAAAAAATGTTACATATGTAGAGAGCAGTTAATCGATTTATTAAGAGAGCAAGAAAGAGTTTTGACGATAAAAAAAAACAATTTAAATTAAATATTAGTAAAATTGGAATAAAGAGAAAATATAACAGAATACCGAGTAGAGACTAAGTATGACATCTTCAGCAATAATATATTAAAGTTTAATTTGTTTAGCAAAGAAAATGATTACTTTTATTGATAAATGCATCAAAATTCTCCCCCACGAAGAACAACTGTTCTTAAACTGGTTCGGTATATACACTCCGGTTCATCTGGTTAGAGCCATCGAAACTGAAGAAAAGAAACTGAAGGAAGGAAAGAAATAATTTCACAAAATAATAGTATAAGATATTAAAACAACAACAATCAATTTTACTCTCAACCTAACGGTTTTTCTGTTGAATTTTTAAAAAACACTCAAGAAAACTGTGCATATTTTTGGTTCATCAGAATAGAGACTCTATGTGTTTTGGCAGTTTTACTTTGGTGGCTGCACGTGATTGTGTTAAAAGTTTGTGGTTAAGTTCAAAGAACAATAAATAAATGATTTGAATAGAAATGGGGAAAAAGAAAAGTTTAATCGTTTCGGAAATTGCACAAATTGATGTTTATAATCGAGAAGGATATAAAAATCGCGAAATATCGAAGAAAATCGGGCGAAGTCATCACGTGGTTGATAATTATTTAAATAATCCAGCAAAATATGGAAAAAAAATATAAAGGAGGATCTTATAGTGTTCACACCTCAAGATAAGCGAAAAATTTTCAGAACTGCTTCCAATTCAGCGTTTTCAATCTCAAAAATTAAATCCGTAGCTGGGGTGAAAGCAAGCAAATCCACTATACGCAGAGTGCTTATGAGTGCAGAGTATTAAAAGCTTCTAAAACTGAAGAAAAAACCACCACTCAACGATGTTCGCAAGCAACAACGGTTGCAATTCGCAAGCAGCTGCATGACGTGGGATGTGCAAAACCAGCTGACTGAAAATGATTGGCGAAAAGTTGTCTTTACGGACGAACAAAAATTTAATTTGGACAGTCCGGACGGGTATAATTATTATTTTCATGATATCCAAAAAGAGGAAAAGTGTTTAAGTCGCCATCATAGTCGGGAAGGTAGAGTCATGATATGGGGTGGAATATTAATAAATTTAATTGTTATGGAAACCGAGATGTCTGGAACTCACTACAAAAAACTTCTTGAATCAGTTTTCCCTAAGATTGGATACATTTTTGGGCCGATTCCCTGGATTTGACAGCATGATAATGCACCGATACACACTGCTCGTGTTGTAAAATCATGGATTAGTAGTCAAAATATCGAAGTTTTGCCGTGGCTACCATATTTTCCTGATTTAAATATAATTAAAAATGTTTGGGGCTGGCTTAGCCGAAAAGTTTATGAGGGAGGAATCCAATACGAGACTAAGGAGGCATTAATTTATGGAATCAAGTCAGCTTGGGGCGAAGTTGCACTCCACTACATTAACTTCTTGTATGAATCCATAAAAAACCGTATTTTTCAAGTTATTTAAAAAAAACGGAGGTCCTACACACTATTAAATTTTTCTTTACATACTCCACACAAAATAAAATGTTATTAAACAAAACAAAAATTTGTAATTTTTATGCATTTGCGTTTCTTAGTATGGCTTTAATCTAATGAACCAAAAATATGCACTGTTTTCTTGAGTGTTTTTTAAAAATTTAACTGAAAACCCCTTAGGTTGAGAGTAAAATTGATTGTTGTTGTTTTAATCACTACACATGTCTTATACTATTATTTTGTGAAATTATTTCTTTCCTTGCTCTCTCTCATTAAAAATTACAACAGTTTCTTTTCTTCAGTTTCGATCGCTCTAACCAGACGAACCGGAGTGTATTATCCTATTGTGACTCGATGGAGGTATTTGCTTCTGGTCGCCTGGTTAACCACGCTGTGCCTCGACTCACAGCTGGCGGCTAGTCAGAGTTAGGAACTGTACCACTGAATATAGCTCCTTCGTTGCTTAAGTTAAACTCGTCGTTTACTGGAAGAAATGCAATTTTAGATACAAGTCGCTTGAATATCTTTCCATTGGATAAAAGAGTGACAACTCGAACGTAACCGTCTGAACCTGGATGCGTTTTTAGTATTCGTGGTAATGGCCACTGCCTTGGAGGTCATCGCTCGTCGAAGATTATCACCAAGTCTCCCACTTCAATATTTTTGTTTATTTTTAACCACTTTGGTCTAGCTTGAAGACGGCAGAGAAACTCGTTAGCCTACCGCCTCCAGAATTGCAGTTTTAGTCTCTCTACCACTCTCCAGCGACTGAGTCGATCAATGTTACTATCAAGCAAGTCTTCTTCCGGTAAACAGAGAGTAGGTTCGCCGATCAAAAAATGAGATGGAGTGAGTGCGTTACAATCTGAAGGGTCTGTGGCAAGAGGGCAAAGAGGCCTCGAGTTCAAACAACATTCAATTTGAGCAAGTGATGTGCTTAATTCTTCATAAGTCAATATGCGATTCTGCATAACGCGGCGTAAGTGATGTTTTGTAGACTTTACACCCGCTTCCCACAAACCACCGAAATGGGTTGAAGCGGGGGGGGATAAAGTGCCACTGAGTACCAGTGCTTTTTAAGACCTCAATAAGTTCTTGTGGTAGCGTTGATTTACTGCGATTATTTAGAATTTGTAACTCTTTATTTGCGCCGATGAAGTTCGTACCGCAATCTGAGTACAAATCACTGCAAGTTCAGCGACGAGAAGTAAAGCGTCTGAACGCAGCGAGAAACGATTCGGTCGATAAGCTCATCACCGCTTCCAAATGCAACGCTTTTGTCACCATACAAACGAAAAGGCAAATGTACCCTTTTGTTACCACAGTGTTGCGGGCTGTAGATTGCTTGATTGTTAGTGGCCCATCGTAGTTAACGCCGCTATGTTTAAAAGGTCTTGCTGGTTCTAATCGAACACTTGGAAGATTTCCCATTATTTGTTGTGCTGCTTTGGCATCATATTTAAAACAAAAAATGTAACGTCTCTTAACGCTTTTTGCAATATTTCGCGCTGATAAAATCCAATATTCTCTTGCGACGTATGATAGCATTAGCTGCTGCCCACCGTGCAGTGTTTTGTGATGAGCGTCTACAAAAATAAGGAAGATATAGGGTTTTGTTTATTGAAGACAAATTGGCTGTTTAAAAGAATATATAAAAATAGATTTGCTTATACGGCCATTGACACGTCGAATGCCAGAGCTGTCGAGAAATGGACGAAGTTGGGCTATGGGGCTGTTCAAACTGATATTTTTGTTCTTACAAAGATCCCTAATTTCTGCTTGAAAGTCGACTTCTTGTGATGGCTTTAAAAGTTGAGCAAGTGCATATTTTAGTTCATGTGTAGTTAAAAATCCAGTAAATTTATCAAAGTTTTCTCGTTGAGATTGCCGTAGATGGTAAGAGGTGTTGTGAGTGAATCTAAATATATATGCTGTTACGCGAATGAGTCGGTTTAGGGACGAAAACCTAGTGAGTATATCAGGGTATACAGGAGGCTGAGAAGCAACAACGTGAATATAAGTTTTTCGTAACTCTTCGTAAGTTCCATAATTTAAATTAGGTTGTTTCGGCCAAATCTCTGGTAACTCAGACAACCATGAGGGCCCTATCCACCGTAGGTGATGATAAAGTAATTCATTCGATGGTATACCTCTCGATGCGCAGTCCGCAGGGTTCTCTTTTGTCCAAATATATTGCCACTCATTTGTGGTAGAGTGCCTCTGAATGTCCACAACACGATTTCCAACATAAACTGACCACTTTGATGACTCTCCTCGAATTCAAGAGAGAACTGTTGTGCTATCTGTCCAATAAACAATTTTTGATACTTCTCTGTCTAACTGCGAACGAATTTTGTAAATAATTAAAAATTGTTTTCGATTAAATTAAACTAATGAAACCTTTACCCGAATCATCTGCTACCTTTGCATACACTAAATCCATGAAATTCGATTCTACTACGTTCGCTACATCCTATCCACCGAGGAATTTTTATACCTTCTAATAGTTTTAGTTTCTCTCGATATTCACTCCATTCATGGTGCAACTGATCTGTTAATAAGTCATTCTAGTCAAGTCCAAATAACCACAATTTCTGAAAAGCTATTTTGGCTTTTATTGTTGTTGGTGCAAACCAGCATAAGGGATCATAAAGTTTAGCGGCATCCGAAAGAAGGCTGCTTTTAGTTATATCTCGATTGGTTTGAAAATTAATTTTAAAGGAAAAAGTGTCACTGATTGTGTCCCATTCTAAGCCCAGTGCTTTTACAATATTTTTGTCATTAAATTTAACTGTATTGGATTTTTCGCGAAACTCATCAGGTATAGCACTCTATAGTTTCTGTGAATTCGATGTCCATTTTCTTAAATTAAATCCGCCAGAATCTAAAAGCTTACAAAGTTGCTCCTGTAAAAAAATCGCCGCAGAGCAAGTGTCAGCACCAGAGAAGACATCGTCAACATACGTATCAGATGTGAGCACTTTGCAGGCTTCAGGGAAGTTTTTATTTTCGTCGACAGCTAATTGGTGCAATACTCGAACGGAGAGATATGGAGGCGACGTGGTCCCGTATGTTACGGTGTTTAGCTTAAATATAGATATATCTCGCTCGCCAGATTTTCGCCATAGAATTTGTTGGTACTTTTGTTGCTCTTGCGCAACACAAATCTGTCGAAACATTTTCTCCAAGTCAGATCGAAATCCAATTTTAAACCGTCGCCACCGAGTTATAATTGTCGGCAGATCGTTCTGCAGTGCAGGCCCAGACGAAAGTTCTTCATATAGAGATGGCTGTGGTGGTATTTTGCTGCTTCCATCAAACACGACGCGAAGGTTCGTACTCGAACTGCTCTCACGCCATACGCCATGTGTGTTAAAAAATACCAATTCAATTGTAAATTTGTTGGGTATACGCCAGTCTTCGCCATGTGACCTTACTCTTCATACTCAGTCATAAACATTCTAAATGCTAATTCATATGTAGGTTTCGCTTTAAAATTGGCTTCAATTTGCTTAAGATGACGTAGGGCACAGTAATCAGTATGACGGAATATAGGCATCGGCAAATCATTTAAAAGAGATTTAAATGGCATTGAGACAGTATATCGTCCAGAGGCACCGCGACTGTAATTATTTTTAAAATATGTCTCACATGCTTCTTCCTCTTTCAATGATTGCCTCTTTTCGCCTAATTCTTCCAGCTCGAAGCTGGTCGTCAAGAGCGCATACATTAATATTCATATTAAGATCGTACGAGATTTTATATGTCGGTCCTGATACGACCCATCCGAAGTGCGTAAGGTGCAAGAACATACCATTTTCGAATGTCCTTTGTTCAGTTAGAATAATATCGCCATATATCTCCGCCAAGCAATAAATCGATTTTCCCTAATTCGGTAAAGCATGGATCAGCCAGATTGTAAGTATTCAAACATGGAAGAGATTTCTTTCAATCGGTGATGGCTGATATGTCGTGAGAGAAGGCATAATTAAAGCATTGCGAGTAAAGTAGGGTGTAGCCCCGTTTTACCACTGA
Organism: Coremacera marginata; assembly: GCA_914767935.1. Taxonomy (NCBI): domain Eukaryota; kingdom Metazoa; phylum Arthropoda; class Insecta; order Diptera; family Sciomyzidae; genus Coremacera; species Coremacera marginata. Next base: position 110,773,935 of record OU612046.1, on the reverse strand, counting down.
TTTTAGCGTATGTGTTTAAGTTGGGCAAATGAAGAGTTTGAACTGCATCTTGAGTTATTAGAGTAGCCTGCGCTTCTTGATAAAGAAGGGGTCTTAGAATAAAATCACCTCTCTCAGTTTTAACAACAACACGAATGGTTGCTTAAAGTACTTGAGGCATAGCCATCGTGTTAAGCGTGCTAAAATTGTTTGATGATCCCGTGGTAGGGTCGGGTGTCGACTGAAAGGCATTTTTCTGCGTAGACTCGAGTGCAGCAGCAGACGCAGAATTAGAAGATGGTCTGATTTGGTTGATAAAAAAGTTGAAAAATTCATTATGTATAATCGTATGGGGTTGTTGTTGGCATATATGACAGCGCGCGCTTAACCCACAGTCTTTGTAGAAACGACCTACGTTCAAACAGTCAAAACAGATTTTTTTTTGAGTTAATCAAATCGCATTTAGCAGCAGGGGGCAGTGAAGCGGATTTAAAGCACTTGTAGAGTAAATGACGTTTTTCGCAGCATGGGCAGTTTGCATCAGCAGCATTGGCAGAAATAAGGTAAACATTTCGGCGTATTGTATTCCGTGGACTATATTGGGGCTTTCGTTTTGAAATCGCTTCGATAGCACAATGATTGTTTAAATGATTTGAATCATAAATGGTTTCAAATGGTTTTCAAGAAATGCATACAACTCCTTCAAGCTGGGAATTTCTGCAGACGCTTTTAATGATTGCTCCCATTCTTTCCGCGTTTGTGTGTCGAGCTTATTAATTGTCATGTAAATTAAAAATGCGTCCCAGTTGTCCGTCGTTATATGCAGCGATGCAAGGAGAGCAAGACAATTTCGCGTAGTGTCTAGTATCTGTTGGATGCTTTCAAAGGAGCCGCTCGAATTTGGAATAGAAAAAAAGCTTGTGTAACAATGTATGAACAATTTTTCATTTGTTGTGGTATCTTAAGCTTAAAGCATCCCACGCAAGCTCGTAGCTTGCATCTGACGCCGGATACTCGCTAACGAGATCTAGATCTCCAGGAATACCATTACAGGATCCTTTTAAAAAATAATATTTTTGTATCTTAGTTATACTTTGGTTGCTATGTACAAGTGAAATAAACATATCTCTATAAGACACCCATGCAAGGTATTCGCATTGAAACGTCGGAATATCAATTCTGGGCAGGCGTACTGCAGTGGCAATATTTTCATTTCGTGAGCTCAATGGAGCGCTAAGGGTGCTAGAGTGAAGGGTAGAAGAGCTAGGAGAACTTGAATCCGTAACAAAATCTAATAATTTTCCTTTTGTAGAAAGGTATAGATCATGGAAAGAATAGTAAACATTGTGTTTCAAATATGGCACATCATTTTCTTTGATCGATTTATTGCGAATTTGATCCCACAGTGACTAATTTCAATTTTAATGACGTGATTAATTTTAAATTGTTGACCGTTTGACAGCAATGTGGGCAAAATCCACGCGTTATTCTTTCCACATAGTTATCCAAATCAATTCCAGTATCAGTGAGACAGTTCCCGGGTTTCGGCACCAATGTTAAATTAAGACTTGCAGAGCAAGTTTCCAAATATAATTAATGAGTCCAAATCGAATTCCAATGTCACAGCAATGTGGGCAAAATCCACGCGTTATTCTTTCCACATAGTTATCCAAATCAATTCCAGTATCAGTGAGACAGTTCCCGGGTTTCGGCACCAATGTTAAATTAAAATAGACTTTTTATTTTTGAAAATAGAAATAATATTTATTAAGGTTTTAATTTTTCAAACTTAGCAGCAAGGCAGTTGTGCAATGTTGTGCTTCTGTTGTGTTGTGTAAAAGTGTTGTGTAAAAGAAAAAAAACAGTTTTTTTTTGCTCATTATACAAAGCAGAAAAGAAAAAATGTTACATATGTAGAGAGCAGTTAACCGCCTTATTAGCGATATTGACGATAAAAAAAAACAATTTAAATTAAATATTAGTAAAATTGGGATAAAGAGAAAATATAACAGAATACCGAGTAGAGACTAAGTATGGCATCTTCAGCAATAATATATTAAAGTTTAATTTGTTTAGCAAAGAAAATTATTTTTTTTATTGATAAATGCATCAACACCTACTTTGTTTTCATTAGTTCGTGGATACTGACAAATCTTACCGTATACAAATCATACCGTTTATGAAATCAATTGGTCTTTTGTTGGTAGTGATGTGTATTGTGTTATTGTAAAATCCAATAATTCTAAGAATACCGATACTGTATTGTTCAGTTCGTCATGTCATTGCATTGTGTAGTCTTTCAACATCAGCGTTTGATGTGTGGTTCCTGTTTGATGTGTAATGTATTTCGATGCCCGCTTGTTTGAGAAATTTCTTCATCAGTATAGCTTTGAAGCCAATTTCATTGTCTACGATGATTTTATTCATCTTCCCGTATGTGCTTATGTGCTGTTATAATTTAGTTTTGAATTCTACCCAAGAGCGGCTTTTTATTTTGTAGGCTTGAGCGCATTTAGTAAATTTATCTTTTATTGTCATAAATAAGGTTTGTTTTAAGCTATAAAATACGTCAATTTGAATTATTTCGTTTGGTTTTCTTGGGGTTTCTAAATTTGAAAGGAATCTTTGGGGGATTTCTGTCATATTTTTTCAAGGCTACAGATTTGGTTAAATGTTGTTATTCTTATTTTTAGCTTAGGGTAGTATATCTTAATTTTGAGTTCCTTAAAAACATTTTCTATTTCTCTGTGATTGTTGATTTTGTGTTCCTTTTCTATTAGCTCCCTCAATTTTTCTTCATATTCAACATCTTATGCTAATTTCTTGCATCTATTGATTTGGAATTTGCTATTTTCAGAAAAGAGCTCGGTGTAAATTGTATTTAAGGTGTTAAAAAAGGTTTCATCTATTATGACAGCGCTTAGTGAGTCAGGCTTGAAGTGATTTTGCAATAATTGTAAGTCCGCTTCCTATCGAAAATTTTTGTATTTATAATCTTCCTATAGTTTTTGAAAAACTTAATTTCTTATTTTAAGAGAACCTGATGATATTTTTTTTTATGATGATCTGGTTTTTGAAAATATTTATTACGGATTTCTACTATATGATTATTGATTTCATCACAAACTTCTGTTAAATTTATATCTGGATAGTTGTTTGTTTTTTCATTTTCTATTCTGGACAGAGCGTCTACGTTACCTTTATTATATAAAGGCTACTATAATAATCAAATTTTGAAAGTTTCAATCGCCACCTAGTAGATACGATATGTTCGTTCTGGCGCAGGTGGCGCGGTGGTGCAAGCCGATGACGTCATGCCCGGCACTCAAGTATGAATGGATTTCTGCTTGTGCTGGTGGACGGACAGACAAAAAAACCGCAAGTTGTTTTTGCTTTAAGCGTTGATCATGTTCTTATCAGTGTTTGTATGTTTTATGATTTTTTTCATAACCCTAGCATTAGTTATAGCAATGACTCAAATTCTGCTGGCTGACTTTAGCTGAAATGATATGACTTGCTATATGAAAATATATGTATTAATATGGGTTGAAGCAATTTAGATACGGCGATGGTTGAAGGGGGAAATAAATGTTTATAAATTTAATAAAGTTGGTAAGTATTAGGTGGGAGTCTATGTTTTGAGCTTTTTAAAATTAGCAAGTTTGGTGTATGTCTTTGCTTTATTTATACTTTTAAATTAGCAAGTTTGGGGTATGTCTTTGCTTTAAGCTTTTTATCTTTGGCAAGTTTGGTATATGTCTTTGCTTTAATCTTTTAAAAATTGGCAAGTTTGGGGTAAGTCTTTGCTTTTTTAAGCGTTGTTCATAATTTTATACACTACATTATCGGTAGTGGTAGTCAAGCGAGTTCTTATCAGTGTTTGCATGTTTTGTTTTTTTCTTAACCCTCGCATTAGTTACAGCAAGACTCAAATTTTGCTGGTCAACTTGCTTTGTGAAAATATATATATTTATTTGGAATGAAGCAATTTAGGTACGGCGAAGGTTGAAGTGGTTAAAGAAATGTTTATAAATTTAATAAAGTCGGTAAGTATTAGGCGCGTGCATTAGATTTGTGTAAGTAGTTTGTATATTAGATGCCAACCATTAAAAAACATAGGCGTATATAAATATCTATTCGTCAGTTGGGGGCCATCGGGTAACAACCCCCCGCGTAATAACCACCGGCCAAGTCACTTATACCCAGCAACTTCTCCGCCGCTGTATTTTATTTTAAGTAAACGAAATAATATGTTATTGTATGCCGATGACGTCACCCATACCCATCCTGGTACGGATTTTAATTTTATTTAATTTCAATTTCAATACTAATTTCAAGGTTAAAGTGATAAGAGCCAAGCTTCATAGTAAGCGCACTCATAACCCGCAAGTTCAAGATAAGGCAGCAATGTACAAGTTCAACATGTTTTTGTGTTACTTCTAAAATAAATAAACAATTTTTGCGGTCAAGTGCAAGGGCAAAAAAAGAAGATAAGAATTTAAAGTTGATATGTCAAAAACTAAGCTAAGCTAACCTAAGCTAATATAAGCTAAGGCTGCGTTCATAGTGAACGCCCATAATCGGCTGCTTTTTATAATGGTTCTTGTTGTTGTTGTTCTTACTATTGCTATTGTTGTTCTTACTGATGTTGTTGTTGTTGTTGTTGTTCTTGTTCTTGTTGTTGTTCTTACTGTTGTTGTTGTTGTTGTTGTTCTTACTCTTGTTGTTGTTGTGGTTGTTGTTGTTGATGAGGCTGTTTTACTAATAAAAATAGGCAATCTAAAGTTACTAAATAAATAGCTAAACTTCTTTATTAAAATATTATTTATATTAATTACACTACATTTTGAGTCCAATTTGGTCACATCTTTTGATAACCAAGATAAGCTATGGAAGCTACGTCCAATTACGGACCATCTCAAGTCAAATATGTTGAAGAACTATCACCCAACACAACATTTATCTTACGATGACAATGGACGACACGGTTGCAAGCAGTTTTTTAATGGTAAACCAATCGGCCAAACGGCTACATGATAAATTTTGACATATATCAAGGCAAGAACCCACGTTGTACCAATCCATATGATGAACGATTCGGAAAATGTGCAGCACCACTTATAACTATGATCGATGACTTTCAGATGATTTGAAAGGCCTTATTGAATATTTCATTCATATTGAATTATTGTTTGATTGATTATCGATATTGTGATTGATTGATTGATTATCGATCAGTTTAACCGTTGTGTCGATCGTAGAGCCCACGGGTACATTTGCAACTTTAATTTTCCTGTATCTTCCAAACGGTTAGTCCGATTGACCTGAAATTTCATGATATCCTCAACCATACACTTTTGCATCATGTGGAGTTTCATCAAGATTGGAGCAGCAGTTCAGTCGATACAGCCCAAATTCAAGTTAGTGGAATGGCGTCGACTGCTGATGTACCCGGGTACTTGTATGAAAATTCATACAAATATATAGAAATAAATGGCAAAGTTCACTTTATATTGCTATATCTTCCAAGCGGCTGGTCCAATCTTGATGAAACTTCGTATCATAGCTTGGAAATATGTAATTGATATTGGTGTGAAATTTCAGGTCAATTGGACCGTTTGGAAAATATAACCCAGTTACTAGAAAATGACCTAGCGTCAACAGCTGATGTACCCAGGTACTTCTATGAAAATTCATACAAATATATAGAAATAAATGGAAATATTTAGTTTATTTTATGGAAATTTGTTTATTTATTTATAGAAAATCATTATAATGAAAGTAAAAAATATATTTTATGAATTTTAGCAGCATCTGAGGCATTGTGGATGATCATTCGAGTGCTCTGCGCACACAGGCTTATTACAAATTGCACATACTTTTCTCGTTTGGCGTTTTGCAATGCAAATATAGCAGTTTTCTTTTCTTTTTATGCGGCCAGAACTGTCACGTTCCTCTTCCTCTTGTGCACCAACATTCATCTTCAAGGGCATACCATATATGGCTTCCATAGCGTGTCTAGTAGAAAATATGCGCGTAATATGGCTATTGTCCGCTCTTATATCGATTTGTGGTCTGCATAACTGATCGCTGAGCTGCTGCAGAAATATCCTACGGCGGTTGGTAGATGGTTTTAGATGGGGGTTGTTTTCCATATATATAACATACGCAGCATACGCAGCTACGTCAAGCATATTATAAAAAAATGCTAAAGGCCATCTATTTGTGCGCCGTTTGGTTGAATATTCAGTCAAGCACTTATCCATATTATCCACGCCGCCTTTATGTTTGTTATAATCAAGTATGAGCAATGGTTTCCGTTTTGGACCTGCAGTTTCTGTAGTGTCGTGGCAAGTAGACAGCATCACAACAGCCTTATTTTTTTTTGGGACGTATGAGCACATCGTCATGTTGTTACAGAATCCAAATAGCGTAGACTCTGCTTCACGTCCTTTAGGATTGGCAAATGATGCTGGCACGAACATACGCCTTTTGTTGCAAGTGCCCAACAAAGCCAAACTGTTGTCCACCATCAAAGTTTTTGCTAAGTTATATGTTGTAAAGAAATTGTCGCATACCACTGTTCGCCCACTTCCACCAAAATTGTTGACAGCTAAGTCCTTCACAACACGCTCACCAACGTTTCTTTCACGTTCGCCGGACGCTGCCATTCCAGTATAAATTTGACCCTGTATTGAAAAAATAAAAATTGAAAAATGAAATTTGAATTAGTCATTTAGTTTATTTGCAACAAGTTGATATAATAAAATGAATGTATGAACACTGATTTACCTGCACGGGATATGATGAAATGGCGTCGCAGACCCACCACACTTTTATTCCATATTTGGATGGTTTGGATGGAATGTACTGTGTGAAGCCAGTTCCACCACGATATGGGTATAATTGCTCATCTACGGTAACGTTTGTGCCACATATATAATACTTGCGCAGAGTGGCATTTAGCATCAGGAATACGTCTGTAATTGCAGCTGCCTTATCATTTTGTTTGCGTGCATTCCGAGTGTTTCCATTATCAAAGCGTATGAAGCGGCTGATTGCCCAAAATCTGCGTAAGCTCATTGATGCACGAAATAATGGATGTGAAGTTGTTTTCCACAGGTCAGTGGTATGAACATAACCGGAATGACATACGCCAGCCATTAAAAGCACACCCAAATATGCACGAAATTCTACTTCAGTTATAGGCACCCATATTCGTGGTTCCGCATCTGGATGCTGCTCATTGTACGCATCAAAAGTTTGCCTTGCCTTTCTATTTGATTCTCGAATAATTACATCACATATTTCATTTGACATCATAAGATTGAAGGTTTCTGCCATTGTCAAGCCATTTGTCGATGGCACTGGTCCAGGATTGCGACTTCTTAGAACGTTGTGCGCACGTATTCGTCCAGGTATTGGTGGTATTGACGACCATACATTGCCATCTCTTGCCGTATAATAATCACCAGTTTCAAGTGGCGGTTCTTCATACTCCTCGTCTGAATCACTCTCTTCAGAGTCAGAAGCCTCAACAAATGTGCGTATATAGTCACGCTGCTCCTCATACGGTAGTGCATTCAATCGACGCGGAGCTAGCCACTCACCATCTGCCATTTTATTTTCACATTTTATATATTTGCCGCACAAAATAAATTTTTAAGTCTTTACACTTCAAAAATCGCACATAAACTGACTTATGCATACAAAACTACTCAAAACGAAACCTGCGCAAAAAATTATGTTTCTGCCTGCAAAACTGGTTGTGCAAGGGTAGGTAGGCAAGATATTCCCAAATACCCTTTTGTTCCTGTTAGTAGACGTGTTTTCCTACACATTCCAAAAAAAAATGTTTACATTGAACAAATATTTTATGAGTTATAATTATTCTGCGCAGGTACTAAAAATAGCACTATGAGCAAGAGGGGTTGATTTTCAGTTCAAATATAACGGAATTTTGCGAATGAAAATTCAATGTTAATTATTTTTCTTGGTAAAAAGGGATCAAATTACAAGGATTAAAAAAGAATTTGGAAATTGTTAAATTTTTATGGATTTTGGCAATTCCCATTTTTGGTAAAAATGGATTATTTAGGTACCAAATTTTTTTTTTCCCAAATTATGATAAAAGTTTTGTTAACTAGACAATATTTCCAATAAATAAAAAAAAAAAAACCAGAAAATTACAAGAATCCAGGTAGTAGTTAATATTTGTATATCAAAAGCAACTATCTGCCATACAAAACGTATGAAGTACCCGGGTACATCTACTGTCGATGTGGATAAAACCCAACAGCTGTTGACACAACGGTTAAGCCGGTAGCTGTTGAACAGTACAGACCATTTTAGCTGGTAGATGTAGAACAGTACAGATCAGTTTTAGCCGGTAGCTGTAGAACAGTACAGACCAGTTTTAGCAGTTGCTGTTGATCAGTACAGACCAGTTTAGCAGATAACTGCTAAAACTGATCTGTACTATTCAACAGCTACCGGCTAAAACTGGTCTGTACTATTCAGCAGCTAACTGCTAAAACTGGTCTGTACTGTTCAACAGCTACCTGCTAAAACTGGTCTGTACTGTTCAACAGCTACCTGCTAAAATGGTCTGTACTGTTCTACAGCTACCGGCTAAAACTGATCTGTACTGTTCTACATCTACCAGCTAAAATGGTCTGTACTGTTCAACAGCTACCGGCTTAAACTGATCGATAATCAATCAATCAATCACAATATCGATAATCAATCAAACAATAATTCAATATGAATGAAATATTCAATAAGGCCTTTCAAATCATCTGAAAGTCATCGATCATAGTTATAAGTGGTGCTGCACATTTTCCGAATCGTTCATCATATGGATTGGTACAACGTGGGTTCTTGCCTTGATATATGTCAAAATTTATCATGTAGCCGTTTGGCCGATTGGTTTACCTTTAAAAAACTGCTTGCAACCGTGTCGTCCATTGTCATCGTAAGATAAATGTTGTGTTGGGTGATAGTTCTTCAACATATTTGACTTGAGATGGTCCGTAATTGGACGTAGCTTCCATAGCTTATCTTGGTTATAAAAAGATGTGACCAAATTGGACTCAAAATGTAGTGTAATTAATATAAATAATATTTTAATAAAGAAGTTTAGCTATTTATTTAGTAACTTTAGATTGCCTATTTTTATTAGTAAAACAGCCTCATCAACAACAACAACCACAACAACAACAAGAGTAAGAACAACAACAACAACAACAACAGTAAGAACAACAACAAGAACAAGAACAACAACAACAACAACAACATCAGTAAGAACAACAATAGCAATAGTAAGAACAACAACAACAAGAACCATTATAAAAAGCAGCCGATTATGGGCGTTCACTATGAACGCAGCCTTAGCTTATATTAGCTTAGGTTAGCTTAGCTTAGTTTTTGACATATCAACTTTAAATTCTTATCTTCTTTTTTTGCCCTTGCACTTGACCGCAAAAATTGTTTATTTATTTTAGAAGTAACACAAAAACATGTTGAACTTGTACATTGCTGCCTTATCTTGAACTTGCGGGTTATGAGTGCGCTTACTATGAAGCTTGGCTCTTATCACTTTAACCTTGAAATTAGTATTGAAATTGAAATTAAATAAAATTAAAATCCGTACCAGGATGGGTATGGGTGACGTCATCGGCATACAATAACATAAGTCGACTTCTAAAATGTTCTCGACGTTTCTGCATCTCGAAGCTTCTAGAAACTTCCTGACTCTTCTTGGTTGCGGGGTATTTCGTTTACTTAAAATAAAATACAGCGGCGGAGAAGTTGCTGGGTATAAGTGACTTGGCCGGTGGTTATTACGCGGGGGGTTGTTACCCGATGGCCCCCAACTGACGAATAGATATTTATATACGCCTATGTTTTTTAATGGTTGGCATCTAATATATAAACTACTTACACAAATCTAATACACGCGCCTAATACTTACCGACTTTATTAAATTTATAAACATTTCTTTAACCTCTTCAACCTTCGCCGTACCTAAATTGCTTCATTCCAAATAAATATATATATTTTCACAAAGCAAGTTGACCAGCAAAATTTGAGTCTTGCTGTAACTAATGCGAGGGTTAAGAAAAAAACAAAACATGCAAACACTGATAAGAACTCGCTTGACTACCACTACCGATAATGTAGTGTATAAAATTATGAACAACGCTTAAAAAAGCAAAGACTTACCCCAAACTTGCCAATTTTTAAAAGATTAAAGCAAAGACATATACCAAACTTGCCAAAGATAAAAAGCTTAAAGCAAAGACATACCCCAAACTTGCTAATTTAAAAGTATAAATAAAGCAAAGACATACACCAAACTTGCTAATTTTAAAAAGCTCAAAACAAAGACTCCCACCTAATACTTACCAACTTTATTAAATTTATAAACATTTATTTCCCCTTCAACCATCGCCGTATCTAAATTGCTTCAACCCATATTAATACATATATTTTCATATAGCAAGTCATATCATTTCAGCTAAAGTCAGCCAGCAGAATTTGAGTCATTGCTATAACTAATGCTAGGGTTATGAAAAAAATCATAAAACATACAAACACTGATAAGAACATGATCAACGCTTAAAGCAAAAACAACTTGCGGTTTTTTTGTCTGTCCGTCCACCAGCACAAGCAGAAATCCATTCATACTTGAGTGCCGGGCATGACGTCATCGGCTTGCACCACCGCGCCACCTGCGCCAGAACGAACATATCGTATCTACTCCACCTAACTAATTTAGGATTTGGTTATTTGATCGAAAAGAGCCAGGTCAACGGTTTGTGATCCGTTTCAATTGTGAATTTCCGTCCGAAAAGATACGGTCTTAAATATTTGGTGGCCCAAACGATTGCTAATAATTATTTTTCTTTTGTACTGTAATTAAGATGCGTGAAGCGTAACAAATTGGATGGTTTCCTTGGGACAAAATTTCTCCAAGGGCATAATTGCTCGCGTCTGTGGTAAATTTCATCTGTTTCAAAGTTTTGGGGATAGGCAATTTGAGTACACACTCGATCTTTTTAAGATTTGGTTTGATACCAGTTGGAGTGACAATATGTCCAAGAAACTCTGTTTCTCGTTTAAAAAGTTCTGATTTGTCTAATTAGATTTTTTGGTTGGCTTCGCTTAATCTTTGGAATATTATATTGGAATAATAATATGTTCTTGTAGAGATGTGGAGAATATGATTATGTCGTCTAGGTATGCTAAATAAATTTTATTGATATAATCGCTAAGTATATTATTCATGAGTCTTTGAAACATAGCCGGAGCTGTCTTCAACCCAAATGGCATACGTAAGAACTTATGCCCATTTTCAACACTAAAAGCTGTCTTGTGAATTACTGTGTTGACTTGCTTTGTCGTCGAATAATTCCTGAATTTGCTTCTGGACTTCCTCCTGGTGGACGTAAGGGTACCTGTACGACTTAGCAAATATAAGGAATGTAAGGATCCTGTGCTTTATAGCACTTGTAAATGATAACTTGCTATTCTCTTGGTAAAATGTATTTTCTTATTTTTGTAATAAGTTTTAGTAAACATGATTTTTCTTGGGTATTCAAATGTTCAAATTTAATACTTATTACATTAAAGTTGGTATGGTCTACCAAACGGTCTAGTTCAAACGGGATATTAATATTTTCCCTATTTATTTCTAAATTATCAATCCCTTCTGTTAAGGTTTCTGGAATTATAATCGATATTGCGGCTCCCGTGTCTATCATAAATCTCAATTTTCTTTTTTGTGGTTTTACTTCTATATATGGTATTGATTGTCCGAGGCTGTTGATTGAAAATTGTCTACTTTGTTAATGTCCATAGGTTCTACTGGGGGTTGGGGGTTATGATTGTTATTAAATTTTTGTGCATTTGTTTGAAAAGCATTACTAGAATTTGGGTTGCAAAAATGTTGTCGGTTAGAATTATTGGAACGTTATTGAAAGTTATTCTGTTGTTGTCGGTGGTAGTTATTTTGTTGTCAGTTGGTACGATATGGGGGTTCTGGGTCAGGAGCAAAGAGGAGTGGGTTCGTATTTGTTCGTAAGTGTTCAGGTCTCATTCGGATGGCTTCGTTTGCCTTGTGTGTTGTTATTGTTTAAGCAAGTGGTCTTACACATTTTATAGATATGTGTGTGTATTGTTATTGTTTAAGCATGTGCACATACCAGAGTTAAGAAAACCCGCACCGGGAGCACACATGTACACACATTTTAGCACTTGCACCAACCAGTGTGCTGACGAGTTGCACCCAGCACAGCACCAATAACTGTGCTGAGTAAAAATTGTTTGACCGCACTGCGGTGCCAGTGCTTTTCCAATAGCACCAGCACACTTTATTCGGAGCTGGTGGCAAACAAAATAGCACGTTCACATGTGCGGGGTGAAATTATTTTTGCCCCGGCACAATTTTGTCTCGAACGAGCTCGGACCCGGAGCTGAAGTCGGAGCGCAGCACCTGTGTGCTTGCCGGGGCACGCTAATGTGCTTGCCGGTGCATTGTTTCGGGGGCTCGTTTCGGTGACTAAAAACTGTTAGTTGCGGTGGGAAAATTTTTAGGGGCTAGGCTTGCGATATAAAAATATGTTTTAAATGGACAGACAGTAGTTATAAGGGGGTCACTGATTTAATATCTGACGTTAGAAAATCAAAATATTTTTAACAGTCCCATAAAAATGTTTTATGTTAATTTACAAGTTTTATACATGTGTTGTTGGTATGAGCGAGTCGGTAATTTAATATCTGATCTCAGCAATGGAAAACAATTTTTTTACACTAGGGTGGTCCCATAAAACTGTTTTTTGTTAATTTACAAGTTTTATACATGTGCTAGTAGTATAATGGAGTCGCTGACTTAGTATCTGATGTAAGCATTGGAAATTTTTTTTTTCACTAGGGTGGTCCCGTAAAACAGTTTTTTGCAAATTTACAAGTTTTATACATGCGTTCTTAGTATTGTAACGAACCCTCCAGTTCGTTTGTAATTGCTGGGGTAGGCTCAGCGAGTAACCAAGGGTTCAATACAAAAAATTTATAACACCGTAGTCTTCGTTTTAAATTTACAAGTAATCTTTCTTTGACGTTTCTTTTATATATTTAATACTATTACTACAATAGTATTAGGTTATAAATGTAGTTATTCAAAATATTAAGATTTTTTTTATATATATTATAAAATAAAACAATATTCAAAATATTAATACTTCTGTAATTATTATTGTTTAGTAATATAACATAAAATGAATTAATTATATTACTTTTTCGACTCCGTGTATTAACTTAGATGAGGTGTAACAACCTAGGCTAGAAGGGTGTAAGCGCCTTCACTATATACAATAACCTGCGCTTAAAGGGTGTGAACGCCTTTACTATGAAAACTGAGCTTAAAGGGTGTAAACGCCTTTACTGTGAGTACCCTGAGCTTAAAGGGTGTAAACGCCTTTACTATGAAAACCTGAGCTTAAAGGGTGTGAACGCTTTTACTATGAATACCGTGCTTAAAGGGTGTAAACGCCTTTACTATGAAAACCTGAGCTTAAAGGGTGTGAACGCCTTTACTATGAATACCCTGTGCTTAAAGGGTGTAAACGCCTTTACTGAGAAAACCTGAGCTTAAAGAGTGTGAACGCCTTTACTATGGAAACTGAGCTTAAAGGGTGTAAACGCCTTTACTGTGAGTACCGTGAGCTTAAAGGGTGTAAACGCCTTTACTATGAAAACTGAGCTTAAAGGGTGTAAACGCCTTTACTGTGAGTACCCTGAGCTTAAAGGGTGTAAACGCCTTTACTATGAAAACCTGAGCTTAAAGGGTGTGATCGCTTTTACTATGAATACCGTGCTTAAAGGGTGTAAACGCCTTTACTATGAAACCTGCTTAAAGGGTGTAAACGCCTTTACTATGAAAATCTGAGATTAAAGGTTGTGAACGCCTTTACTATGAAAACCTGAGCTTAAAGGGTGTGAACGCCTTTACTATGAGAACCTGAGCTTAACTGACCTAAGTCTTTGCACATGTGCACGCGACAGTCTGTTTAAGACTGACTTTACTATGCTAGTACGCCGCTTTTTATTTGCTTGCGCTGTTTTTATGTTTCATTGTTCGGTTGTTTTGTGTTCATGCATGTGTATGTGGATATTTATTCGTTTGCGAATGTTATTTTAACATCAGTTGGCTATACAATACAAAGTGTATATTGTTAATAATTTTTATAATTTTATTTATATATATATTAATTTATAATTTAATAATATTTTATATACATTATTTACATGCTATTTGTGAGACAGAAATTGGTACATAATTTCTTGTGCTCATACTCCCCCTTTTCTTTCCCCGTGTGCGATGACCATCACGTGACCTGTCTTCGAGATCCTGACTCTTCCTTCTATCACTCTTCGTCTTTAGCGTTTCATTTGATTTGGTATGTGTTTATTTACTGTTTTTAGCACTAATGATTTGATGCTGTAGATGCTCCTGTGATGATGTGGCTGCCGCCGATGACGCTGCGCTAGCGCTGCTAGCTAGGTGACGCAGGTGCTGCTGCGCTTCTTCGATATTGATAACTGCTTCTGCTGTGCTGGCAGTTGGTGACGCGGGTGCTGCTTTGCTGGCAGTTGGTGGCGCGGGTGCTGCTGCGCTGGCTGTTGGTGACGCAGGTGCTGCTGCGGTGTTACCAACGCAGGTGTTGCCACGCGGATGTTGATGTCGTAGCTGTTCTTCCTATCCATTGGCTGTGTCTTCATAATAATTTTTAAGTTCGCTTATATGACTGGTGCGCGTTTTTGTCGTTGTTGGGCTACGCAATTGAACGATGACGGCCGAAATGAACCCGCTTACTGTGCTTGGCCCGTGATATTTTGGAGCTTGTTTGGATGCGAAGTTATCCACAGCTTTAGAGAGGTGGTGTTCTTTCACGAGCACTTGGTCTCCAATCTGTGGGATCCATTTACGTCGGCGTAAATTTTAGTGCCTTGCTTGATCCTGCGCTGCGCGATCCATATTGCGGCGTACGATTTTGAAGATCTCCTGTAATTGAGGTGCTTTTCCGTTTAGTGGATGAGAGGTTTGCCCAGTGCCTAGAGTGTATTGATCGTAGAGAGCATTAGGAAGCCCAAGATCTCGTGCTTGGATCAAAAAGGCGGGACTGTAACCTGTCGAGTCAGATACGCTGGTGCTGATGGCGAGAGATACTTCGGGTAGTTGTTTATCCCATGTTCGGTGATCATTGCCAGTCAATTGTGCTATCATTCGTTTGATGGTTTGGTTCACTCGCTCTGTTGGGTTCTCTTGCGGGATGTAGCGTGCCGTGAATTGATGTCTTACTCCCATGTCTTTTAGAAACCTTATGAATCCTTTCGAAGTGAATTGCGCTCCGTTTTCCGTGATCAAGACCTTTGGTGTTCCAAAACGTGCTAGTATTCGCTGTCTGAAGGCTTTTCTGAGGGTGTCACTGGTAGCTTTTCGGAGCGGTATCATCTCGGTCCACATTGAGAATCGATCGAAGAATACCAAAATCCATGAGTTTCCATGATTTGATATAGGTAATGGTCCGATGAAGTCAGCGCACAGCATGCTGCATGGCTCTTCTGCAATCTGGGAAAGCATCTTTCCTGCTGCCCGCTGCTGATTCGGTTTGTACTGTTGACATGATGTAAACCTCCGCACGTATCTGCTTATGTCTCTGAACATATCAGGCCAGTAGTACCGATTTGTAATTCTTGCAATATTCTTGCGGATACCCATACAGCCAGCGCTTGGGTCGTCGTGGTTTTCTTTGAGCACTTTGTCCCGATCAAAACTAGGAACACAAAGCTTCCAAGGCGCACAGACTTCATCGTTTGTGGTTGCCGGAATATGACGGTATAGCATGCCATTTTCTTTGCCATAGCCACTTGCAAGTGAGAGGGGTACTTCCTGTTCTATATTTATAGAGCGTCTGCAACTACGTTTAATTTGCCCTTTCGATACTGGATGTCAAATGTATATTGCTGTAGTTCCAAAGCCCATCTAGCTATGCGCCCTGAAGGATTTTAATGACGGAATTTAACCATTTCAAGGAGAGATGGTCGGTGATGACCGTAAACTTATATCCTTCTAGATGGAGTCGCATCTTGCGAATAGCCCATACGATGGCCAAACACTCCTTTTCAGTTGAAGAATAGTTTTTCTCTGCCTTGTTGAGATGTCTGCTTGCATATGCTATAACTCTTTCGTTATCATCGTGTTCTTGCATGGGGACTGCTCCTAAGTCATAATCACTAGCGTCTGTCTGCAGTTTAATTTCTTTGCATAGTCTGGGCATGCCAGTACTGGCTTTTGTTAATATTGTTTTAAGCGTTTCGAATACCTGTTGTTGGTCTTCTCCCCACTTTCAATGTTTTTCTTTCTTCAATAACTCCATTAGTGGGTGAACAACCTCTGCGAACTCAGGTACAAAGCGTTTATACCAGGAAGCGATACCTAAGCAGTGGCTTAATTGTTTTAGTGTCGTCGGTGGTTCAAGTTCCCGTATTGCGGATACTTTGTCCAGGTCCATGTGAATACCTTTATCGCTGACCACGTGACCTAGATACTTTAGTTCCTTTTTGAAAAATTCACACTTTTCCACATTGATCTTCAAATTCGCTGCTTGTAATCTCCTCCAACGAGGTTACGATCACTATGATGTCGTCTAGATAAGCAAATGCGTGCGGTTTAATGTCTGGACTGATGAAGTTCTCGTCCTGGTACTGTGAATGCAGTGCATGGCGTACTACTTTCCTCCATAGGAATTTGCCAGTAGCTGTTTTTCAAGTTTAGTGTGCTTATGAAGTTAGCACTTTTAAATCAGTCCAGAATATGGTGAGTTGGTGGAATGGGTATGCGTCGGGGATCGATTTTGCATTAAGCTGTCGATAGTCGACACAAAGTCTCCACTTTCCGGTTTTTTTTTTAACCAAGACGATAGGTGCACTATGCGGCTACGCGATGGCTCGATACACCCTTTGATAATCAATTCGTCGATTTCCTGGTGAATTACTCCTTGCATTGCGGAATTTCTTGGAAAATATCTTTGCTTGATAGGCTGCTCTACCCTCATGATGATCTTGTGTGCCGTAATTTTAGATACTCCTGTTAGGTTTTAAAATTTTTAAGTTCTGCGCTCATAAGCTTGTTTATTATATCTTCTAGGTTTGGATTGTTCATCCCTGGTTCCAATCCATCTTCTCGTACAACTGCATAGCACGCTGTTTTAGGTTCTATTGTCTGATTTCTGGGTTTCTAAAGAGTGAATATGCTCACCACATTGTATCTTTGTTTCCATTTTGATTAGAAAGTCCATGCCTAAGATGAGATCATCGATTACTTCCGGTAGTATGATTAACTCTGTTTCGATATGTCTTTCTGCGAGTCTGATGTTGATTTTTAGCTCCTGAGTTACCTCCTTCGTGGTACCATCAGCCACGCGTATGCGTGTGAGTATGCTTTCGATTTTTCCTGCTTCTTGGACGTGAACCGCCAGTGACCTGCTGATAAAACTTCGTGTTGCTCCGGTGTCGATTGTTGCCTCCACCATATGGTTACCTAATGTAACTAATGCGGCAACATAATTTCCGTTTTGTCTTATGTCGTCTAGTTGCGAAGTTGATCGACCTGGGTATCCGCTTGTACTCGCCGTGAACGGTACCCCGGGTAGTTTCCCGATTGTCTTCTGCAGCAGTTGATAGTAAGAGTGCCCCTTCTTCCACACTCCCAGCAAAAGTTAAGCGTGGGGTTCCTACACTAATACTTGAAGTGACCATCTTGTCCACAACGTCGGCATGCTGTTCGCGGGTTAATGGGATGCTCTGTTACCTGTGTCATCACGAGTTGATTTTCTTCTCGACTTCGTGGGGGTGTTGTTCTCGGTTTGATTGGGTGTTCTGTTACCTGTGTCATCATGCGGTTATTTTCTTCTCGGCTTCGTGGAGGTGCTGTTCTGGTCGGCAATGGATCCGTTCGTAGGCTCTCAAAGTCGTCTGCGAGGCTGATCAGCTCTTCGAGTGTTTCAAAGTCCTTCCTTTTTATGTAGAGCTAATGCTTCTGGAGACTGTTGCGGTAAATGCGCTCTAGTTTTTCTGCTTTGGAATGTTGCTCATTACGCATTAAATTTTGTAGATCGATGAGGCAATCTTTAAATGTGTCCCTTGACCGTTGGTGTCGTTGTCGAATACCATCTTCTAGCCGTTCAAAGTATTTGGCCGGCAAAAAGAATTGTAAGAAGTTTTCCAATATTTGTCCCATTCCTGCCACTGTTGGTTATTGTTTCGGAACCATTTCAGTGCATTGTCTTTCAGAAGTTCAGTCATTGTTCGCGGTAAGAGGTTCCAATGGTTCCTTGCTGCCATCATATTTGATGGCCCATTTCCTGACTTTGTCTATGACCGCGGCGTACGATGGTTGGTTCGCTGCTGTATACTCTGCGTGTGAAGTCGATGCCTGCTCGTCTGCCTCTGTTGAATTGTGTAGGTGGGGTGGACTGCCTGTTTCAGTGGGCGGCATCTCTAGAGTTGGTAGGTCGGTGAATTTTGCCGGTGATGGTGTTCTTGAATGTTTCGTTTCAAGCTCTAGGAGACGTTGTTCTAGTCTTGGCTTCGGTCCTTGTTCTGTGATGAAGGTTGCAAAATTTTTACGGGATTCTTAAACAGTACCGGTATTTTTAAATCCAAATTCCCCTGCGTAAATTTGAAGCTCGTCTTTTCGCAGAAAGTACACCATGAGGAACTGACCATTTTCTTGCGTGTTCTATTTCTGGATATATGTGCTATTTTTTTTTTTCTTCTTTTTTTTTCTTTCCCTTGACTTTAAAGTCCCTGCTCGGACGCCATTTGTAACGAACCCTCCAGTTCGTTTGTAATTGCTGGGGTAGGCTCAGTGAGTACCCAAGGGTTCAATACAAAAAATTTATAACACCGTAGTTTTAGTTTTAAATTTACAAGTAATCTTTAGTTGACGTTTCATTTATATATTAAATACTATTAGTACAATAGGATTAGGTATTAAATGTAGTTATTCAAATTAATAAGATTATATTTTATATATATTATAAAATAAAACAATATTAAAAATATGAATACTTCTGTAATTATTATTGTTTAGTAATATAACATAAAATTAATTAATTATATTATTATTTATTATTATTATTATTTTCTTAGATGGGGTGCAACAACCTAAGGTAGAAGGGTGTAAACGCCTTCACTATATAGAGTAACCTGCACTTAAAGGGTGTAAACGCCTTTACCGTGAGTACCATGAATTTTAAGGGTGTAAACGCCTTTACTATGATCACCCTGAGCTTGAAGGGTGTGAACGCCTTGACTATGACAACCTGAGCTTAAAGGGTGTGAACGCCTTTACTATGAAAACTGAGCTTAAAGGGTGTAAATGCCTTTACTGTGAGTACCCTGAGCTTAAAGGGTGTTAACGCCTTTACTAAGAAAACCTGAGCTTAAAGGGTGTGAACGCTTTTACTATGAATACCGTGCTTAAAGGGTGTAAACGCCTTTACTATGAAAACCTGAGCTTAAAGGGTGTGCACGCCTTTACTATGAATACCCTGTGCTTAAAGGTGTAAACGCCTTTACCGAGAAAACCTGAGCTTAAAGAGTGTGAACGCCTTTACTATGAAAACCTGAGCTTAAAGGTTGTGAACGCCTTTACTATGAAAACCTGAGCTTAAAGGGTGTGAACGCCTTTACTATGAATACCCTGTGCTTAAAGGGTGTAAACGCCTTTACTACGAAAACCTGAGCTTAAAGGGTGTGAACGCCTTTACTATGAAAACCTGAGCTTAAAGGGTGTGAACGCCTTTACTATGAATACCCTGTGCTTAAAGGGTGTAAACGCCTTTACTACGAAAACCTGAGCTTAAAGGGTGTGAACGCCTTTACTATGAAAACCTGAGCTTAAAGGGTGTGAACGCCTTTACTATGAGATCCTGAGCTTAATTGACCTAAGTCTTTGCACATGTGCACACGACTGTGCTCTGTTCAAGACTGACTTTACTATGCTAGCAAGCCGCTTTTTATTTGCTTGCGCTGTTTTTCTGTTTCATTGTTCGGTTGTTTTGTTTACATGTATGTGTATGTGTATATTTATTTGATTGTGAATGTTTTTTAACAACAGTTGGTTATATAATACAAAGTGTATATTGTTAATAACATTTATAGTATAAGTTATATATATTTCAATTTATAATTTAATAATATTTTATATACATTATTTACATGTAATTTGTGGGACAGAAATTGGTACATAATTTCGTGTCCCCACAGTATAATGGAGTCGCTGACGTAGTATCTGATGTTAGCATTGAAAAATAATTTTTTACACTAGGGTGGTCCCATAAAAATGTTTTATGTTAATTTACAAGTTTTATACATATGTTGTTGGTATGAGCGAGTCGGTAATTTAATATCTGATCTCAGCAATGGAAAACAATTTTTTTTGCACTAGGGTGGTCCCATAAAACTGTTTTTTGTTTACATGTTTTATTCATGTGTTGGTAGTATAAGGGAGTCGCTGACTTAATATATGATGTCAGCAATGAAAAAAAAATGTTTACACTAGGGTGGTCCTATAAAACTGTTTCTTGATAATATACAAGTTTTATTCATGTGTTGGTAGTACAAGGGAATCGCTGACTTAATATATGATATCAGCATTGAAAAATACTTTTTATCACTAGGGTGGTTGGTAGTACAAGGGAATCGCTGACTTAATATATGATATCAGCATTGAAAAATACTTTTTTTCACTAGGGTGGTGCCATAAAACTGTTTTTTGTGTAAACAATTTGTTGTTCATTGCTGACATCATATATTAAGTTAGCCACTCCCTTAAACTACCAACGCATGAAAAGAAACTTGTAAATTAACAAAAAACAGTTTTATGGGACCACCCTTGTTTACGAATTTTTTTTCATGGCTGACATCATATTTTAAGGCAGCGCCTCCTTTATACTACCAACACATGAACAAAACTTGCGAATTAACAAAAAAGTGTTTTATGGGACCACCCTAGTGTAAAAAACTATTTTTCAATGCTTACATCAAATATTAAGTCACCGACTCCCTCGTACCAACAACACATGAATAGAGCTTGTAAATTTTAAAAAAACTGTTTTATGGGACCACCCTAGTGTAAAAAATTATTTTTCAATGCTGACATCGGATATTAGGTCAGTGATTCCTTTATACTACGAGCACGTGAACAAAACTTGTAAATTAACAAAAAACAGTTTTATGGGACCACGCTAGTGAAAAAAAAAATATTTTTCAATGCTAACATTAGATACTAAGCAGTGATTCCATTATACAACCAACGCATGTATAAAACTTGTAAATTTACAAAAAACTGCTTTATGGGAGCCCCTAGCAGGGATGATATTTTTTGTGGGTTTTGGGGCTTTTTTGAGCCCTTTTAATTTTAAAGACCCCGAAGCCCTTTTTAGTCGTTTTAGGCCCTATTGAAAAAAATTTAACCGAAAAATTATCGCATTTTCTGACAAGAAAAGTTTAATGGCTAATGTTTGTTGACAACATTTGTGTATTATGCCATCATTCTACAAATTTAAAATTTGGAGGTAGAAAATGGAGGTAGGAAATATCGCCTACAGAAAAATCGCAAAAAAAAGTTAAATTAAAAAAAAAATTAAAGAAAAATGTAAGAAATGCACCCAATAAAAACGAGAATATACCCAATATTTTGGAAGAATTGCTTAAAATGCAATCATGTGGAGTCGGAGTGCTTGGCAAGAATAAGCTCTCTTTAATTTATAAAATTAAAAGATCTGGAGAAAGGAAAAAATATTATTTATTAGTAATTATCAAAAGGTATGACTACCGCGGGACGGGGACCGATTTTAGCTAAACACTATCACTCGAAAACTGTTCTCATTATTAAATTACATTAAACATTACATTACATAACATTACACCAAACATTTCCCGGTCATTGTTTGATAATATTTCATCTGTCGGTCTGTCAGTTGTTAATGATATCATACCTACCCGTTTTTCGTCTAGTGATAGTCCTAGTCTTCTTGATTATTTTATAGTGTCTGATGTCTCGTCTGTCTTGATGTTTGATCAGATATACTTTGTATCTGATCATGATCTTATATTCTGCACACTTGACATATCTTTATCACATTCTATAACGTCAAACGTGTCTTCGTACTATGACTTTAAGTCCATTGATTCGGCAGCCCTTTTTCAGGATGCATCTTTAGTTCCCTGGAATCAGGTTTGGTTCAGTCCAACCGTTGAGGAAAAGCTGGCGATTTTCTCAAACTCTGTCAATGCCTTTTTTCATAAACATGTTCCTATTATAACTGTCACCATCAAAAATATGTCCTGTCCATGGTTTACAAGTCATGTTGAGCATGCTTTAAAAAAGTGAAATAAGTTGCATAATATATGGAGAAAACAACCTACGCCAGATAAATGGGAAAAATATAGGTGCTCGAGGAATGCTGCTACTCTGATAATGAGGAATTCAAAAAGGAAATATTATTCTGTTAAACTGAAGGCATCCCTCTCATCTAAAGTTTTGTGGAATAACTTGAAGAAGCTTGGTATATGCAATAAGGTAGTCTCTGAATGTCATATTGATCCTGATGTTCTCAATGATTTTTTTCTTTCTAATTCCTCAAATCTTCAAAATGATCAGTATGAATTTTTAAGTCCTCCTGCTGAGCAAACCTTTCAATTTACTTGTGTTAGTGAGGTTGATGTAGCAAAGTCCATAATGAATGTTAAATCTAATTCAGTTGATGAAGATGGAATACATATAAAATTCATAAAAATTATTCTTGGTCAAATTCTAAGCCCTTTTACACATATTGTTAACCACTGCCTCACTACTTCCTCATTTCCTGGCTCCTGGAAAGTTGCAACTGTTACACCTGTGGCTAAAAAAAATGCTGCTTCCGAGCCTAAAGACTTCCGGCCCATAAGCATTTTGTCGTCTCTATCCAAAGTCTGTGAAGCTCTTATGGCTGAACAAGTGTCGGTATTCCTAACGACTAATAGTCTCCTCTCTCCACTTCAATCTGGATTTCGTGCTGGCCACAGCTGCTCAACAGCTACAGTAAAAGTTCTGGATGATATACGGTGCTCGTATGATAAGAGTTTGGTTACGTTACTATGTTTGCTCGATTTCTCCAAAGCGTTTGACTCAGTTAATCACTCACTTCTTTGTCTTAAACTTAAACATATCTATGGATTTTGTGAAAGTGCTGTTAATTTTGTAAAAAGTTACCTAACCAACAGAGCTCAAAGGGTAAAGGTTAACAATAGATTCTCACAGTATAAGTTAATTGACAGCGGGGTCCCCCAAGGATCAGTTCTTGGCCCTCTACTATTTTCAGTTTTCATAAATGACATTTTTCTTAACTGCAAGTACTCCATAATGCATGCATATGCTGACGATGTGCAACTTTACTTATCTGGTAGTACTAACCTCTTGAAAGATTTGGTGTGCAGGATGAATGAAGACTTGCTTAGAATAAGCCAATGGGCTCAGAGAAATGGTCTCCTGTTGAATGCACTAAAGTCTTATGTGTTACCTATTTGCAAAAGTGAAATTATTTTTGACGATATTCCTAAACTATTAATAGGTGACAAGAATATTAAGGTAGTTAGAAGTGTGTGTAACCTAGGTTTCAACATAAATTGTACACTCACATGTACTGACCACATAAGCAGCGTCGTTCGTAAAATTTATTATGTCTTGCGTAATCTAAGGATGTCGGCAGAGTATACACCTATTGATACAAGGAAAAAACTAATAATTCAACTAGTTCTTCCTGTGATCACATTCTCTGAGCTTGTGTATAGCAAGTTGGACTCACGGTCTCGGCTTAAATTAGAAATTGCATTTAATCATGCTACCCGTTACGTTTATGGTTTGCGCAAATTCGATCACTTGGCTCAATTCAGGAATTGTTTGCTTGGTTGTGATATTATTAGTTACCTAAATGCCAGAAATTGCATTTTTCTGCACAAGCTGATAAAACTAAAAACACCCTCATACTTGTATGAAAAATTACAATTTGGTCACTCGCGTAGAAGTCATATGCTTACTTTGCCGAATTTCAACTTCCTAAATTCAACAAGATTATTTTTTATTAATGCTATCAGGTTATGGAATTCGTTACCAACTAACTTAAAATCAATTGTTGGAAATGAACGTTTCAAGAATGCCATAGTTGAGTACTTCTCACAGAACATAATATAAATATTCAGTTTATTTGCTCCTATATCTATCCTCTAATAACTTTTACTCTACTTTTTTCTTAATCACGTCCTCTAATTTTTGCAACTAACTTAGTCTTTCAAATCTAATTCTCCTTATATTTTATGTATGATAATTTAAACTTGCAATAATTTAACCGTTAAATTTTAAATTACAGAATTTGTTATTGTTACACCTTTGGCTTTCAATTCTCTAATGTTTTCACTTAAGTTAATTAAAATAATTAATTTTAACTTATTTTAATGTCTATTTTACATGTATCTCTCACTTATTTCTCAGTTAAAATTTTAAATCTCAAGATGTTATATAATTCTTTAATTACTTAACCTTTGTGCTTAAAAAGAACATAGTTCTTACTGTACTAATTATCAATAAATATCAAATATCAAATATCAATTATATTTAACATTTATTAAACTAAGTTAAGTGAAGTAAGTTCCGTTATATACAGTCATGGTAACATAAAAAGCATACTTTTTAGCAATGACAACTACAAATTTATTTTCTTTCCCAAGTCATAAGAGCGAGCCCTGAAGGCTCCATCGTAGTCCTGACAATGCTTTAATATACATACAAATTAGTCAATTTTGTCAACAATTCAATATTTACGCTAATAAAATGAGGCCAGTACCAATTCTCTAAATCCTGATTTTTTGGTGGAAAATTTAAAACTTATTTCTTGGCGATTGTTTTAACATCTAATCAGATGTAGTTTGACCTAATTTCTTCTTGCAAAATTCTTTATTCTAAAATTGTGGTTATTTATGAAACTATTTTTTGTTAAATTCAGAAGGCATGCTTCAATATAGTTTTTGACAGGAGTGAATATTTTCTACTCAATTTCTTCCCGCTTCATTGATTCGTCTTCTTACAAGTCTTAACGGAGAGTCTACATCAAATTGCTTATTCATTTCTGACATTCTATGACTCTTTCAAGGTGGATAAAACCGATTTGCGATTTATGTGGAAATGCTTTGCAATTTTTATTTATCAAATCTATGATTAAACTTATCAAATTAACGTTTTTTCAAAATTTTTTTGCAGAAATACATTATATCTAAAGTTTGTTTTTGCCATTTTTTGACTTAACTAAATTTTGACACAAATAATGCGTAAAATAAAATGTATTTGAAAAAATCACTTTAAACACTATTAAGATGGAGAGTGATTTAATCATTTACATTAGAGTGTGCTATTTTTGTGATCAACCAATGATCACCATGTTCGGCTTAAACGGCATGAACACAATAAAACACGAAAAGTTAAAATTTTTTTGATTTCCCAAAACTGTTAATTCGAAATTTCAATTATTTTCAGCAAAATGTAAAATAAACTGGACTTGTTGAGATTATTAAAAAGTGTGTTATTTCTGAGACCATGGCATGACCGTGTTACCAAATAGAAAGTCTTCAATATTGAAATGCCACTTTTTAAAACTATAACCAAATGCCCTATTAACGTCAAATTGGCCCAATTTTTGTTTGAATTCTGGCCCTTTTCAACTAAGTCAATATCATGCCTGGCCCCTAGTGTCAAAAATATTTTGTTTTTCTAACGTCAGATATTAAATCAGCGACCTCCTTATAAGTACTGTCTGTCCATTTAAAACATATTTTTAAATCGCAAGCCTAACCCCTAAAAATTTTCCCACCACAACTAACAGTTTTTAGTCACCGAAACGAACCCCCGAAACAGTGCACCGGCAAGCACACAGGCTGCTCTGTGCTGTGCACCGGTGCTGCGCTGCGACTTCAGCTCCGGCTAGCATGTCGGTGCTCGGAGCTTTATGTTTGCGTTTTTCAAATGTGCTTGCTGTTGAGTCCGCAGCACACTGTATAGAGCTCAGGTGCTGGTGCTTTTAGGTGCGCACCTTTCCGAACCCTGGTACATACATAATTTATGTGTATGTATGCATGTTTAAGCAAGTGGACATATTTTGTGTATGTGTGTGTTGTTATTGTGAAGTAAGCATATATAATTTATGTTTATATTGATTGTATAAACTAGTTCACATATTATCATAAACATACTTAGAATTTATCAAAGTAAATTCAGCGGCGGGGATTAAATTGGGTGTTCTACGTTCGGGTCTCATTCGGATGGCTTCGTTTGCCTTGTGTGTTGTTATTGTTTAAGCAAGTATACGCACATAATTTATGTGTATGTATACGTGTTTAAGAAAGCAGACGGACATATTTTGTGTATGTGTGTGTTGTTATTGTTAAGCAAGTAAACACATATAATATATGTTTATATTTATTGTATAAGTTCACATACATACATAAACATAATTAGAACTTATCAAAGTTAATCCAGCGGCGAGGATTTTGGGAGGTGTTATTAACTTGAGCTAATATGATTTAGTAGGGGTGATAATAACCCAAATGGCTCCCAGCTGACGCTTCAATTCTAATTCAAATAATTATTTATATAATCACTCGGTGTGTATCTACCCTGTAGGAAAATCAACTAATTTAAAAGTAGTTGAAAAAGTAGTTTTTTGTCAACCACAACTAGTTGAAATTCTGACTTTTTTCCATAAAACGAACTAATATATTTTGTATGGTGATGTCCGCTAAATAAGTCAATTGACTTTCGTCTGCATATATTTTCAACTACTTGTTAAACTAGTTCAATTTAAATTATTTTTTTAATTACTTTAAAATAACCAATTGAAAACTATTTAATATTCCACTTACTGAAGATGAATTTAAAAGCATAAAAATTTTAAATTTCTATGCATCAAAGAGATCATTTATTTGACTGTTTTGAAATATACATAAATCTTGCCAAAAAAATCATGCCTGGTCGACACAAATAAATTCTGAAATATAAAATCTGAAAGCAAAATGTAAACAAAGTTAAAAGTGATCAGAGTTTTTTAATGAAAAATTGTGAAATGTCGTTCTTTGCGGTGTTTTAATTGATTTTAAAATAATTCAAAAGTGATTCATGCCAAGCCTCATTGCCAGTTAATTCAAAAAAGGACTAGTAATTACATTCAAGGAGCGCAACAGAAGTAAGCTGCGATGGTAGATATAATTTCATTATTCTTTTCTTCATTGGACTATTTCTGCTTCCAACAGGTGATAGTTCCAGAAGCTGGAGGAACTCTGCGCTTATATGTGAGCATGCCTACCACGGAAGCGGTTTACAAAAACGGACACGCCACCGCCTAGGTACATGAGCGAAGGTGCCTATCCAATTGATCGGAATTGTGTGGATACTGCGCCTGTTATTTAACACGAGCCAGCTTTTTGATGCTTCATTTCAAAATATGAGGTAAACAAGCGTGTCAGCGGGATTTTCCACTCTTTGCAACCATCAATCATGGTCGATGGACACACCGATATTCTGCTTAGTGCTTCTTTTAAGTGTCAATCGCAATGAAGTGATGAAACAGACTCGACGCCACGTAGGGAAAGGCGTGCGTCTTTACTACTGAAGTGATGAGGTGTTTGCTGAATGGTTAAGCTATCAATTTCCACACAGAGTCCAAATTGTGCAATGTTTGCTAAACATTACCAGTTTCTAATTTGAATATCTTAAATAATAAAGAATTTTTAATCGTTTCACAGGGTTTTGAGGCAGTTTATCAGTTTTAAAGTGTGTTTACCACGTCTGTCTTGCAGCTCAATGTCGTAAATAAAAAAATATGTCTTTTTGAAACAAAATTTTAGTGAAGCCTAAAGTTAATAATATTTAATAAAATAACATGGTTAAATATATATAAACTTGTAATCTAATAAAAATTTGCAATTAAAACATGTCAAAATCAGATTAGTTGCCGACTTAATATAATTCAAAGTAGTTTATCAACCACTTGTTTTTAAGTAGTATTTCAATTACTTCATATATAATGAAATAAAAACTATTTAGAATTGAAGTGGATACCACCTTAATATAATTCAAAGTACTTCATATACTTAGTTTATTAGTTTATTACTTATAGTTTTAATACTTAATACTTTTAATACTTAATTTATTACTTAAGTTTACTTAGTTTATAGTTTATTTTAAATTATTTTTTTAATTAGTTGTTTTTAAAAACAAGTTAGTTTGTTCCTATAGGATATAAGTAGATGATGTTGCAGTATTTTTTGTTTCATTTCATAAATTGTTTGTTCTTTTAAGCCTCCAAAGTGCTTTATGCATATTACATATAATCGTTTGTACATTGTACGAAAGAAAAAACTGTGTATTTTAGGAAAAAAAAATATATTTATTTTAAATATACGAATGCCGTCCGTTCTTCCATTGTTTCGAAAACAACATAATCTTTTTCCATATAAAAAAATGGAAAAATGTGTGTGTAACGAGTGTGGCCAAATTTACGGCAAAAAATTTTATTTAGATCGTCACATTCGAGTTAAACATAATAATAAAAATTCACAACATTTCCAGTGCGATATTTGTAAGAAAAAATGTTCTCGAAGTGATAATTTAATAGAACATAGGCATAAAACTCTTATCGTTTCTACAAACAGCGGCGCGTATTAGAGTTGCCAGGTGGTCGGGATTCGTTGGGATTGTCCAGGTATTGAAGTGCTTGTCCCGTGTCCCGTTATCGGACAATTTGCCATTGAATATTTTACTTTAAAACAAAATTTACTTTACAAAAGCAATTGTAAGCTCCCATTTCACAGTAATTTGTCTTCAAAATCTGAAAATTGATTTCAAGTCTTTAGCCCTGTATGATACTTCATTAAATTGCTCATTTTTTTGTCATTGAAAATGAAACAAGATCAGTTCAAATAGTACGAATGCATAGGTTCAATTGGTGTGGGTGAGTACGCATATAGTACGAATTGGAGAAAAAATGTGGGACGGACTACATTTTCAATTCAATATTGTTGTTGTTGTAAACAAACCCATTTTAAAAAAATGGATACTGAATTGATGCTTAGTGATAAGTGTAACTAATATTAATTTATTAAATGCAGCTTCTCTTTATAACACCAGAAATAGAAAAGTAACAAAGTTTATCCTTTTCCTTCAATTTATATGTCTCTCCTGCCCACGCGCCACTTATTTTCAGATTTAAAAGTTGGACAAAAAAATTAAGTATACGGACTTAACCAGTGTAAAAGGGTCTTTGGAGTAAAAATGCTTTTAGGCTCATTATATCTGAGCTTTAATGAGGCTAAATATAAATGAATATAAACCAGATGGTGAAAAAATGCTTAAAACAACTCGTACAAATCAAAAATATGTTAAGGGCAGGTTCTTATCTAGAGGTCGAAAAACACGGTGATGTTCCTGATTTTTTTTTCATAGAAGAAAATAAATTAACACCTTTAGCTTTTGGCAGCTATTTATTAATTCTAAAAGTGTAGGAAAATATTTGTTTTGCAGAATAAAAGTGTAATATAAAGCGGCAATACGTCGTCAAACATCACGATAAAAGAGATACCCAAACGGTCTCCATCGAACAGCATGGAGACGTGCATATAATAAAAAATAAAATAAAAAAACCAAAACAGTTTTATAAATAATATAATATTTATTGCAGTTTATACCTATTATATCAACAAATAGTTGAAAATTACAAAAATGGTGGACATGTGAATTTTTAGTACGGTTTTTTTCACATTTTTCGCTCTTTAAAATGCTCAAAAAAATAAATAAAACTAGCTCATATATCTGAATTTAAATAAAGGATCCAATCAATTTTATTAACTTTTTTAGCGACATCTGGTAGTGCCTGAGATAACTTTTCTTACCACAGTATGTTACGGAATACGTGCGTGCGTTTCAAAAAGATTGTTGTGAGATACTTACATTTTGTGTGATACTCTTTTGTGTGCAAAAGTTGGGTTCCTTTCTTATGCGATAAATTTTGTATGCAATCGTTGTCGGCCAAACCGCTTTGGGAACATTACTACATATCATAAACTATGGAAAAATGGAAAAAAAAACAATTGACTTTCTGTGTTGAGTTTCATGAGAACTTCATCTTAAATAAATATAAATATTAAAACACATAACACTTTTTTCGATTCCGCATTTTCAACAATCACCGGATCCACTGAGCAAAAATCACTGATTAAATATTACTTAAACTCCTTTAAGTAATACAAAAACTATAAGAAATAAGAAATTACATTTATATTCGTAGTTTAGTATTTCCTGTAAAATTTAAATAAACAAATTTACTTATTCGGTTTTGTTTAGCTACTCCCCATTTTTTACATTATTTTAATTTTATAAAGCTCTTGTTTTTATTATTTAGTTTTCATTTATGATGATATTGCTAATTCTTTAGATTCAATTTATGTTCATATTAATTATGCTTTAGTTTTATGTTTATGTTTATCAAATACAAGCACAAGTACACAAATTTGATTTTTTATCCCGGCGACTTATAAGAAGTCCCGGAATTTTCTTGACTTGTACTGGCAACATCCTTTCAGGATCTAGTAAGTCTAGTGTGGAAAAAGCAATTCCCACGGTCTATTGCAACACTTGCAAGGAAAATGTATCAACAAAGACTGGTCTTATCATATAAGAACAAACGCTCACAAAAAAAGTAGTGGCAAAATAGTAAATAAAAATCTTACTAGAATTATGTCAATATTTAATGAACGCATAGAGTCATTTATTTACAAAAATAACAATGAGAATTTGTTAATTCCAGAGGAGTTTTAAGCAAACAGTAAGGAGATAATTGTTAAAACTCTTGAAGAACTGTTGGTGAAACATACAATCTTTAAGTTTAACCTGGAACTATTTTGTGAATACATTAAAATGGCCGAAGATATAGCCACAATAGAGCTCAAATCCCACCAATCAAAAATGGTGTTGATTTAATAAGCAACAGATTTAGATGCTGTTTATATAGAAAAATGTCATAGCATAATTACCAAAATGTTGGAGTTCCAAGAACAGAATAGTGGTTGGGTACTGACAAGAATATCACACTTGGAAATTAACGTGAACCAGTAGAACCATCAAAGGTTCACAATACATTCAACTACGAAAAATATTAGAAAATAAACACGCTGGCATAAACGTACTAAGCAATAATGAATACTGCTTTAAGCGGGCAATAATATCAGCGTTTAATCCTGTCAATGATAATTCAAAGAGATGTTCCAGCTGTAATGTGTCGGACATATCAGCCTCAACAATAAATTTGGTAAACAACAGCAACCACCCAATAATAAACTTTGAAAGCCTTACTTTCCCATTGGAAGTTAAGGAAGTTAAAATTTTCGAAGAACATAACGATAGTATACGTGTAAATGTATTTGGGTTCGACGAAAACCTGAAAAGTATAGTTGGACCGTACTACTATACAAATGAAGAAAAAAGCACGCATATAAATCTCCTTTTGCTGTAGGAAGGAGATAAGTTCCATTATGTATGGATTAAAAAAAATTTCAAGGTAATAATAAAAATAAAATAATATCTATCTATCTATATACATATATATAATCAGAAAAAGAAAAACCAAAAATATACCAGATTTTAACTAGGTATGTTTTTATTTTAAGACTATTACGCAGTCAACTTACAAATCATCATAATCAAATGCTCTTATGTAATAAATGTCTACAATATTTTAATTCAGCCTTCAAACTAAACCACCACAAAAAGGAATGCAGCATGATTGTGACAAAAGTTCCTGATCCGGAAAACAACAAAGTAAGCATTCAACAGTTCAAAAACAAGTTAGATGTACCGTTGGTGATTTACGCAGATTTCGAGTGTTTCCTTATACCGGAAAACATACAGAACTCGGAATCTGTGAAAACTGTACAGACTCATAAGCCGTTGGCATTTAGTTATCAAAATAAATGTTCATTTAACAATAGTTTAGATAAGTTTTGATTGAATACGGGGGTAGATGCACCTTCTATGTTCATAAATAATTTGGTTAGCGATGCGAATGAAATTTACAATAATTATTTACAAAACGTAAAAAAATCTTTAGGAGTTGATAGGGTGGCAGATCATTGCCATTTAACAGGTAAATATCGCGGTCCAGCACACAATGATTGCAACTTAAGTTTTAAAAATATCAAAATTATTCCAATCTTTTTCCTCAAGATCAATCATAACCTTTCGTCCTACGATTGTCATTTGTTTATTAAAGAACTTCATCGATTCCCGGTAGAATAAGCGTAGTACCTATAAATAAGGATATATATATTTCAGTTTCTTAACATATCCATTTTGATGACGGCAATAGCATTGAGTTAAGATTTTTAAAATCATTTAGATTTATGGGTTTTAGTTTAGCAAGCTTGGCCAATAATTTATCTAACTCAGATTTTCCATGTTTTACGTTCTACGTTTATTGATGAAGACGAATTCAATGTTATGTGGAGAAATGGTATACATATGATTATTTTGATGCTATTGATCGTCTTCAAGAGGAATGTTTACCACCCAGAGAGAAGTTCTTTAATAAACTCACGAAAGAATGTTCTATTCCAGATTACGATCATGCGCAAAAAGTGTGTAGTACTTTTAATTGTAATTTTAAGGACTACTTGGAGCTTTATCTCAAAGCAGATATTTTATTGTTGACTGATGTTTTTGAAAATTTTAGAAAGTATGTAAGTCTATTTACAATTTAGATCCTTGTCAGTATTATACAGCACCCGGTCTATCTTGGGGTGATATGTTAAAATATACTAAAATTTAATTGGATCTCTTAACTGATATTGATACGGTTAAATTCATTCAAGCGGGATAAGAGGAGGCATAGTTCAATGCTCACAGCGCCATGGTAAAGCAAACAACAAATATATGAGTGATTTCGATAGTGAGAAACCATCAAATTAACTCATGTATTTATATGCAAATAATTTATATGGTTGGGCTATGTCTCAGTATTTACCTAAAGAAAAATTTGAATGGGTTGAAAAAATTGATTCATTTAATTTAGACAACCATCACGCTGAATCTGATGAAATAGAAATTTCATCTATTTTAGAAATAGATTTAGATATTCCTTTTGACAAACATGATTCTCGTAATGATTTACCGTTTTGTCCGGGAAACATAAAAAGTCCCGCAGGGAAACATCAAAAACTAATTACATATATAACTTATAAAAGAAACCACGTTATACATTTTGTTTATTTAAAACAATGTTTTAGAAATAGCCTCAAGCTTAAGAAAGTACATAGAATATTGAAATTCAAACAATCTCCCTGGCTCAAGAAATACAACGATTTAAATACATTTCATAGAACTCAAGCTAAAAACGATTTCGAAAACTATTTTTTAAAATTACTTAACAATGCTGTCTATGGTAAAACCATGGAAAATATAGAGAAAAGGAAAGATGTAAAAATTGTTGGCCATTGGGAAAGTGTTGGAAAAAAGTTGGGAGCTAGAAGTCGAAAGCAAAACCGAATTTTCATAGCTCAACAAGGTTTACCTATAATATGGCAGCTATCCAACTGGATACTGTACATATCGATTTTAATAAACCTATATCTGTAGGGTTTGTAGTTCTCGACTTGTCTAAGAAAAAGCTGTACGATTTTCATTATGAATATATGGTCCCAAAATATAAAGAAAACTTGAGTTTGTGCTATATGGATACGGATTCATTCATCTATTCAATTAATACCGAAGATTTTTATAAAGATATAAGTAGATACAATATGGCGGTTCTGGCTCAGGTGGAGCGGTGGAGCAAGTCGATGACGTCACGCCCGCACCCCAGCGCAATCTTGTGGGGGCTTTTTGCTAAAATGTGTAAAGGTGCATGTCTTTGCTAAAAGCTATTATGGTGTATGTCTTTGCTAAAAGCTATTATGGTGTATGTCTTTGCTAAAAGCTATTATGGTGTATGTCTTTGCTTTATTTATACTTTTAAATTGGCAAGTTTGGTGTATGTCTTTGATGTAAGCTTTTAAAAATTGGCAAGTTTGGTGTATGTCTTTGCTAAAAAGCTATTATGGTGTATGTCTTTGCTAAAAGCTATTATGGTGTATGTCTTTGCTTTATTTATACTTTTAAATTGGCAAGTTTGGTGTATGTCTTTGATGTAAGCTTTTAAAAATTGGCAAGTTTGTTTTAAATTGGGAAGTTTGATGTATGTCTTTGCTTTAAACTTTTTAAAATTAACAAGTTTGGGGTATTTCTTTGCTTTAAGCGTTGGTCATAATTTTATACGCTACATTATCGGTAGTGGTAGTCAAGCGAGTTCTTATCAGTGTTTGCATGTTTTGTTTTTCTTAACCCTCGCATTAGTTATAGCAATGACTCAAAAAATAAATATATATTTATAAGACTTCTAACGTAGACTGCGTGGTGGCATACTTATCAGAGTTCGCATGAGTAAACGAAATACATAGCAACCAAGAAGTTTCTAGAAGCTTCGAGATGCAGAAACGTCGAGAACATTTTAGAAGTTGACAACATCACAAAAAAAAAAAAAAAAAATTTTTTTAAGTCAAAGGTGTTAAGTCTCAAGCTTCATGGTGTGAGAGAGAGAGAGAGAGAGAAAGGGAGAGAGAGAAAGGGAGAGAGAGAATTTAATAGTAAGAGAGAGAAAGGGAGATAGCAAATAGCGCGATCCTATACAAAGAATACTTCAGAATCAACCTAACCTAAGCCAATGCCAAGAAGAGTCAGGGAGTTTCTAGAAGCTTCGAGATGCAGAAACGTCGAGAACATTTTAGAAGTCGACTTATGTTATTGTATGCCGATGACGTCACCCATACCCATCCTGGTACGGATTTTAATTTTATTTCATTTCAATTTCAATACTAATTTCAAGGTTAAAGTGATAAGAGCCAAGCTTTATAGTAAGCGCACTCATAACCCGCAAGTTCAAGATAAGGCAGCAATGGACAAGTTCAAACATGTTTTTTGTGTTACTTCTAAAATAAATAAACAATTTTTGCGGTCAAGTGCAAGGGCAAAAAAAAGAAGATAAGAATTTAAAGTTGATATGTCAAAAACTAAGCTAAGCTAACCTAAGCTAATATAAGCTAAGGCTGCGTTTATAGTGAACGCCCATAATCGGCTGCTTTTTTATAATGGTTCTTGTTGTTGTTGTTCTTACTGTTGCTATTGTTGTTCTTACTTATGTTGTTGTTTTTGTTGTTGTTCTTGTTCTTGTTCTTGTTGTTGTTCTTACTGTTGTTGTTGGTGTTGTTCTTACTCTTGTTGTTGTTGTGGTTGTTGTTGTTGATGAGGCTGTTTTACTAATAAAAATAGGCAATCTAAAGTTACTAAATAAATAGCTAAACTTCTTTATTAAAATATTATTTATATTAATTACACCACATTTTGAGCCCAATTTGGTCACATCTGTTGATAACCAAGATAAGCTATGGAAGCTACGTCCAATTACGGACCATCTCAAGTCAAATATGTTGAAGAACTATCACCCAACACAACATTTATCTTACGATGACAATGGACGACACGGTTGCAAGCAGTTTTTTAAAGGTAAACCAATCGGGCAAACGGTTACATGTTAAATTTTGACATATATCAAGGCAAGAACCCACGTTGTACCAATCCATATGATGAACGATTCGGAAAATGTGCAGCACCACTTATAACTATGATCGACGACTTTCAGATGATTTGAAAGACCTTATTGAATATTTCATTCATATTGAATTATTGTTTGATTGATTATCGATATTGTGATTGATTGATTGATTATCGATCAGTTATAGCCGGTAGCTGCTGAACAGTACAGACCATTTTAGCTGGTAGATGTTGAACAGTACAGACCATTTTAGCTGGTAGATGTAGAACAGTACAGACCATTTTAGCCGGTAGCTGTAGAACAGTACAGACCAGTTTTAGCAGTTGCTGTTGATCAGTACAGACCAGTTTAGCAGATAACTGCTAAAACTGGTCTGTACTGTTCTACAGCTACCGGCTAAAACTGATCTGTACTGTTCTACATCTACCAGCTAAAATGGTCTGTACTGTTCTACAGCTACCGGCTAAAATGGTCTGTACTGTTCAACAGCTACCTGCTAAAACTGGTCTGTACTGTTCAACAGCTACCGGCTAAAACTGATCGATAATCAATCAATCAATCACAATATCGATAATCAATCAAACAATAATTCAATATGAATGAAATATTCAATAAGGTCTTTCAAATCATCTGAAAGTCGTCGATCATAGTTATAAGTGGTGCTGCACATTTTCCGAATCGTTCATCATATGGATTGGTACAACGTGGGTTCTTGCCTTGATATATGTCAAAATTTAACATGTAACCGTTTGCCCGATTGGTTTACCTTTAAAAAACTGCTTGCAACCGTGTCGTCCATTGTCATCGTAAGATAAATGTTGTGTTGGGTGATAGTTCTTCAACATATTTGACTTGAGATGGTCCGTAATTGGACGTAGCTTCCATAGCTTATCTTGGTTATCAACAGATGTGACCAAATTGGGCTCAAAATGTGGTGTAATTAATATAAATAATATTTTAATAAAGAAGTTTAGCTATTTATTTAGTAACTTTAGATTGCCTATTTTTATTAGTAAAACAGCCTCATCAACAACAACAACCACAACAACAACAAGAGTAAGAACAACACCAACAACAACAGTAAGAACAACAACAAGAACAAGAACAAGAACAACAACAAAAACAACAACATAAGTAAGAACAACAATAGCAACAGTAAGAACAACAACAACAAGAACCATTATAAAAAAGCAGCCGATTATGGGCGTTCACTATAAACGCAGCCTTAGCTTATATTAGCTTAGGTTAGCTTAGCTTAGTTTTTGACATATCAACTTTAAATTCTTATCTTCTTTTTTTTGCCCTTGCACTTGACCGCAAAAATTGTTTATTTATTTTAGAAGTAACACAAAAAACATGTTTGAACTTGTCCATTGCTGCCTTATCTTGAACTTGCGGGTTATGAGTGCGCTTACTATAAAGCTTGGCTCTTATCACTTTAACCTTGAAATTAGTATTGAAATTGAAATGAAATAAAATTAAAATCCGTACCAGGATGGGTATGGGTGACGTCATCGGCATACAATAACATAAGTCGACTTCTAAAATGTTCTCGACGTTTCTGCATCTCGAAGCTTCTAGAAACTCCCTGACTCTTCTTGGCATTGGCTTAGGTTAGGTTGATTCTGAAGTATTCTTTGTATAGGATCGCGCTATTTGCTATCTCCCTTTCTCTCTCTTACTATTAAATTCTCTCTCTCCCTTTCTCTCTCTCCCTTTCTCTCTCTCTCTCTCTCTCACACCATGAAGCTTGAGACTTAACACCTTTGACTTAAAAAAATTTTTTTTTTTTTTTTTTTTTGATGTTGTCAACTTCTAAAATGTTCTCGACGTTTCTGCATCTCGAAGCTTCTAGAAACTTCTTGGTTGCTATGTATTTCGTTTACTCATGCGAACTCTGATAAGTATGCCACCACGCAGTCTACGTTAGAAGTCTTATAAATATATATTTATTTTTTGAGTCATTGCTATAACTAATGCGAGGGTTAAGAAAAACAAAACATGCAAACACTGATAAGAACTCGCTTGACTACCACTACCGATAATGTAGCGTATAAAATTATGACCAACGCTTAAAGCAAAGAAATACCCCAAACTTGTTAATTTTAAAAAGTTTAAAGCAAAGACATACATCAAACTTCCCAATTTAAAACAAACTTGCCAATTTTTAAAAGCTTACATCAAAGACATACACCAAACTTGCCAATTTAAAAGTATAAATAAAGCAAAGACATACACCATAATAGCTTTTAGCAAAGACATACACCATAATAGCTTTTTAGCAAAGACATACACCAAACTTGCCAATTTTTAAAAGCTTACATCAAAGACATACACCAAACTTGCCAATTTAAAAGTATAAATAAAGCAAAGACATACACCATAATAGCTTTTAGCAAAGACATACACCATAATAGCTTTTAGCAAAGACATACACCATAATAGCTTTTAGCAAAGACATGCACCTTTACACATTTTAGCAAAAAGCCCCCACAAGATTGCGCTGGGGTGCGGGCGTGACGTCATCGACTTGCTCCACCGCTCCACCTGAGCCAGAACCGCCATATTGTATCTACTGATATAATCCCCGATATTAATTTAAAATTTGATACATCTGATTATATAGAAAATAATCCATATGGCATAGAACGGTAAAATAAAAAGATTTTGGGATTGACGAAAGATGAAAATAACGGAAAGATAATGAGGGAATTCATTGGACTTTTTTGTTTGGAGATCTAAAATGTATTCTATTAATGTTGCCGGAGATAACGATATAAAAAAACCGAAGGAATTAAAAAATCCGCATTGGCTAACCGTAGTATTGTTGATTATAGAAGGTGCTTACTAGAAAGAACGATATATTCAGACAAAATATTGTGTACACATTTAGATCTAAAATCCATCAAATATATACTAGATGGTATTTATAAAATAGTGTTAAGTGTGGGGTTATTATCTTGGTATTATGTGTTGTTATGTGGTTCCTTAAAATTTGGACATTCTAATAGCGTGCCAAACGCAAACGTATGAGGCGTTTTACCGCCACTTTACGAGAAATAACAAGAGTTTCTTTCAGAGCTAATTGTTTAGCATAGTTCCGCTGAACGCTTATTTCTGGCCCTCTTAATAAAATTACAACTATTTAAATTTACATAAAGAATTAATAGCTATTGCCTCAGTACTTCCGCCACTAGTCATATGCAAAGTGCTGAGATTGCGCTTTGTTGTTATTTGTGTTTCTCTAAATGTTTTACTGGTGGCTGCTCGTCATCTGAGACTTGGCACACTTAATAAACGTAATGTTTTGTGTAAAAAGAAATATAATGAAAAGTAAGCAAATAAAATAGTACTAATCATTGCTCGTCATCTTAGACTTGGCTTACTTTATAATCTTTGCTTACTTATTGTTTGGCCGAAATTATGTTTTGTGTAAAAAGAAATAGAAAAATAATGCAGGGTGAATCATGTTCATGTTGTGCAGGTACAATACAGTACACCCCTACCGTTTTAGCGGAAAATGATTACTTTTTGAAATAATTTTTAAAGATGTGTGACAGAAATACTTTGGCGTGTTTCTTATATTAAAGAATAGTGTACAATTTTTGTTTTTTTAAATCCGATTTTTTAAATATGTTCTTATGTAATAATTTTTTTTAATGTTATAAGATATGTTCTTGTAATTAATTTCTTACATTTCAAATGTGCTTATATAAAATGTTTCCTTATGTAAGTTTCTTAAAATTTTTAATATTTTTTTATATTTTCTTTAAATGATTAAATTAATGATATTTGTTATATTTATATATGACTCCTTATGTTCAGTAATATGGTGTCAATAAAGTTCTTAAATTACAATTTATTATTAATTATTTTCTGCGTTTAAAATATAAAAAAAATTATACAAATGTTTAGAATTTCTTTAATAAATTGTTGTTTAATTCCTTTAATTTTCCGTTCATGTTTATTGTATTCACACCGTTGCGGCTTACAATTTCGTATGGACCATTGTAAGGGCTTTGTAACTTTTTGCTGTTTTCTACTCTGACGAAAACTAAATCTCCAATTTCTAAATTGCTTTCTAGTATATTCCTATCATATATTTTTTCTTTTTATTTTTGCTTTGTCTAGCATTTCTATTACTCTTGCTATTGATGTACTTAAACGTATTTTTAGTTCGTTAACGTAGTTGTCATTTGGAAGGGATGGAATTTTTCCGTACACTAATTCAAAAGGGGTATAGTTAGCGTCAACATATGGTGTAGTGTTGTAAGCAAATGAAAGATAATCAATTTGTTTATGCCACATATCGTCATCTGTAAATGAAAGTATGTATTCGTTTAGTGAACGGTAATTCCTTTCTATATTTCGTCGTTTTATTTTTTGCACATTTGTCACAATTATTTACAAATTTTTTGACCATTCCTGTCATATTTTTCCAAATATAACGTTGTTTTAGTTTCACTATTCTTTTTCGTACACCAAAATGCCCTGAAATGTGGGACGTATGAAATTCGTCGATAAGTTCGTATTGCTGCAGGGTACTGTTGATTGGTTTTGGAGCTTTATAAGTTAATACATTTATTGGCGAGGCTTTCTTTCTTGCAAATTTATAATATTCTTCCTTGAATGCATTCATATCAATCTTTTTAAATATGTAATCATTGTCACAGAGGGCTAGCTCCTCTACTTGTGACCTCGTAAGTAAACAATGTAGGTTCTCCAATATCGAATCTAGCTTCGAAAGGTCATCACTACATGTTACGTGCTATCTTCTGCTTTTTGCTCCTTGTAGTCTTCTTGTTTCGATGTTGGAATCATGGATTTTAAAATATCGCTGTCAATTTTTATTCGCGATAATGCATCCGCGTTTGTATTAATTTTACCTTGTTTATAAATAATTTGAAAGTCATTATCCGCTAGATCGAGTCTTATCCTTGTCATTTTGGATGAAGGATTTTTGTGAGCGAATAATGACACCAAGGGTCGATGATCAGTTACAGCAATAAATTTCCTTCCGTATAAGTATGGATTGAATAAATTAATTCTCCAATGAATAGCTAGGAGTTTTTTTTCAATGATTGGTTTGTTTATGTCGTCTTTTTCCAATGATTTATTTGCATAAGGGATTGGTAAATCATGTCCAATTTCTCCTCAGGAGAGTACTGCGCCTAGTGCGAAATCAGACGCGTGTGTAGTGAGAATGAATGGTTTCTCGAAATTAGGATATTGTAATATTGGTGGATCAAGTAGTTTTTGTTTTAAGACGTTAAATGCTTTATGGCATTCATCCGACCAGATAAAGGGTATTCCTTTCTTCAGTAAGGAATTCAAACATTTTGCAGTGGTTGCAAATTCAGGTATGAAACGTCTGTAGTAATTACAAAAAGCTACAAATCGTCTTACTTCATCCGCATTTTTTGGAACAGGATACTTTAACACGGACTCACATTTTGAAGGATCCGTTTTTATACCTTTATCGGTAATTAAATGCCCTAGATACACGACTTCTGGTTTTAAGAACTGGCATTTACTTGCGTTTAGCTTTAAATTGTATTGGTGTAAACGATTAAACTCTTTAATAAGATTTAGGTTGTGATGTTTCAAAGAACATCCAAAAATTATTATGTCGTCGACATATAAGAAAGCTTCAGAGGAAAGGCTACTAAACGCAATTGTTAACATGCGTTGAAAACTATTGGATGTAATTTTTAGACCGAAAGGTAGCCGCTTGAATTGGTAATGTCCGTTTTGCGTTGAGAAAGCTGTTAATGGTCGTGATTGTTTGTCTAATTGTATCTGATGAAGAGAACTGGTCATGTCTAGCGTTGAAAAGTATTTTGTCCTGCCTAACGTGTCCAATACTTCTTCCAATCTAGTCGAGGGAAATTTGTCATTTAAAAGTTTGTCATTTAACTTTCTAAAATCTACCACTAAACACTTTTTGTTGTTTTTATCGCTCTTTTTTGGGACTAGCAGTAATGGTGCATTGTAAGGACTTACTGTCGGTTCAATTATGTCATTTTTAATTAAATCATTTACTTGTCTACTCATTTCGTCATTTTGTGCATGCGGGAGTCTGTAATTTTTGATGTAAACTGAGTTAGTATCCGTTAATTTTAGTTTTTGGGTATAAAAGTTGTTAGTTGAAAGCTCATCTCATTCGTTATGAAAAACTGCTTGATATTTTCTGAATATATCTTTTAATTCTATTTTTGATTGTGCGTCTAGATTAAGTTCTTTCATAAGTCTACTGAAACGTTGTTCGTCATATTTGTTTGTATGTTCCTCAATTTTAGTGATATTGTAGTTACTTAATTTTTCTGCTTGTGACTTTATCTCATTTAAGATTACTTCTTTGTCGTTTACATTGACAATTTTAATGTGGCAGTTGCCCGTCGATGATTCAATAGAATTTGCCAAAAATACGCCATTTCTAAGTTCTTGATTTAAAATTAGACTTCTTCTTGAACATTCAGTTGTATTGGAAAAATGCTTTCTGATCTTGGTGGTATTATATAGCTATCTCTGGGTGGAGGTTTCGTACTTAAGGTACTCTGTATTCATTGTTTCTCACTAAGATCGATATCATCATAGTTTCGTAGTTGTTACATCTGTATTTTATAAAAAAATCTCTTCCTAGGATTCCATCAGTTAAAATTGGAAATTCTATGTCGACAAGCTAAAATCTGTTTCGTTTAAGTATAATGTTAAATTTGCTGCTCCGAGCGAATGTACCTCGTCCTTCGTGATTCCAGTTAGCTTGCATTTACTATCTTATATTTATATTTTAATTTTATGTAATTCGTCCAGTGTGCTGATAAGTTAAAAATGTTCTTACTTATTGTTGGCCTTCGGGAGATTGTTAGTTCTCCCCCGGGCCGATTCCGTTTCCGTTTCCCTGGTTGACCACCTGTATTCGATTTTTGTGCCGATTTTTGTTATTTCGGTTATTATTGTTGTTTCTGTTGTTATTGTTATTATACTGTCTGTAAGAGCTGTTGTTATTATTGTTGTTATACTGTATGTGGGATCTGTTGTTATTATTGTTATTATACTCTATGTGGGATCTGTTGTTGTTCCATCGCTGGTTGTTGTTGCGATAATTATTACCATTATTGAAATTATTTTGGTTTCTGCTTCTACTAGAAAAATTGTTGCTTGGTGTGTAGTCTCGGTGGTTATTACGATTATAGTTTTTGTTTGCGTTGTAGCTTAGGATCCGATTGTTGTTTAGGTTATGGTTTTTCTCTAACTCTAGGGCAACGTTTATCGCGTTACTAAATTCAGTTGGTTGAGCTGCGAAAATGGTTTGCTTAAATTGGTCATCTAACCCATTTTTAAAGACTGTCAGTAAATAAGTATCATTAATTTTTGAAATCACTGATTTTTGTTCGTTTGTTGTGGATGAGCCTAGTTCTTCAATTTGCATTTTGTTTAATTGTGCAACTGGACCTAATATTTAATCTTTGTAATTCGTAACGAAAAGCTTTCTCTATGTGAGCGAAGGTAACTGTGTTTGAACTTGTGCTATTGTGAGGTTGTTTTTATATTTAGCTGTTAATGCTGACGGCCGTGGCGTAGTGGGTAGAGTGTGTGACTCTTACGCTAGAGAACTCAGGTTCGAATCCTCCATCCGACGCAGAAAGTTTTTTCAAATGAATTAATTTTTCTGTTCGGCCGTCACCTCTCTGCAGACAATGGCAAACCTCAGAGAGTAAAAACTGCCATGAAAAGCTTCTTGAGAACATTAGTCGTTCGGAGTCGGCGTAAGCCATGTAGGTCCAGTTCTCGATCATTTGTGTGCAAACATTTCACA
The DNA here is from genome assembly GCA_914767935.1 of Coremacera marginata. Lineage (NCBI taxonomy): Eukaryota > Metazoa > Arthropoda > Insecta > Diptera > Sciomyzidae > Coremacera > Coremacera marginata. Next base: position 110,730,348 of record OU612046.1, on the reverse strand, counting down.
TCACACACAACACAATTGATCATAAGAAGCTCGGTCAAAGTCCTTTCAAGGGCTGAAATGGCCATTTCGTTTTTTCTTTTTTCGTTAATGCTGATTTTAAGTCACAAAAGTTTTCAAAATTTGAAACAAAACCTAGTGCAGTTCTGACTGTTGAACTTAATTTAACACTAAATATAAACTCTAATAAGGTTTTCTATGCCTCTGTATTTAATGAGCTGTATAAAAGCTCCGTTATTTTCAAAAATGGCTCTAAGTCATTAAAATGTCCACTAAATGTTGGTATGCTTTTTATGGCTAACTCTATGTTGAACGACGCCATTGTTTCTATTTGTTTATTGTTTTGTTCTTTATTACTAACCTTTAAATAACTAAATATATTTTCTTTCGATTTTTCAAATTTTTCTTTCAATTGTTTCAAGTCTTGAGGTTCTGTTTCCTTAGATATGGTAGCCCAAATATATTCTACTTTTGATTTTGTTGTATCTACGTATGATTGGCTATATTATCTAGAAGGTAATTTTTTCAATTTATCTAGCAACTGTGTAAGCTCCTCAAAATCCATGAACTGATAAATTATTTATTTTAACGATACTACGATATTTTTGTATAAAATTGCTTTTGTTTGTTTTTATTTATTTTATTTTTTTTTATACATTTGCATTTATACTCTGGCGTAATTGCCTTCTAACATAGTTCTTGTAATATCTATTTATAAGATAACGGCTATCATAAATAAAACAGAAATTATTTCCACAATACTATTAAAAAGATTGCTATCGCTGCTGCTACTGCTGCTGGCGTTGTTGTTGTTGTTAGTAATTTTTTCGCTGGACCACCAACCCACGTCTTGTTTTTTGTATTAGTTGTCTTCTCTGATGTTCTATCGTCTTGACAATTTGAAGTTTATCCAGAAGTGCTGTTTTGTTTGTGCCTTTGCTTATTGCGATTACTCTATATAGTTCGGCGCACTCCTTTCTGTATCTTGCTTGCTTGCCTCCTCGAACCTTCTTTTTTATAACTTCTTGTGCTGCTTGCTCTCTCAATTTACCGATATTATGTTTTTGTTGCCTTTGTTGGTATTCATCGAGGGACAGTGGTCTTGGGCCAGCGGTTGATCTTGATGGTACGTATACTGGTACTTCCTCTGTATTAGGTACTATCGGCTTTGGTGTGTATTCTTCGAAGGACAGATTAATAGCAGGATCGATTAGATTAGATTAGATGATAAGAGATGTATATTGCAAGGTGGCGTTGACACCCTTGCGTGGGGACACTGTAAAATTAATTAGTTAATAAAAAAAAACTTGTAAAATCGTTATTAAGGTATATGCTTTACATTAATAATAATGAAAAGAAAACCAATGCTTACATATATAAAATAAAATACAAATGAGTTTTTTTTATTATTTTTTCTTTTCAGAATTATTTTTTTCAATTAAGAATTTGAAACATAAATGTGCACAATTTATTGCATTAAAAATCAAGTGGACGTAGATATTTTATGCATGTGTGTATATGTTGTTGTTGTTTTCGGCTGTTAAAATATTCTTGAATCTTCTCGAAGCCTCTGAGTGTATTGTTATTGTTGAAGCAAGTTTACGTACATATTTTGTATATGTGTTATTACTGTTTAAACAAGTGGCTTACATATTTTGAGTATGAATGTGTATGGTAGTTGTTAAGCAAGTTCACATACATACATACCTAGAACTTCCCAAAGTTAATCCAGCGGCGGGGCTTTTATTGACTTGAGCTAGCATGATTTAGTAGGGGAGCTAATAACCCAGACAGCCCCCACTGACACTTTCACTGACCTAATTCAAATAATTGTTTACATACTAATTACTCGGTACTTACTCGGTGAATACATACATATAGCTTATTACCGTTTATAATTTGATTCTTAACCCTCAAATACCTAGTAACAATTCATCACATTCTACTTAACGACTTTGAGAATATGAGTGTTTCAATACGAAAATCTATATTTATAATGATTATATCAATTTAGGTACGGTAAAGGTTAAAGGTAAGAATATATGAACATGTTTGGCCGTAGCAATAGCATTTTTGCTGACTTTCATATGACATTACAGTCGACAGCAAAAGTTGTTTCAGTTTTACACTAAAAATTAACTAGTTGTTTTATTTATTAAAAAAATTAGGTCTACCATCAAAGTTAATCCAACGGCGGAGATTTAGCTGGGTGCTATTAACTTGAACTAGAATGTTTTAGTAGGGGAGACTAATACCCCTGACGACCTCCAACAAACGCTCCCACTCTTATTCAGATAATTATTTAATCATCACCAGGTCCCGGATTTTGTTGACGTAAAAAATTGAAAAAAGGCAATGCGGACTATGAAAAAAGTCAAAAAAGGCATTTATTTTTTGTTTTGTTTTTTCTCGAATTGTCCGATTGTCGAAGTTTTTTTACTATTAATAAAAACATATAATAAGCTTTTTTCAATTAGTATTTAAAAATAAATAATTTTAATAATAAAACATTGTACAACAATGTACTATTCAAAATTTTCGGGCAGCAAACTTATACGATTATCCCTTAGGAGTGTCTTAAATGTGCTAAACGATCGTTCGACACCCGCCGACACCAGTGGCGACCAATTGAAGGATTCTACGTCGCTAATTCGTACATTTTTAGGCAAAGAATTATTGTTTGACCCTGTGATCACATCGTTTATTTGACGCATTTTTTGTAAGCCTGTATTGGCAGAAAAAACCTTCCTAAATTTTAGGCATTAAATTTGAGCAACTGTACCTCTTTTGGAATTTAATTGTTCTTGTAACATACACGGTATGGAAAAAACTTCACAAACAGGCCTTCCTACATAGGTAAAAAAAAGTTTTTTAAAACATTTAGTATGCTGTTTAAAAATCACCACTTTTTTCCAAGTTTTCAAAAATTTTTTGTTTTAAGGCTACCAAAGAACCGAAAATGATATGTATGTAGGCGAATTGCACTGCAAATTCTTTTTTGCAAATGGAACGCAAGCTGAATCGTCGGACATTTCTTGCACTAATTCTTTTATAACCGTGAAATGCTTGGCATAATATGAAACGGCACTAATTCATGTACCTCAAAGCGTCAACAGCTGAAAAAATAAAAAAGATATAGATTAATTTAGGCAATTTTGAAAATGAATTTGTTGTGCTCACAGGTCTTGGAGGCAGCGGTAGATCAGGAAATTTTTCCTTATACATTACAATTCGCTATGCACTTTTTGAAAATATTTTTTCATAAAATTTATACTAAGAAGTTTTAAAGTAAGAAGAATTTAAACACATCTGGACATTGAATTCGTACTGTATCGCATACACGGTGTAAGCCATGTGCAACGCAAGTTACGTGCTCCATTCGAAGGTATAGAATCTTAAGCGATTCGCCGCTTTTTATCATGTATCGTGCAGCGTCCGTAACAAAAAGTAACACCTTCTCGCGCATCTCCGCTTGTGGCCACAATATTTTTAAAGAATCTTCAAAAAGGGCTGCAATTGTCGACGCATTCACTTTCGGCAGAACTTTACATGCTAAGAGGAAGGCTTGGACCCATCTTGGGTGGACTCATCTGGCAACTTTTTCTGGGCATATTTTTCGAAGAACGCTTTGAACTCTGTACGATTTAGCTTGTAGAATGGTATATCGCACGCCAGTTGGTAATTGTTTTGCGCCCTATATTTTTAATTTGCTCCAAGGCTTGTTGGTGCTTTCGCCTCTGAATATGTTGCTCCGCAAAATATATTTTTTTGACATTTACTGAAATACCACACAGTTTGCAAAGCAAACTTTTATCGTCCGTGGAACACGAATCATTTCCAAACATTTGTACAAAGTTACACAGTTTGCTTGATTTACTTGCAGCGTACTTAGGTATTTTTTTTATGCACAACTCTTTTTAAAACTTATAATATAATATATATATAATATATATATAATATAATATATATATATATAATAAAATATACTAATTTCTCAACAATTGAACATCTTCATTCAAAATGTATCGCTCAAAACAAACTTTACAGTTAATTTTTTTTTCTTTGACTATAGCTGTCTCCTTCTTACAAGTTCTTTGTTAATGGAGCAATTACAACGAAGTGGAAAGCAAGTTCTTTTCGAATATTTGTGGAATTGTTGCCACAAAAAAAAATAATATAAATTAAAAACGTTGCCACCACATAGATTTATGAATTCTTAAAAAAAAAATAAAAAAGTCTTGGTAAATCATTAAAAAAATTTAAAAAGCGTTTAAAAGGAAAAAATGCAAAATGTAGTAAAAAGGCAAAGAAGACAAAATAAAATTTTCTATCTAGAATCACAAAGATTCAAAACGTGTAATTCTTTTATCCACTAATAAATCTATCCACAAACAAAAAAAAGGTAAAGTCAAAAAAATTCGGACCCTGATCATCACTCGGTGTGTGTATCTATAAGTTGATGATGTTGCAGTTTTTTTTGCTTAGATATTCTTAAAGCTGAGTTGATATACATACATAGAGCTTATCGCCGTTAAGCAAGCGTAGAAGCATCTTCAACATATGTTTAATATTGTTGTTGTTAATGTATATTGACGTTGACGTTGTGAATGTAGTGCTGTTAACACACGGGTTAACATGAATGCTAACCAAAAGGTTAAGATAAGCGTAAAAACATAAAAATATTTATTACAAGAAATGTAAAACTGCTTATTAGCAAATATGTATAAGTGCTTCTGCTAACAATAGCAACAACCTTTTTGTTTAATTAACATAGTTCATAATTTTGCTTACATTCGTATTTTTAATTTTGCAATATGTTTAATTGTGTCATAGCGTTTATTTTATTTGTTAATATTAATTTAATCATTACTGCTAACACTAGCATATTTGTAGTTATATAAACTAGCAATTTGTCAATAAACATCAGTGTAATTCTTACAACTCACCAAGGTGTTTCGATTCAGACCAAGTTCCAAGTGCTTGTTTTGATCACAACCTAATTGCAACAAGTTCAAGTGCTTGTTGTGATAACCAAAAAAAACCCAACGAATTATAACAAGTTTCAAGTGCTTGTTGTAATTACCAACGGGCAAATAAACTAATTTGTCCAAAACATTTGGCGACCGTGACAGGACCCTGCAATCTCCGCATATCATCACCAGAAGATCTCCAAGACTATCATCAACAGACGATCATCAGCAGGATCAACAACAGAAGACGATCATCAACAGACGATCATCAACAATGGCCACCTTCTCAGAGTTGGTAGCAGTTCAAAGCAATGCAGGTCAACAGATCGAACGCATTGTAAAAAATTACAAAAAGGATCCTTCAGACAGGAAACAAAATGCTCGATACTTCCAAGATAGAATTGAGCAGCTCAGGGCACTCTGGCAAGCATTCGAAGAAAACGACATGAAGATCAAAGTGTCAGCGACAGAGTACAACGACCACGACTATTTCACTAACAACTACTACGGTGAAATAGAAACGTTGGTCTCAAAATACATTCAACACTTTCAAGAACACATAAATGCGTTATTAGAAAATCAACAAGCAACCAAACACGTTTCAAAATCCAAGCAATTAGAAGGCCCTAACGAAGAACTAAAAAAGGTGCTTCGCAACCAGAAGGCGTTATTAAACATTATTTCGAAAACTTTAAACGAAATTGATGCAGATGGTGAGCCACAGTCCGAGATGTACTGCATTTTAAAGGCATCACTACTCGAGAAATATCAAGCAGATTTAATAAATAATAACTCCAAAATATGGGATTCTACTCAGTTGGACACAGTACAGTTGGACACTATAACTGGGAAACTTTTTACGACATGGAAGCAAGAATACAACATGTCCTAGTGGCCCTTAACCAATACATAAAGGCATCGACAAGCGTTGCTGAGAACGGTCAAGGAGCACTACATGTACACACACAATTTCAACCAGTAAAACTACCAACAATAACGCTGCCTACGTTTAATGGCGATCATCTAAAATGGGTACAATTTAAGGACCTGTATGAGCAACTCATACACAGTCAACCATACAGTGATGTGCAAAAAATGTTTTATCTTACGGCAAATCTTAATGGTGAGCCCAAGAACCTGATCAAACATTTGCCAGTATCAACTCAAAATTACACGACAGCATGGGAGATATTGACCAGTCGATACGACAACAAACGATTGCTTGTCACAGCATTACTTAATCGGTTATTGGCACAGGCTAGTATAAGTCAGGAGTCAGTGCACGCTATTAAATGTCTTCATGATACAACAAAAGAATGCATTTATGGACTAAGCGCATTAGGCATACCAGTGTCAACATGGGACGCAATTCTTGTGCACATCACCATAAGAAAATTAGATCGATCGACCCACACAGCCTTTGAGCAATCCCTTAGTGACTCAAGACAACTTCCAACTGTTCAAGAAACCCTAAGCTTCCTTGAGGCCAGGTTCAATTCGTTGGAAACATTGAACAAATGCACCAATAAAGGGCCTGAGAAGATGCGACATAACGCAACGTCTTTTATCACATCAACATCAACAAACCAGTGTCCAGCTTGCAGTGGTTCACATCCACTATTTTCGTGTCTGATATTCAAAGAAAAACCGATTTCTCAACGCTATGAAATTCTAAAAAGGAACAAACTATGCACAAATTGCTTAAAAGGTGGTCATGAAGCATACAAATGCACCAGCGGAACATGTAGCAAGTGCAACAAAAGGCATAACACTCTTCTCCATCAAGAAGGGCAAGAGCAAAGAAAAAACGAGGCTTCAAAACCAGTCGCATTAGCATCATCAGTCAAACCAAAATCAAGCTATGTTCTTTTAAGTACTGCAAAAATAATACTAGTAGCAAATGTCAAAACTCTTGAATGCAGAGCGTTGCTAGATTCCGGATCACAAATTAATGCTATAACTTAAAAAATATCGCAGCAGCTTGGGTTAACTCATCGAAATTCATCCCTATCTGTTGAAGGTATCGGCAGACAGAAACAGTTTGCCCGTCATCGCGTTAACGTCATTTTTCACTCTCGCGCTAGTGGGTTCAAGGCTCGATTAGAAGCTTACGTATTTCCGCAAATTGTAAGTAAACAGCCATCAAAATTTATCAACACATCATCATGGAAGATACCTCAAAATCTACAACTGGCTGACCAACAATTCAATAATCCAGGCGAAATCGACATTTTGTTAGGTGCAGAATTCACACATCAAATAATGTCAATGGGGCAAGTCAAACTGGGAAAAGGTTTACCAGTCCTTCAGAAAACCGTTCTTGGATGGATTTTATATGGAAAAATCGACAATGAACAACTAAAATTAGATACATGCGGAGTTTTAGCTGACGATAACCTGAATGAGGCAGTTGCAAAATTTTGGGAATTAGAAGACATCGCTGAGACGGACCCACAATTGTCAAATTCAGAAAAACAGTGTGAGATGCACTTCATCCATCATACGCAAAGAGATGCAGCTGGTCGTTTCGTAGTACGATTACCATTTAAAAACGACACATCAATGCTAGGAAGTTCGCAGCAAATTGCCTACAATCGGTTTATTTCTCTGGAAAAACGCCTAGCAAAGGATGTTACACTCAAAGAACAAAACATTAAATTCATGGATGAATACAAATCATTAGCACACATGACAAGAGTTGGTCCAAATGATGTGTTAGATCCAAATTACTTCATTCCACATCATTGTGTTCTGCGACCAGAAAAAAGCACAACAAAGCTGAGAGTGGTGTTTGACGCATCGTGCAAAACATCAAGCGGAGTATCATTAAACGACATAAGTACATTATGGTCCAACAGTTCAGAGTGATCTGTTCGCAATACTCCTCCGATTCCGCATGCCAAGGTTCGTCTTCACCACTGATATTGAAAAAATGTATAGACAGATTCGAATTCATCATGACGATGAAAGATTTAAATTAATCAATTAGAGAAGCAATCCACAAGATTCACTGGATGTATATAAACTTCAAACAGTGACTTATGGAACGCGAGCAGCTCCATACTTAGCAACAAGATGTTTGCAGGAACTAGCACTCATCTATAAGGAAACACATCCGTTAGGCAGCAGCGCACTTAACAAAAATTTCTATGTTGACGATGGTCTGGCAGGAGCAGACACACTTCATGAAGCAAAGGCCATTCAAGATCAACTTATTGAGATATTGACGAAAGCAGGGCTTCATCTACGAAAATGGTGCTCTAATCACCCCAAGCTTCTTCAGATCATTTTCATCGAAAATCATGAAGTAGATTTGGACTTTGGAAAAGAAGAAGAGTCAACCATCAAAACATTAGGGCTCTCATGGGCACCAACGAGTGACAATTTTAAAATAACGACAAAATTAAGTGCTATGCAGCGAGTCACAAAACGCAGCGTTACATCTGACGTAGCACACATTTTCGATCCATTGGGACTCGTGGGACCTGTGGTGGTAGCAGCGAAGATATTCATCCAGCAGTTATGGATGCTAAGACTTCAATGGGATGAAGCCCTTCCAATGACGATGCACACGTCATGGAAAAAATTCTGCAACAGCCTGGATAAATTAAATGAACTTAGAATCCCACGCCACGTCTTTGGACACAACATTCCTCAATCAATACAGCTTCATGGTTTCGCGGATGCGTCGGAAAAGGCATATGGAGCAGCAATATACATTCGGACCGTCTTTAAAAACAAAAGCATATCGGTCAGACTTCTCTGCTCAAAGTCCAGAGTAGCACCATTAAAGACACAAACCATTCCACGGTTGAAGCTTTGTGCATCGCTGTTATGTACCGAACTAATGTCTCGAGTTAAACTCGACCTTGGGTATCAGAACACCACAACTCATTTTTGGACTGATTCGCAGGTCGTATTAGCTTGGATATCTCGATGTCCATCAACACTCCAAACATTTGTATCACACAGAGTGGCCAAGATTCAGAAACTTTCACTATCTGAACAGTGGCGACACATCTCTACCGATCACAATCCTGCTGATATATTATCCAGAGGAGCCCATCCAGAGGATATGATGAAACCTCAGTTCAATCTTTGGTTTTATGTTCCCGTTTTTCTACATCAGCAAGATTATACGTGGCAAACAGCCATTCAAAAGAATCTCATCATCGAAGACCCTCCTGAAATCAAGCAGACTCATCAAATCATAGCCACTGTATCTACAAGTGCAGTACATTCAGACTCCTTAATTTACTCCATAAAGGCACGAGAGTCATTCAAAAGGCTACAGCGCATTGTTGGATACATTCAACGATACATCAGAAACAGTAAAGAGGCTCAGCGGTCCCAAGAATATTCACTGAGCCCAATGGAACTCGACTCAGCTCTAAAGACTATAGTGAGATTAATACAAAAACAAGACTTTAACGAAGAAATCAGACAGTTGAGGTCAAACAAAACTGTTAGCAAAAACAGTCCAATTGCATCCCTCTCACCATTTCTGGATGAAAATGGAATCATCCGAGTAGGAGGACGTCTACATTCATCCTCGCTTTCATATGACACGAAACATCCTATGATGCTACCATATAATGACCCCATAGTGAAGCTAATTTTGCGATATACTCACTTGGACACCATGCACAGTGGGCCACAAGCATTGTTGGCAAATATTCGTCAACGCTTTTGGCCGATCAAGGGAAAGCTCATGACAAGATCAACAGTACAGAAATGTCTTCGTTGTACCAGAAACAAGCCCACAATGTTCCAACAGTTCATGGGAAGCTTGCCAGCAACAAGAGTGTCCCCTTCAAGACCGTTTATTAACTCTGGAGTTGATTTCTGTGGCCCTCTGTGGGTACACTATAAAGTTCGAGGAAAGAAACCACACAAGGTATATATTGCCGTATATTGCTGTTTCGCCACAAAGGCAATTCATCTAGAGATCGTAACAGATCTAACCACCGATGCATTCATTGGTTCATTAAAAATATTTATTTCTCGAAGAGGTCATTGCCTCAACCTTTATTGTGATACGCTACTAACTTCGTTGGCGCGAGGAATCAACTTCAAGATATACAAACGTCTCTATTTAGAAAAGATGGCAGTGAAAAAATAGTAAATGCATGCAGCTCCAGAGGAATTAAATTTCAATTTATCCCCCCAAGAGCTCCACATTTTGGAGGACTTTGGGAGGCAGCAGTAAAGTCTGCAAAAACATTACTTACTCGAAGCGTAAATACGGCATCGTTAACACATGAAGAGTTAGAAACGGTTGTCATTGAAATCGAAGGAATACTCAACTCAAGACCAATCACACCTATGTCTAGCAATCCAAATGATCTAAGCGCTCTTACGCCAGCACACTTCCTCATTGGCGAATCTTTAACTAATCCAGTAGATGTAAACGCCAATGTGTCCAAATCAACATTGCAAGAACGGTGGAAGGCTGTCAGCCGGATTAAACAAGAATTCTGGGCACGATGGAGTCAAGAATATCTCACTGAGCTTCAGCACAGATACAAATGGAAGGAACGAGTTCCCAACATAAAGGAAGGAACATTGGTTATAATCAAAGAAGATAATTCACCACCATTGAAATGGCCACTAGGACGAATCACGCATGTCCACCCAGGAAATTATGGAATTGTTCGAGTGGTTGATATAAAAACAGCGGCGGGGACTTGCAAACGTCCAATCCATATACTAGCCCCACTTTATCCAGACGATAGCTCCAGAGAGGCGATTAAAGATCTACACAAAGGAAAAACTTTCAACAGCAGCGATATTCAAGATCAAGAAAACCCTCCCATACCCCCAAAACGACGACGTGTTCCCATCGGCAGCATCATTACAACTATATTGGTAACGCTATTGCTATTACCGTTAGCAATAGACAGCCCAATAAAAATAACCCAGTTTCAATCAAATCCTGGTATATATTTTGAAGAAATAGGTTCGGCAAAAATAATAACAACAAAATGGAATTTGATTGTTTATTACGACCTATTACCATTTTATAAGAAATTGAATGTCTTACGCACTGGTATCACAATACTTCAACGTCACTGCAATGAAAGCGCACCAAGTCCAATATGTGAATTTTTTGTAAACTACTTTCAAATTTCACAGCAAGAAATAGGCTCAGAATTTGAAATGCTGTCAATACGGAGAGTGCCAAGAAGAGTCAAAAGAGGAGCCTTAGACTTTATTGGAAACATTGGCAACTCACTATATGGAATACTCGATTCCAAGTATGCCACCACAATGTCAGATACCATCAATCAACTGAAGAACAATGACGACTTTCTGTGTGAACTTTTAACAATAGAGTTCAGCTACTACAGCTATATCGCACTTCCTCAGCATTAACCCATCTAAAGCCACTACCCAGTAATCATTGTAAATATCAATGTTATGGATAACCGTGACCACAAACAAGTTAATGTGGGAAAAATTTACCCACCAATAAATGGTTGGGCTCAGGGACAACACAAGACGTAACAACTAACCATGCGTATATATAGATCTAATTACACAACTAATTTTAATCTACTTTTGAGTTGACCTTTTGACAAATTAACATCAAAAACGCTACAATTGTTAACAAAGGAACTCATGCGACTTAAAGGAGCAGTAGCCATATAATTTGTTCTACTAAATGGCAAATAAATTAAGTTGTTAGCGTTTCTACTGCTTCTACGGTTAGTGTTAAAATTTATGTGAGAAAGAAGTTCTGGAGAATCGAATACACCTGTTATGAGCTGGTGTAAATATACAATATCTGCCGATTTCCTTCGATCACCTAAAGACTGCATTTTTAATAGTTTTAAACGATCCTCATAAGGAGGAAGGTCTAATATGTCAGTTCCACTTAAGCCCCTTAGAGCAAACTGAACAAAACGTTTTTGGATTCTTTCTATTCGATCAACATGCGCATTGTAACTTGGGGACCAAACTTGACTTGCATACTCTAAGTGATGACGCACGATTGCATAATACAACGTTGTAGTTGTAATCATACTATTAAATTCTTTGGCCCAGCGTTTTACAAAACCAAGCATTGAAGATGCTTTTTTACAAATATTATCAATACGAATGTTAAACGACAGCTTAGAATCCATGCATATACCTAGGTCTTTGACGGTGTCTACACGACTCAAGGCAGTATCTTTAATCTTATAATCAAATATAAAAATATTCCTTTTTCGCGAAAAGGTCATAGTTTGGCATTTATCTGAATTTAAAAACATATTATTTTTAGAACACCAAACTTCAAAGGATTTTAGATCAGACTGGAGTAGATCTGAAATATCTCTAGAATTAATCGTTCTGTATATTTTCATATCATCGGCATAAATAAGCAGATGAGAGTGTTCAATGACGTGAGTTACATCATTGATAGCTAAAATAAACAGAAGAGGACCAAGGTGACTACCCTGAGGAACACCTGATCCAGCAATAAATTCAGAAGACAATGCGCCTCGGAAACGTATTTGATAAGATCGCTCCACCAAATACGATTTAATCCAGTTCACAAAATATTGTGGAAATCCCATTAACTCAAGTTTAAATAAGATTAGATTGTGTGGTAGCTTATCAAATGCCTTACTAAAGTCAGTGTAAACACAATCGACCTGGTTACCAGAATCAATAGAATTTAAGCAGAATGTTGTAAAATCGAGAAGATTAGACACAGTGGATCTGCCATTCACAAAACCATGCTGACGAGTTGTTATGACTTCCCCACAGTGAATTTTCACCCGATCATACACCATCCGCTCAAAAAGTTTTGGAATCGATGAGAGCTTAGCGATAGGCCTATAGTTACTAACATCGTTCCTGCAACCCTTTTTAAAAATAGGACTTATAAATGATTTTTCCAAAAAAGTGGAAAATAACTTTCCTTAATAGATTTATTGAATAATAAAGACAGTGGTTGACTCAAAACGGAACCGCATTGTGTTAACACTGCGGCAGGAACACCGTCAGGTCCAGCACCAAACTCCTCATCGATCGATCTAATATACATTAAAATATCCTCTGGAGTGAAGGATATATGTTCCAAAGATACTCTGGGTTCGGAATTCATATATTCAAAGTACTCTCCATCGGGATTAAAAGAATCTGAACAGAATGATTCTTTAAAAAGATTGGCGAAAAGGCCACAAATTTTGACGGGATTGTCAGTAAATCCCTCAGGAGTTCTAAATGAAGAAGGAAATCCATCAGATTTCTTCTTTGTGTTTACGAATCCCCAAAATTTCTTTGGATCTGTCAATATTCTCAGCTTAACATTATCTAAATATTCGTGATATAATGTAGCTGAGCGATTTTCAAATTCCAGAAACAAACGTTTGTAAGTTTCTAGGTCGTTTGAGCCTAAGCTACAGATGTATTTCTTCCATGCCCCATTCCTGTTGTTGCGAAGAGTTTTTAAATCCTTTGTGTACCAAGGGTACGTAGAATTCCTGGCAAATTTGAGACTATAAGGTACGGATTGAGAAAACACAGCAAAGAGTTCCATATAAAATAAATGTATGGAGTCATCAAGGCAATTTCCATTTATATATTCTAAAATTGCATTAAGTTTGCCATGAAGCAACTGATTCAACTTAAAAAAGTCAGCTTTTTTAAAATTGAATTCATAAAGCTTATCTGCTGAATTAGAATTTACTATATTTGCTCTGTCGGATTTGTACCAAATACTCAATGGTGGATGATATTCATCAACAGTAGTTAGAGCATGAAAGGCCCTCTTAACAACAACATTGTTATTGTCTGTAGTTAAGACCAGGTCAAGAAGTCTTTCAAGACTATTATAAATACAACTCACTTGTTGTAAGTCTGAACATATATTATCAACAAATATATGTTCTTGGCGGGACTTCGAATTAGATGCACAATAGTACGTATCATCGTCAGAAGAATGCCATTTTAAAATCAGGTAGATTAAAATCGCCCAATAATAAAATGTCGTCATTAACGTCAAGTAAATCAATTATGTAATCTATGCACTCCGCAAGGCTTGCATAGACCTCTACACTACTCTTAGGTCTATATAACATATACATTAGAGTTACAATGTATAACTTTAACGCAAATTAGTTCAATATTAGAAGAGCAGGGAATGTCAACAATAAAACTGACAAAACAGTTCCTTACAGCCAAAAGAACACCACCACCGACAGAAGAAATATTGTCAGTGTATCTGTCTTTTCTAAAAACTTGAAAACTATTGTCAAACAATTCCAAATCAGTAATGCTTCCGTTTAGCCACGTTTCTGTTAACGCGATAATATCCTCAGAGCAATTTTGAGTTGATAGAAATAAGCTCTGCGTCTTAGAACGTAGTCCCCTTACATTTTGATAGTAAAGGGACAGCCTATTTAGTTTTTTTGAGTCTGGCGGGCGGCTTGAGTCACCCTTTTAGACTTATTTTTTGGCTTGAACTCAGTAACAAGAACATTATCGGCCACAAATTAGATTTAAGAACAGTTGTAAAATCTTCGGCTGCAACTGTTAGAATAAAAGAAGCATGGGAAGGCTTATTACCAATTTTTTTGCATGAACAGAATGATCTGCAAAACCAAACTTCAGCTATCGATTCTACCATCAACATCATCACAAGAGATCAAATGACTTCGATGCGAAGGTTCAAAGATATCGACGACCATATCGACAAAATAATGAAGCTACTTAAAAATAACGAAAGTAATAACAGTTCTATGCCTGCAAATGTCAATAATGGTATCAAACCTACAACGCATAATGTCTTCAATCATCGATGCTCTTACAGACACACATCATGCAATAACAATAGAGTTCAGCTACTACAGCTATATCGCACTTCCTCAGCATTAACCCATCTAAAGCCACTACCCAGTAATCATTGAAAATATCAATGTTATGGATAACCGTGACCACAAACAAGTTAATGTGGGAAAAATTTACCCACCAATAAATGGGTTGGGCTCAGGGACAACACAAGACGTAACAACTAACCATGCGTATACATAGATCTATTTACACAACTAATTTTAATCTACTTTTGAGTTGACCTTTTGACAAATTAACATCAAAAACGCTACAATTGTTAACAAAGGAACTCATGCGACTTAAAGGAGCAGTAGCCATATAATTTGTTCTACTAAATGGCAAATAAATTAAGTTGTTAGCGTTTCTACTGCTTCTACGGTTAGTGTTAAAATTTATGTGAGAAAGAAGTTCTGGAGAATCGAATACACCTGTTATGAGCTGGTGTAAATATACGATATCTGCCGACTTCCTTCGATCACCTAAAGACTGCATTTTTAATAGTTTTAAACGATCCGCATAAGGAGGAAGGTCTAATATGTCAGTTCCACTTAAGCCCCTTAGAGCAAACTGAACAAAACGTTTTTGGATTCTTTCTATTCGATCAACATGCACACTGTAACTTGGGGACCACACTTGACTTGCATACTCTAAGTGAGGACGCACGATTGCATAATACAACGTTGTAGTTGTAATCATGCTATTAAATTCTTTGGCCCAGCGTTTTACAAAACCAAGCATTGAAGATGCTTTTTTACAAATATTATCAATATGAATGTTAAACGATAGCTTAGAATCCATGCATATACCTAGCTCTTTGACGGTGTCTACACGACTCAAGGCAGTATCTTTAATCTTATAATCAAAAATAAAATTATTCCTTTTTCGCGAAAAGGTCATAGTTTGGCATTTATCTGGATTTAAAAACATATTATTTTTAGAACACCAAACTTCAAAGGATTTTAGATCAGACTGGAGTAGATCTGAATTATCTCTAGAATTAATCGTTCTGTATATTTTCATATCATCGGCATAAATAAGCAGATGAGAGTGTTCAATGACGTGAGTTACATCATTGATAGCTAAAATAAACAGAAGAGGACCAAGGTGACTACCCTGAGGAACACCTGATCCAGCAATAAATTCAGAAGACAATGCGCCTCGGAAACGTATTTGATAAGATCGCTCCACCAAATACGATTTAATCCAGTTCACAAAATATTGTGGAAATCCCATTAACTCAAGTTTAAATAAGATTAGATTGTGTGGTAGCTTATCAAATGCCTTACTAAAGTCAGTGTAAACACAATCGACCTGGTTACCAGAATCAATAGAATTTAAGCAGAATGTTGTAAAATCGAGAAGATTAGACACAGTGGATCTGCCATTCACAAAACCATGCTGACGAGTTGTTATGACTTTCCCACAGTGAATTTTCACCCGATCATACACCATCCGCTCAAAAAGTTTTTGAATCGATGAGAGCTTAGCGATAGGCCTATAGTTACTGACATCGTTCCTGCAACCCTTTTATTAACTTTCGTTAATAGATTTATTGAATAATAAAGACAGTGGTTGACTCAAAACGGAACCGCATTGTGTTAACACTGCGGCAGGAACACCGTCAGGTCCAGCACCAAACTCCTCATCGATCGATCTAATATACATTAAAATATCCTCTGGAGTGAAGGATATATGTTCCAAAGATACTCTGGGTTCGGAATTCATATATTCAAAGTACTCTCCATCGGGATTAAAAGAATCTGAACAGAATGATTCTTTAAAAAGATTGGCGAAAGGCCACAAATTTTGACGGGATTGTCAGTAAATCCCTCAGGAGTTCTAAATGAAGAAGGAAATCCATCAGATTTCTTCTTTGTGTTAACGAATCCCCAAAATTTCTTTGGATCTGTCAATATTCTCAGCTTAACATTATCTAAATATTCGTGATATAATGTCGCTGAGCGATTTTCAAATTCCAGAAACAAACGTTTATAAGTTTCTAGGTCGTTTGAGCCTAAGCTACAGATGTATTTCTTCCATGCCCCATTCCTGTTGTTGCGAAGAGTTTTTAAATCCTTTGTGTACCAAGGGTACGTAGAATTCCTGGCAAATTTGAGACTATAAGGTACGGATTGAGAAAACACAGCAAAGAGTTCCATATAAAATAAATGTATGGAGTCATCAAGGCAATTTCCATTTATATATTCTAAAATTGCATTAAGTTTGCCATGAAGCAACTGATTCAACTTAAAAAAGTCAGCTTTTTTAAAATTGAATTCATAAAGCTTATCTGCTGAATTAGAATTTACTATATTTGCTCTGTCGGATTTGTACCAAATACTCAATGGTGGATGATATTCATCAACAGTAGTTAGAGCATGAAAGGCCCTCTTAACAACAACATTGTTACTGTCTGTAGTTAAGACCAGGTCAAGAAGTCTTTCAAGACTATTATAAATACAACTCACTTGTTGTAAGTCTGAACATATATTATCAACAAATATATGTTCTTGGCGGGTCTTCGAATTAGATGCACAATAGTACGTATCATCGTCAGAAGAATGCCATTTTAAATCAGGTAGATTAAAATCGCCCAATAATAAAATGTCGTCATTAACGTCAAGTAAATCAATTATGTAATCTATGCACTCCGCAAGGCTTGCATAGACCTCTACACTACTTTTAGGAGGAACATACGCATTAATAACATATACATTAGAGTTACAATGTATAACTTTAACGCAAATTAGTTCAATATTAGAAGAGCAGGGAATGTCAACAATAAAACTGACAAAGCAGTTCCTTACAGCCAAAAGGACACCACCACCGACAGAAGAAATATTGTCAGTGTATCTGTCTTTTCTAAAAACTTGAAAACTATTGTCAAACAATTCCAAATCAGTAATGCTTCCGTTCAGCCACGTTTCTGTTAACGCGATAATATCCTCAGAGCAATTTTGAGTTGATAGAAATAAGCTCTGCGTCTTAGAACGTAGTCCCCTTACATTTTGATAGTAAAGGGACAGCCTATTTAGTTTTTTTGAGTCTGGCGGGCGGCTTGAGTCACCCTTTTAGACTTATTTTTTGTCTTGAACTCAGTAACAAGAATATTATCGGCCCACAAATTAGATTTAAGAACAGTTGTAAAATCTTCGACTGCAACTGTTAGAATAAAAGATGCATGGGAAGGCTTATTACCAATTTTTTTGCATGAACAGAATGCATTTGAGTTCACTAACTTGGATTGCCTGACAAACGTCAATATATTTTCTATTGATGTGTCGGGCTGAAGACGTGAAATGAAAACATTTCTGGTCCTCGAAACTGCTCTTAAGGTCAAATGACTGTTAGGCGTAGTTGACATCGCATTTGGACTACTAGTCAATGGAGGAATAGAAGATGGTGTATAAGAAATCACCGAATTATTATTTTCTGATGGCATTGCTGAGGGCTGCTTTGCCTTGGAAGGTCTGGAGGACGCCTTCTGACGCTTATTTTTGTTTTTGTTTTTCCTCTTTCTTTTAGAGCTTTTAGGGTCTTTTTCTGATGAAACTGACAAAATTCCGGAAGAAGCAGTCATGGACGAAGGAACCGAAATGTTATCCTGAACAATAATTTCATCAGAAACGCTGGTAGTGGGTGCGGCACTAACTTCGCTAAAAAATGAAACAATTTCTCTGAAGTTATTATTTAATAAGTTAAGGCTTTCCCCAAAAAGCTTAATTTTAGAATAGAGTTCATCCGGGGAAAGGGCCCTGCACGAAGCACAATACCAGCGAAGACCAGATCGGACTGAAATTAAATCGTCAAGGCACGATTTAGAAATACCAGCACAAGAAGCGTGGAACATTCGCTCACATGGGCCAGAACAGCTGAACATAGGGTACAGAATATTCTGGCTTTTGCATTGCTCGTTCAGAGAACAAGCAGCAATATTATCAATGGAAAAATAATCCATTGAAAAAAATTTAAATTACTTTGTGAGCGTTTTTAAATGTAAAATGTGCTTTCAGGGTTGGCACAGTAAAATGCAGCGTACACAAAGTGTTAAGCAAAATAACAACACTAGAGACTCTCACTGCACAACAGATAAACAAACACCGCACAAAGAGGAATAGAAAAAATTAGGCATACAAACACTAGATTGTGTGAAGTACAACAAAAACTGTTCAATATTAATAACATAAATTATGTAATCACTATAAGAACACTAAGCAAAATTAATTTCTTTCTTTTAAAAACACATTAATACAATTCTTAATAGTTTTTAATACAAACGATTTAAAAAATGTTAGATTTTTCACTATAATAATTACTATAACAACACACACTAAAAAAAAACAACACCGATTCCGACAAGTAGACGAGATCAACATCATGGAAAAATTAATCCCCTCATACTTACACCCCAACAACTAAAAGAAGAAGCAGGAAAACTTAAGAATCACCTACCTTCCCATCTTCAACTTCCGGTCAGGCAAGATAACTTGTTGCTGCTCTATAGCCTAATGAAAGTTGAGGCCATAGTGACAGCTGATCATGTTGTATTCAACATCAAAATCCCTCTGGTTGATCAAAAATATTACGACATATTTAATCTTGTTCCGGTAACAACAGTTATCAGTAACACGTTAATCGAAGTTAAAATATCAACAGAACTTTTGGGAATCAACCCTCACAGAGACGAATTTTTTCCCATGGGAAGTGCAGATCTTCAATCCTGTTTAACTTTAGAAACTGATTGCTATTTATGCTCAAAAATACAGTCTATACACAGAAAAGAATCTGATGAATTCCAATGTGAAGTGGATCTGTTTAACAATGAAACAAATCCAAGATGCGACACTATACGACTAAACAAATCCATCGTATGGCATCAATTAACTGACAAAAATCAATGGACGTATGCCGCAAGAAAACCTATTCGGCTTAGTGCTGTATGTGGACAAGAGACTTCTCAACTAACGCTTAATGGATCGGGATTGCTCCAGCTTCAACAAAACTGCGTAATAAGAGACAACCAAATAATAATTCAAGGACATCAGTATTTGACTACTTCCCGTAAATCAACTTATACAAGCGTCGGTGTGCCGTTAGAAGCTATCAAATCACAACACATCGAAGTGCTTACCAAACAACAATATACCACTGAAATAGAAAAGCTTGGAGTACTTCATAGAGAGTTGACGAAGAATAAACTACTTAAATTACCAACTAACGCTTAATGAACGCTTTGTCCAAAACAAGTGCAATGTTGATCATGCTGGAGTTTCATTAAATTGTATGAAATTCATGTGAGGATTAGCATAGACCTTATCAGAAATATTTTAAAAACAATACAACAAAAACAACTGAACTGATTACATCCCAACTTTTATCTATTAAACTGATAGCACTATACAGATAACTGCTAAACTGATCTGTATCTGTTATTAAACAACATCAACACACACACAAAATATGTATGCATACTTGTTTTATCAATAACAATTCATACAAATTGTAAAGGTAAAAGTCGCTAAAACTCGTTTTCACCCACACTATATATACACACGCTGATGATTCTAATTTTTATTTGCTCAAGTCGAAATTTCCTTTTAAGTTATTTAATTTAAAGATTAATATACCACGACATATGCAATTGAAGTTAACATCGCAATAAATATTTACTGAAAATAGTACAATACTTTTAGTCAGACATAGTACTGCAACTACTATAAGTATCTAAGTAAGCAGCAGCCACCTTAGTTAATTTCACCAGGATAGGGACACTAGGTCGAGGTGAAAAGCACACATGTCAAAAACAACGAAACAGCTGAAACGTAAACTCACCACATAGTGACTGTGCAAGCAAGCTGCGGTGACTTAGACAACGAGCAGCAAATAAAAATTCATTCACGCTACAGAGGCCAAACTAGTAAGTCGTACATAACTAATTAGCTCCTGCAAACCTTTTCCCACACGTTAAGCCATAGTGGATAACGATTCCTTTTCTAAGCCTTACCTACGCGTTAAGCCTTAGTGGATAACGATTCTTTTTCTAAGTCCTAACTACACGTTAAGCCATAGTTGATAACGATTCCTTTTCTAAGTCCTACCTACACATGAAGCCATAGTGGATAACGATTCCTCTTCTTAGTCCTACCTACGCGTTAAGCCATAGTGGAGAACGATTAATTATCTGAACATAAAACTGAACATCACATTGTTACACAAGGACCGTTACCGCTTTCAAAACCAAGACGTCTAGACATGTCAAAATTGAAAATCGCAAAACAAGAATTTGAATTCTTAGTTAAATCTGGTATTTTCAGACCTTTATATACATCTTCTAAGCTACACTTACAATTAGTACCGAAACGTGAACCAAACGACTGGAGACCATGTGGGGATTATAGACGATTAAATACGATAACAGTATCGGACAGATATCCATTTACCACAAATACACGATTTTTTCTATATAAATTTACACAACGCAAACATTTACTCGAAAATCGATTTAGTTAGAGCATACCAACAAATTCCCATGGCCATTAATGACATACACAAGACAGCCATCACAACACCTTTTGGAATGTTTGAGTTTCTCCGTATGCCTTTTGGGTTGAGAAACTCAGCACAGACATTCCAAAGATTCATACATGAAGTGTTACACGGATTGGACTTTATTTTCGTATATTTGGACTAGTGAAAACGAAACAGAACTCATTAAACACTTAACACAAGATTTTCAGAGGCTTACATACTACGCATTGAATATTAAACCCAACAAATGCATTTTTGGAGCAACAGACATCAATTTTCTTAGTAACAAGATTCCAAGACAAGGTATTCGACCTTCTGAAGAACGTATACAATGCATACAAGACTATCCACAACCCGTTACAGTAAGAAAAATGCAAAAATTCATAAGTGTCACCGTAGCATTAAAAACAAACAACAAACAATTACACTGGCCTGAGAACACACTACACGCATTTGCAACAATCAAAGATATTTGCAAAGGAAACACTACTTAATCATATCAGTAGTGTTGTAAACACAGCTATTGGTGGTCGTTTGCAACAACAGAGTATTAGTACATTGAAACCGTTAGCGTTCTTTTCGAAAAAATTTTTACAATCAGAAACGAAATATAGTGCATTCGACAGGGAATTATTGGCCATATGCTTAAACATTAAACACTTTTGACACCACCTTGAAAGAAACAATTTCACAAGACACTTAGAATGCATTACACAATTCACACATGAAATTACACACATTAAAGGTGCAGAAAACACTGTAGCAGATGCACTTTCACGAGCTGAAATAGAAGCCTTTATCTGCACAGATATTAACCTTAGAACACTACGCAAAGAATAGAACACAGATACAGAATTTCAAGGTATACTAGAAAGTCACAGGTACAAGCTCGAACAAATACACATACCTGTAATCAACATTAAAACTTGGTGAGAGCAGACAAATTTTTTAACACGATCTTACATACCACAAACATTACGAAAACAAGTATTCGAACATCTACATACATACACAACATAGCACACCCTGGTACACGAGCTTCACAATGACTACTAACACAAAGATATTTCTGGCCAAAGATGAATACACAACTTAACAAATGGTCACAGGAATGTGTTAGATACCTGCTTACCTTAGTTGACAGGAACACCCGTTGGCCAGAAGCATATCCGCCGAAAGACATAAATACTGACACGATTGTTGTCACTCTTCAAAGAGAGTTCATTTCACGTTTTGGAGTCGCATTGAAAGTTACCTATGATCGAGGAGCACAGTTCACTTCAGTGGCCTTTAACAGTTTCCTTAAGAATCTCGGTTGCTAGCATATAACTACTTCGGCTTACCACCCACAAGCTAACGGCATGGTAGAGCGTTTTCACCGCCAGTTAAAGGCTTCTCTCATTGCGACGAAAAACCAGACAAATTGGTTCACAGAGTTAGCACTAGTTCTTCTGGGCCTCAGATCTTCGGTCAAGGACGATATAAAAGCAAGTAGGACCAAAACTCAAACCATTTTGTACCGATCAAAAGCTCTCTGCTATCTCGAGTGTGAGTTTCATTTTGAATATCCTTCAAACTAGTGGCGTAGATAGCTTTTGGTTCTGGGGAGGAACGGGCATTCGTAAAAAAAATAATTACCAGGGTGATTTGTGACGCCGAATGTCAATTTCATAGCCCAACTTTGCTTAAACGTCGAAAAAGTATTAAAGAAGTAGCTATGGCATGTCAAATATGTATTTATATTTACATATATGTCGATGGTAAAGCGCACAGAACTGATAAGTGCTCTTTTGACGGAAATCAGTAAACTGCATTTTGCAACTCGTCAAGTTATAATATATATTGTGTAGAATTATATTGCGTGAAATCTCATTGGAAGATGATCAGTACAAGGTTAAAATAATTGTTTTGTACTAAAACTCAAACAAAATCATTCACAAACAAAATCATCGTTGCTGAACATTTTCAATATATCACTAACCACTTTTGTGAGCTGAACTATGGTTATAAAGGGTGGTTAAATTTTAAGGGCCGATGTTGAATGTGAACCACACCTAAACGTCAAGTTTTTTTCTGCATTTCATTTGACATTTCGCAATTTCAGACTAACTCAATTTGAACCCTGGAAAGATACACAATCGAGCAACGCGTTAAAGTTATTCAGGCTTATTATGAAAATGGGCGTTCAAATCAAAATGCATATCGTGCACTTCGTGATTTTTTTGGTCAATTTAATCGTCCAAATGTGCGTACAATCGGAAAAATCGTTCAAAAATTTGAGCAAACCGGGTCTGTAGGAGATGTGAAAACACCAGTGAATGCTCGTACAGCTCGTACTGAGAAAATATTGCTAATGTCCGCGATAGTGTGGCTGAAGAGCCTCAACTCGTCGTCGTTGATGAACATTATGCATAAAGACTTGCATTTACACGCGTACAAGGTGCAATTGACTCAAGAACTAAAGCCTCTTGACCATTTCAAGCGTCGTCAATGGTCAGAATGGTGGCAAGAATTGGCAACAGTGGATGATCAATTTTGGAAGAAAATCATCTTCAGTGATGAGACACATTTTCACCTCAGTGGATTCGTCAATAAGCAGAATTGCCACATTTGGGCGAATGATAATCCAAGAGTGATTGTCGAAAAACCAATGCACCCACAAAGAGTGACTGTTTGGTGCGGTTTATGGGCTTGCGGCGTCATCGGGCCGTATTTTTTCCAAAATGAGGCTAGTCAGGAAGTTACTGTGAATGGTGTTCGCTATCGTGAGATGATAACGAACTTTTAATGGCCCGAATTGGAAGATATGAATGTGGACGATATGTGGTTTCAACAGGATGGTGCCACTTGCCACACAGCTAACGAAACAATGGCTCTTTTTTTCGCGACAAATTCAATGGCCATGTTATCTCACGTGGTGGCGATGTCAATTGGCCGCCAAGATCATGTAATTTGACATCGTTGGACTTCTTTTTTTGGGGTTATTTGAAGAAAAGGTGTACGTCGATAAGCCAGCAACAATTCAAGAACTAAAGGATTAGATAATTCAGCACATTAACGGCATAGAACCTCACTTATGCCTCAGCGTCATCGAAAATTTGGACCATCGGAAGGAGGTGTGCCACCGAGGTCGCGGCTGCCATTTGACCGATATTTTGTTCCATACATAGTTGAACCATACCAATTTTATCATAATAAAAAGAAATGACAATAATTTCCTTAATAATTTGTGTTTTTTAAAAATTAACATCGGCCCTTAAAATTTAACCACCCTTTATATTTATTTTGTGTGTAATTGAAAGAGCAACAATTTTCTTGAGTATGTCATATGCTTAGTTAAGTATGTATACAACGCCTGCCTTCGGCTTTTTTCATGTTTTGTTCGCTTTAAAACAAGAGAGGCAATAGTGCGATGGTAGCTTGATAAACTTGTAGCCATATGGTGCGTCATTCAATGCGAGCACGGAGCAGGAAAAGGCAATTGATTCCTAATAGGTTTTTTGACAATTTCTTTTAAATATTTGTAAATAAAAAATATTAATAGCAGAAAAGTAAAACAGCATGGTCCACCGTCTGTGCTGTGAGGATCGAACCTGCCCTGCAGAAAATGTCATGCCTGATCAGGCTGGAATTCAAGCCTGACAGGCATTCCCGAGGACTGTTCCTTTCTTGAAAACACCACTGATTTTTTCATTCAAGTGTCCGCCCTTTCAGACCTGAAATTTGGTATCCCTTTTTTAAATGTTCATCTATGATTTTTTTGTGAATATCTTTTTTTTTCAGTTCAGATATGAAAATTGGCCTGAAATACAATATAGCTCATTTTTTGTTCAATTTCAGGTTAGAATATAGGTATTTAAAAAGGAGGCCTAAATAATATTTCCATTTCAGTCTTGAAATCGGAACTGAATAATAAAGGCATGATTTTGTTTAGAAATTCAATTCTGAATTCCAGTCTGACTATTAGAGGCCTAAGCGAGTTTTCTGCTGGGGAGGATTGATTTTTTGTTTAATTTCATTTTAGAATACGGGTCTATTAAAAAGAAACCTGAATTATATTAAGATTTCAGCCTTGAAATCTAAACTGAAAAATGGAGGCATAAATATGTTTACAAATTTAGTCCTCAATTCCAGTTTAACTATTAGAGGCCTTAGCGAGTTATCTGCTGGGTGGGTACTGCTGAAATAAATTTCGCGATATAGTTCAGCATTGCCATGTTAATAATACTGTAGAAATGATGAAAGGCAGAGGTTAGAAAATTAATAATTACGAAATTTTAATATATATCAAATTTTTTAATTTATCTAAAATATCTCAAAAACTGAGATAGCAACAGCTATCATTTTGTTTGAATTTTTAATAGACTAATGTTTGATTGGCGACCGAGTAACTATACATATGTAGAGACTATACATGTCACAATGGGACAATAGGGCCCCATCTTAAGTATTTGACATTGCAAATTTGTGCAATTGTAAAAATTTGTCATCAATTGTGAGCGGTCTTTTTCTGTTCACTTTGCAATACTTGTTTCAAATCATGAATTTATCAGCTGGATACTCACAGATTATTATATCCCTTTTATTTGTTAAACACATTTCAGTTTGCTGTATCAATTCATTATTTATTCACTACACTTCGTAGTTGTAATAATGATGACTGGATGCCAAATCAAGAGAAACTCGACTAACCAGTTCTTAAAGTAAACCTTTTAGTTTAGCGCTATGCCTTAAACTAATAACAAACGGTAAATGCAAAACTCTTATAAGTAACTGATACATATCAAGACTCTTTAATTATGTTTTTATAGCGTTTCTCCCGTTTAATTCGTTTTTTATTTATTTATTTTAATTTTTTTTTGTTTTTAGCCACTTTATTTTTTTTTACAATCAGCTGTCAGCCTAGAGTTCAGTATTGCGTATGTAAAGTAAATATAAGGGTTTTTAGTGTAAGACCATTTGCACCTTATTGTGTTCAGCACTTATATATCCTGTTGTGGTTGACCAATTTAGAAGACACTAAACTAAATAAATTTTAAAAACTTTTTAAAAAAAAAAAAGGAAATTTTTTTGCAATACATATACATGTGGACTCGTGCTTTGAGGTATTTCGTAATGGTGCTCATGGCTCTGGGGATAATTTAATTTAATTTAATTTAAGAACTGGCATTTACTTGCGTTTAGCTTTAAATTGTTTTGGTGTAAACGATCAAAATCTTTAATAAGATTTAGGTTGTGATGTTTCAAAGAACATCCAAAAATTATTATGTCGTCGACATATAAGAAAGCTTCAGAGGAAAGGCCACTAAACGCAATTGTTAACATGCGTTGAAAAGTATTGGATGAAATTTTTAGACTGAAAGGTAGCCGCTTGAATTGGTAATGTCCGTTTTGCGTTGAGAAAGCTGTTAATGGTCGTGATTGTTTGTCTAATTGTATCTGATGAAAAGAACTGGTCATGTCTAGCGTTGAAAAGTATTTTGTCCTGCCTAACGTGTCCAATACTTCTTCCAATCTAGTCAAGGGAAATTTGTCATTTAAAAGTTTGTCATTTAACTTTCTAAAATCTACCACTAAACACTTTTTGTTGTTTTTATCGCTCTTTTTTTAAACTAGCAGTAATGGTGCATTGTAAGGACTTACTGTCGGTTCAATTATGTCATTTTTAATTAAATCATTTACTTGTCTACTCATTTCGTCATATTGTGCATGCGGGAGTCTGTAATTTTTGATGTAAACTGAGTTAGTATCCGTTAATTTTAGTTTTTGGGTATAAAAGTTGTTAGTTGAAAGCTCATCTCCTTCGTTATGAAAAACTGCTTGATATTTTCTGAATATATCTTTTAATTCTGTTTTTGATTGTGCGTCTAGATTAAGTTCTTTCATAAGTCTACTGAAACGTTGTTCGTCATATTTGTTTGTATCAATTCTACAATTCGTTCCTCAATTTAAGTGATATTGTAGTTACTTAATTTTTCTGCTTGTGACTTTATCTCATTTAAGATTACTTCTTTGTCGTTTACATTGACAATTTTAATGTGGCAGTTGCCCGTCGATGATGCAATAGAATTTACCAAAAATACGCCATTTTTAAGTTCTTGATTTAAAATTAGACTTCTTCTTGAACATTCAGTTGTATTGGAAAAATGCTTTCTGATCTTGGTGGTATTATATAGCTATCTCTGGGTGGAGGTTTCGTACTTAAGGTACTCTGTATTCATTGTTTCTCACTAAGATCGATATCATCATAGTTTCGTAGTTGTTACATCTGTATTTTATAAAAAAATCTCTTCCTAGGATTTCATCAGTTAAAATTGGAAATTCTGTGTCGACAAGCTAAAATCTGTTTTTTACACTATCATCGTTTAAGTATAAGGTTAAATTTACTGCTCCGAGTGAATGTACCTCGTCCTTCGTGATTCCAGTTAGCTTGCATTTATTATCTTATATTTATATTTTAATGTTATGTAATTCGTCCAGTGTGCTGAAAAGTTAAAAATGTTCTTACTTATTGTTGGCCTTCCGGAGGTTGTTAGTTCTCCCCCGGGCCGATTCCGTTTCCCTGATTGACCACCTGTATTCGATTGTTGGGCCGATTATTGTTATTTCGGTTATTATTGTTGTTTCTGTTGTTATTGTTATTATACTGTATGTAAGAGCTGTTGTTATTATTGTTGTTATACTGTATGTGGGATCTGTTGTCATTATTGTTGTTATAATCTATGTGGGATCTGTTTTTGTTCCATCGCTGGTTGTTGTTGCGATAATTATTACCATTATTGAAATTATTTTGGTTTCTGCTTCTACTAGAAAAATTGTTGCTTGGTGTGTATTGGCGGTGGTTATTACGATTATAGTTTTTGTTTGCGTTGTAGCTTAGGATCCTATTGTTGTTTAGGTTATGGTTTTTCTCTAACTCTAGGGCAACGTTTATCGCGTTACTGAATTCAGTTGGTTGAGCTGCGAAAATGGTTTGCTTAAATTGGTCATCTAACCCATTTTTAAAGACTGTTAGTGCATAAGTATCATTAATTTTTGCAATCACTGATTTTTGTTCGTTTGTTGTGGATGAGCCTAGTTCTTCAATTTGCATTTTGTTTAATTGTGCAACTGGACCTAATATTTAATCTTTGTAATTCGTAACGAAAAGCTTTCTCTATGTGAGTGAAGGTAACTGTGTTTGAACTTGTGCTATTGTGAGGTTGTTTTTATATTTAGCTGTTAATGCTGACGGCCGTGGCGTAGTGGGTAGAGTGTGTAACTCTTACGCCAGAGAACCCAGGTTCGAATCCTCCATCCGACGCAGAAAGTTTTTTCAAATGAATTAATATTTCTGTTCGGCCGTCACCTCTCTGCAGACAATGGCAAACCTCAGAGAGTAAAAACTGCCATGAAAAGCCCGGCAGGCTGTTGATGCTCTAATATCTTTGTTATTGAAGCCACTAAGTGTATCGACTGTCATAGAGTTCGGACGTGTTGTAAATTGTAAGCTCCGCAGTTGTTAAATTTCAGTTCAAATTTCTTTCGTGAATTATTGCATAAAACTGCATATTATTCGTGGACTTCAATAAATATAAATTCTAAAGTGCGAATTTAGTGGTTTCACTTGACCACAGCTAAAAGTTCAGTGGGCTATTTAATAATCAGTTCAACAGTACTATAAAATACGACCGAAATTAAATAAAAGTGCGAGTTCTGCAAGATATTTCTCGTTCACTGTGTCAACTTTACTCATAAAAAAAAAAATTTCTTGGTGCGCTATTATTGCTCCCAACCTCTGACTTTATTGGCATTTTTCTGCTAAATAGACAGAATTATAAACAAACAATTGTAAACAAACAATTGTAAACAAACAGAATTATTAAAAAAAGTTAAAAATAAAAAATAGCAATAAGAACAATTAAAACAAAAATGGATAAAATCTGTGCTTCACCTTCTTGTACCGCAGAGGACCGTAAGGCGCCCAAGATAACGTGCAAAGGCCTTTGTGGAAAATCTTTCCACACTTCTTGCATAGGCTTATCGAAAAGAAGCTTAACTTGTCTTGACGAATATCTGGCCAATTTTTCGTTTTACTGCGATGAATGTAAAGAATTGTCACTCACGCATGTTCTGCTCGCGATAAAATGCCTTAGTGACTTAACAAACTCAGTGCGGTCTTAAAATAAACAGTGTTTGAAAAAGACAGTCGATCTAGTGTCGAAATTTGATGAGGCATTAAAATCAATAGAAGACCTCAGCAGTGCTGTCGAAGTGACAAAAAATGAAAGCTCGGAACACTTAACCAGAACTTAACCAAAATCTTAAACTATGCCATAGACCATCAAATCGATATAAACTGTGTTGAAACCGCAATAAGTGCTATAAATAAATCAATAGACACAAACTTTGAGAAAATAAACACAGTTGATTCAATAAAAAATGTAACTGAAAATATCGCGTGCTTAAGAAATGACGTCGACATCTTGCTGCAATCGACCTCGGAGAAAACAACACAATCACCAACTGTACCAGATCCACTTATCGAAGTTTTGTATCACAAAATAAATGAAATAAGTGACGATCTTGTCTTATTTAGAGAGTCGCTTGCGAAAATATCTGATGCAATCAGTACTGGAACCAACAGAATCAATGTGACAGAAGCCATTGAACACAATTCATCCTCCCTCTTCGATGAAATCATGGAAGCTTCCGTGCTATCCTCTTCAGTGCGTCCCTTACCATCTAACTCGGATTCGCAACCTAGCCAACCAACACCCACACCATTAATACAACCACCTGTTGCTGCACCTCGGGAAATAATTAATCACTTTGGAACCTCTTGGACCACATCACAATGGAATCACAGAATTCAAAAACTGAAGACAGGAAACCAAAGTGATAGCACTGCTTTGTTCGTTAAAAGCTTCCCCACAACTACAGATGCAACTTGGGTAGAAAATTACTTCAAAAAGAAGTACAAATTAACCATCTCAGACTGCCATAAAAAGTCGTCAAAACGATCCAAGGTTAGCAGTTTTAAATTTAATATACCCAAGGCATATGCGTGGATGTTTTCTAGTGCAGGTATGGGAACGAAAGGAAACATTCGTATAACTGAATGGACGGAAAAACCAAAAACGGAAGTTAAGGCACCTAGTATTAAGCCTATCACTAAGCCTATGATTAAATCTATTAAGCCTACTAATATTAAAAATAATCTTTATTTAAATATAAATAAGTGCTACGTTATAAGTTTTGCCCGTAAAAACGTAATCACATATAGCAGATACATGCTAAATAAGGTAGAACTTAAAAGGGTCAACCACATAGCAGATCTTGGAATAATTCTTGATAGTAAGATGCTCTTTAACCTTCACTACGATCATATCATATCCAGGGCAAACAAAATGTTTGGATTCATAAAAAGACGTGCAAAAGAATTCAAAAACCTTTGGGTAACTAAAACCTTATACTGCACATTAGTACGACCAATCTTAGAATACTGTTACATAATTTGGAACCCAGCTTTTGTAGTGCATAGTGAAAGGCTAGAATCTATTCAAAGACAATTCTTGCTTTTTGTATTGAGAGACGTATACGATCCTCGTGACTATACAAATTTACCACCATACGAGAGTAGACTTAAAATACTCAATTTAATGTCGCTGTCATCAAGGAGAATATTACTTTGCTCATGCCTCTCATTCGATGTTATTACTGGTAACATCGATAGCGAATACATCTCGAGCAAGGTACTATTTAATGAACCAATAAGGCGAACAAGGTATACAAAATTGTTAATATCAGCGAGCATTATACACCGCCAATATCGAAATTCAGATTCAAGCGTTCTCTTTCCAAATCACTTTCCTTTACATAACTACCCCCTTATTAAACACTAATTCACGTTCTATGCCCATATAAGTGAATGGGCACTTATATGTACCATTGGGTACATATAATAATCTATCCAATTATCTTCTATCCATAATCTTCTCCAATTCCTTTTCACCATTCTGAGCCATTTTCTATTTCCTTGATCTAGCATTTGTAGAAAAATTGTAAATCAAAAATTTTGATGTTAAATAAGTAAAACACCGCATTGTAATATTAACTCTATTCTCCCATATCCGAATGCCTCTTCTTACATTGCCGTCTACCACCCATACCTAAACAAAATTTAGTTGTTCTCCCACTCAGCTTTCCATCTTAATAATATTTTAGCATAGTATTAAAAATTAGTACATATTTTTACTATGTGTATAAAATCTGTTAGTATGTAAGCTTAATATAAGTTCCCCCTTCGTTCTTCTTCTTGTCTTTTCTTTTTGACGTGTTTTTGAAAATGTGTCGATTCATGTGGGCGGATTACGCAAACTGAGAATTGCATATCTTCTACACCTAAAACAAGGAAAGAGGAGAGAAAAACAAAAAATAAAAAAAATAAAAATAAATACAACAACAACCTGTTAGAAAAATAAGTTAAAATAAGTATATTGCCTTGTTTGGCTAAATAAATAAATAAATAAATAAATAAATAAATAAATAAATAAAAAAGCTTATTGAGAACATAAGCCGTTCGGAGTCGGCGTAAAACATGTAGGTCCAGTTCTTGATCATTTGTGTGCAAACATTTCACATCACACACAACACAATTGATCATTAGAAGCTCGGTCAAAGTCCTTTCAAGGGCTGAAATGGCCATTTTTTTTTTTCGTTAATGCTGATTTTAAGTCACCAAAGTTTTCAAAATTTGAAACAAAACCTAGTGCAGTTCTGACTGTTGAACTTAATTTAACACTAAATATAAACTCTTATAAGGTTTTCTTTGCCTCTGTATTTAATGAGCTGTAGAAAAGCTCCGTTATTTTCAAAAAAGTCATTGAAATGTCCACTAAATGTTGGTATGCTTTTTAGGGCTAACTCTTTTTGAACGACGCCATTGTTTCTATTTGTTTATTGTTTTGTTCTGTATTAGGTTAGGTTGAAGCGGCTGTCTCCCCTGAGACACACTTAGGCCAATAAGGCCCATTGTGATACCATGGGTTAATTTCCCTCTCTATTTAAACCACTTTGAGCTGTTGACAAAGCCAAGGATTCGGTAAATCGAAGTTTCTGAGAGATCATCGAGATCTCTATAGAACCATTTACCTAAGTGAAGATGGCGATATTTAGCTAGCGCTGGGCAAGTACAGAGAAGATGTTTTGTAGATTCCTCATTTCTGCAGCTTCTACAGAAGTCTTTTTGGAGGATGCTCAATCTTCGTGCATGATTACCTATTAAGCAGTGTCCTGTTAAGACACCTATCGTAGTACTGATTTGATCCCTTCTCAGAGCGATCAGTTCTTTTGAGCGTTTTAGGGTGATTTTTGGCCAAACCTGACGCGCTGTATGACAAGTGCTACCCGTTGACCATCAATCGTTGGCTTTGTTTAGGGATAGCTCATTCGTGAGTAGTTTACATGTGGTGAGGGATATACCAATACTTTCTTCTCTCATCGAGAGTTGTTTGGTTGTTCCGGTGCGAGCGGGTTCATCTGCTTTGCAGTTTCCTAGAAAGTCTCTATGTCCAGGAATCCAGCATAGGTGTATTTTGAGCTGCTCTGCCATCTCATTTAGGGATCTGCGGCAGCGAATTACTGTTTTAGATGTTGTTTCAACAGATTCTAGGGCTTTCAAGGCGGCTTGACTGTCCGATAGTATGTAGATATCCTTGGAGGATATTGCATTCATCTGAAGCCAAGTTATTGTTTCATATATTGCGACTACTTCTGCTTGGAAGACACTGCAATGGTCGGGGAGCCTGAAGGCTAGATTAATGTTCAATGTATCAGAGTAGACTCGTCCTCCCACCCTGCCATCTAGTTTTGATCCATCTGTGTAGATTCTGATGACATTGTTTGGTGGAAGGTTTCTAACCGCCCACTCATCGCGGGAGGGGAGGGATACATGAAATTTCCTGTCAAAGAAAAGTTTTTGTGTGATGTAGTCTACAGATTTGGGTATCGGAGGAAGGAACTTCCTAATGCTAGATTGTCCTGATTTGCCCTCTCTACATTGAGAGGTGGCCATTAGACGGATGGATATATTGGTAGCCATCTGTTTTACTAGGATATCAAGTGGTATAAGGTGGAGCATAGTATCTAATGCATCTGTAGGAGTGGTTTTTAATGCTCCACTGATGCAGAGCTCAGCTGATCTTTGAACTTTGCGGAGTATGTTGAGGTGTGTTTGTTTGTCTAGTGCTTGCCACCAGACAATTGCACCATATAGCAATATTGGCCTTACTACTGTCGTGTAAAGCCAGTGAGTAACACTTGGATGTAAACCCCATTTGTTACCCACTGCCCTTTTGCATGAGTAGAGCTTTTTTTAGCTTTTTTAGCTCTCTCGAGCAGATTGGGTTTCCAGTTTAATTTTCTGTCCAGGATAAGGCCCAGATATTTCGCTTGATCTGAGAAGCTAAGTCTTATGTTTCCCAGTTTTGGAGGACTGAAAGTTGGTAGATTGTGTTTTCTTGTGAAAATCACTAAATCCGTTTTTTCAGGGTTGACGCTGAGTCCACAGCTATTAACCCATTGTATGAGAGTATTAAGGCCGTTTTGCATAATATCTCGAAGTGTGGATATATATTTTCCAGAAGTGACAATAGCAATGTCGTCTGCATAAGTTTATTAGCTGCTAGGTTCCAGAGTAGAGGCGAGAGAACCCCTCCTTGAGGAGTTCCCCTTGGTACAGATCTTAGCGTGGATGCCACACCGAGATTTGCACTTATAATCCTGCCTACTAGCATTTGATTTATAAGTGCTCCCAGCGTGGCATCCACCCCAAGCTCCGTTAGTGCATTAGTGATAGCCTCTGCTTTGACGTTGTTAAAGGCACCTTCTATATCAATAAAAGCTATCATTGTATATTCCTTTTGAAGAAGAGATTTTTCAATGATGGAGACTATGAAGTGGAGAGCTGTTTCCATGGATTTGCCTTTGGTGTAAGCGTGTTGTGCCGATGACAGAGGTTTTTCTACTGTCTTTTGTCTCAAATGGATTTCTATTAATCTCTCGAGAGTTTTGCAGAAAGGATGAGAGACTAATTGGTCGAAGGTCTTTTGGGTTTACGTGTGAGCTTTTGCCCGCCTTCGGTATGAAAACTACCCTCACTTGCCGCCAAGGTGTGGGGATGTGATTCAGGTCTAGGCAGCCTTGGAAGATCATCATATGCCATTGCTTTATGATATCGTAAGCTTTTTGTAATTCTATAGGGGCTATGCCGTCTGGTCCAGGTGACTTAAACGGTTTGAAGCTTTCAATTGCCCATTTGAGCTTTGGTTGTGAGATAAGATCGAGGGAGTTGTTGACAGTGGGTGCATATTCCTCCTGGGTTGGAGTATTACCTATTTCTGAACAGCCAGGGAAGTGAGTTTTTACTAAAATTTTAAGAGATTCTTCACTGTTGGTGGTCCATGTTCCGTCTTCTTTCTTCAAGAAGCTTTGGTTGGGAGGACTAATAGTTAGAATTTTTCTAAGCCTTGACGCCTCGGAGGTTTGTGTTATATTTTCACAGAAGGTTCTCCAGGACTGCCTTTGTGCTTTCCGTAATTCTTTCTTATATTCTTTAAGAGCCATTTTGTAGTTGGTCCATTAATCGATAGATTCAGTGACTAGCTTTGTTGAAGAGTTTTCTGCTCTTATTTCGGAGCTCGGGCTTTTGTTTCCCTTTTGGTGTTTTGAGCGGACATGCGATATCTAGAGCTTTGTTCATGGACTCAGTTAGATTAACAACCAGGTTGTCCAGGGATTTTTTACAGGTAGGACGATTCGGTAGTCCATATGCGAGATCTGTTTCGAGTGTATCTATGTAGAGACCCCAATTGACTTGTTTAGGATTTCGAAAGCTACGTGATCTCGGGGCAAAGTCATCGATGCCAAAGAGAATATACCTATGATCGGAAAAGGAGTGTTCTTTTGAAACTCTCCAGTTTCTAATCCTGTCAGATATATGGTGAGAGGCAAGTGTAATATCTAAGACTTCCTGCCTATTACATATAATGAAGGTGGGTTCATTACCTACATTACTTAAAATAAGATTGGTAGAGAGTATGTAATCGAAAAGTGACTCCCCTCGTTCGTTGGTGTGTGAGCTACCCCAGATCACATTGTGAGCATTTGCATCGCATTCAATGATCAGGCCCTTCGATTGCCATTGTCTACCACAAAACCTTTGGATGACAAGATAGCCAGGGACTCCTGATTGATAGCAAAAGTTACCGATCTAAAATCCCCCTTCGGCTCATCAACCCGTGTCACCTTCCAGTTAGCTGTTGGCAGATCATGGTCTCCCAACCGAATTGCCTCCATGATCATTTTTGGATCAGATGGTTCGGTAGGGATTCGGGAACGCGCTCTTGGTCTGTTAGGGATATGATCCCTATTAATGACTTCGAGTCTCGCGACCGGCCATACCTCCCCCATCCTGGAGATCGCGATCTTATAGAGGTCCACAGACCTTTGGTCGGCGCATGCGATCAGCTTCACGTGGCCCTGATGCCATCCACTGTCGCGACAGGAAGGGCCCTTGCCGGGAAACTCCTTCATTACTGGAATAAAGATAGTAGCCATTTTGACTACTACCTTCCTCCATCTTTCAGGTGAAATGCTGCCGTCCGGATCGCTTTTGTCAATTACCGCAATGATAATTTGCCCAGCTGCGATTTCGCTCAAAAGCTTTGGAGTGGCTGTGCTACCACAAATGTTTTTCGGTGCCAGCTGAGGGACCTCCTCTAGAGATCTCTGACGCTTTGTGGGCATCGATTTGACAAGACATTAGCTTCTCCTATGATACCCACCGCCCACTTCAAGGACGAGTTCTGCTCCTCGGTGCGCCGATTATCGGGAATTCGTATTATGCGGTACCTTACTCTGTGCGCTGCTTTCCAAGAAACATTACCCGTCTTTTTGGTGGGTGGCGCCTTTTTAGCCGAAGCTTGCTTGCTTGTTGTTGGTTTGTTAGGTGGCATGTTGCCAGGAGCATTTAGAGACTGCGCGTCTGTAGGCTTTTTGCCAAGGAAAGCGTTTAAAGACCGCGTGTCTGGTGTAGCTGAAGGCTGCACCCTTTTGGCATTTAAAGACTGCCTGTCTATTTTTTTTGTGTTTTCTTTATGTTGATTTTTATCTATTTTAGTCTTACGACCACCCCCTCCTCGTTGGGCGAAGAAGGTTAAACTGGCAGGCTCTGAGACACCTCCTCGAGCGGAATCGGAACTACATCCAAAGAGTTGGTATCTTCGTGTGCAGCCCGAGCCTAGGTTCGGAGTCCGCCAGTATTGTGGTCAAAAATAAAGAGTCCTCCGCGTTAAAAATAAGAGAGGCTCCGCTAGGGACTGGATTATTTTTGATGGGCCTCCAGCCTAGTAAATCCTCGGCACGGGTCGCATAACACCTTGATTCAGCCCATACCTCAGACCGATGGGAAGGACACGCACCAGCAGCACTAGGACTATTGAGAGTCAGAACACTGTGGATGCATCCTCCCCTTAGCTAACCGTCGTCCCAGGTTGAGACACTGTAGCAGTTATTTCCAGCCAGCACCCACGCGGAGGGTTGGGTAGAGGATTTTTGTCGACCTTTGTTCTGTATTACTAACCTTTAAAAAACTAAATATATTTTCTTTCGATTTTTCAAATTTTTCTTTCAATTGTTTCAAGTCTTGAGGTTCTGTTTCCTTAGATATGGTAGCCCAAATATATTCTACTTTTGATTTTGTTGTATCTACGT
Source organism: Coremacera marginata (assembly GCA_914767935.1). Lineage (NCBI taxonomy): Eukaryota > Metazoa > Arthropoda > Insecta > Diptera > Sciomyzidae > Coremacera > Coremacera marginata. Next base: position 110,693,278 of record OU612046.1, on the reverse strand, counting down.
ATGATTGGCTATATTGTCTAGAAGGTGATTTTTTTCAATTTAGCTAGCAACTGTGTAAGCTCCTCAAAATCCATGAACTGATAAATTATTTATTTTAACGATACTACGATATTTTTGTATAAAATTGTTTTTGTTTGTTTTTATTTATTTTATTTTTTTTATACATTTGCATTTTTACTCTGGCGTAATTGCCTCCTAACATATTTCTTGTAATATCTATTTATAAGATATAAGATAACGGCTATCATAAATAAAACAGAAATTATTTCCACAACACTATTAAAAAGATTGCTATCGCTGCTGCTACTGCTGCTGGCGTTGTTGTTGTTGTTAGTAATTTTTTTCGCTGGACCACCAACCCATGTCTTGTTTTTTGTATTAGTTGTCTTCTCTGATGTTCTATCGTCTTGACAATTTAAAGTTTATCCAGAAGTGCTTTTTTGTTTGTGCCTTTGCTTATTGCGATTACTCTATATAGTTCGGCGCACTCCTTTCTGTATCTTGCTTGCTTGCCTACTCGAACCTTCTTTTTTATAACTTCTTGTGCTGCTTGCTCTCTCAATTTACCGATATTATGTTTTTGTTGCCTTTGTTGGTATTCATCGAGGGACAGTGGTCTTGGGCCAGCGGTTGATCTTGATGGTACGTATACTGGTACTTCCTCTGTATTAGGTACTATCGGCTTTGGTGTGTATTCTTCGAAGGACAGTCTAATAGCAGGATCGATTAGATTAGATTAGATGATAAGAGATGTATATTGCAAGGTGGTGTTGACACCCTTGCGTGGGGGCACTGTAAAATTAATTAGTTAATAAGAAAAAACTTGTAAGAATCGTTATTAAGATATATACTTTACATTAATAATAATAAAAAGAAAACCAATAAAAATATTTAAAAAATATATAAAAAAAATACAAATGAGTTTTTTTTATTATTTTTTCTTTTCAGAATTATTTTTTTCAATTAAGAATTTGAAACATAAATGTGCACAATTTATTGCATTAAAAATCAAGTGGACGTAGATATTTTATGCATGTGTGTATATGTTGTTGTTGTTTTCGGCTGTTAAAATATTCTTGAATCTTCTCGAAGCCTCTGAGTGTATTGTTATTGTTGAAGCAAGTTTACGTACATATTTTGTATATGTGTTATTACTGTTTAAGCAAGTGGCTTACATATTTTGAGTATGAATGTGTATGGTAGTTGTTAAGCAAGTTCACATACATACATACCTAGAACTTCCCAAAGTTAATCCAGCGGCGGGGCTTTTATTGACTTGAGCTAGCATGATTTAGTAGGGGAGCTAATAACCCAGACAGCCCCCACTGACACTTTCACTGACCTAATTCAAATAATTGTTTACATACTAATTACTCGGTACTTACTCGGTGTATACATACATACAGCTTATTACCGTTTATAATTTGATTCTTAACCCTCAAATACCTAGTAACAATTCATCACATTCTACTTAACGACTTTGAGAATATGAGTGTTTCAATACGAAAATCTATATTTATAATGATTATATCAATTTAGGTACGGTAAAGGTTAAAGGTTAGAATATATGAACAGGTTTGGCCGTAGCAATTGCATTTTTGCTGCCTTTCATATGACATTTCAGTCGACAGCAAAAGTTGTTTCAGTTTTACACTAAAAATTAACTAGTTGTTTTATTTATTAAAAAAATTAGGTCTACCATCAAAGTTAATCCAGCGGCGGAGATTTAGCTGGGTGCTATTAACTTGAACTAGAATATTTTAGTAGGGGAGACTTATACCCCTGACGACCTCCAACTAACGCTCCCACTCTTATTTAGATAATTATTTAATCATCACCAGGTCCGGATTTTGTTGACGTAAAAAATTAAAAAAAGGCAATGCGGACTATGAAAAAAGTCAAAAAAGGCATTTATTTTTTGTTTTGTTTTTTCTCGATTTGTCCGATTGTCGAAGTTTTTTACTATTAATAAAAACATATAATAAGCTTTTTTCAATTAGTATTTAAAAATAAATGATTTTAATAATAAAACATTGTACAACAATGTACTTTTCAAAATTTTCGGGCAGCAAACATATACGATTATCCCTAAGGAGTGTCTTAAATGTGCTAAACGATCGTTCGACACCCGCCGATACCAGTGGAGACCAATTGAAGGATTATACGTCGCTAATTCGTACATTTTTAGGCAAAGAATTATTGTTTGACCCTGTGATCACATCGTTTATTTGACGCATTTTTTGTAAGCCTGTATTGGCAGAAAAAACCTTCCTAAATTTTAGGCATTAAATTTGAGCAACTGTACCTCTTTTGGAATTTAATTGTTCTTGTAACATACACGGTATGGAAAATACTTCACAAACAGTCCTTCCTACATAGGTAAAAAAAAAGTTTTTTAAAACATTTAGTATGCTGTTTAAAAATCACCACTTTTTTCCAAGTTTTCAAAAATATTTTGTTTTAAGGCTACCAAAGAACCGAAAATGATATGTATGTAGGCGAATTGCACTGCAAATTCTTTTTTGCAAATGGAACGCAAGCTGAATCGTCGGACATTTCTTGCACTAATTCTTTTATTCCCGTGAAACGCTTGGCATAATATGAAACGGCACTAATTCATGTACCTCAAAGCGTCAACAGCTGAAAAAATAAAAAAAATATATATTAATTTAGGCAATTTTGAAAATGAATTTGTTGTGCTCACAGGTCTTGGAGGCAGCGGTAGATGAGGAAATTTTTCCTTATACATTACAATTCGCTATGCACTTTTTGAAAATATTTTTTCATAAAATTTATACTAAGAAGTTTTAAAGTAAGAAGAATTTAAACACATCTGGACATTGAATTCGTACTGTATCGCATACACGGTGTAAGCCATGTGCAACGCAAGTTACGTGCTCCATTCGAAGGTATAGAATCTTAAGCGATTCGCCGCTTTTTATCATGTATCGTGCAGCGTCCGTAACAAAAAGTAACACCTTCTCGCGCATCTCCGCTTGTGGCCAAAATATTTTTAAAGAATCTTCAAAAAGGGCTGCAATTGTCGACGCATTCACTTTCGGCAGAACTTTACATGCTAAGAGGTAGGCTTGGACCCATCTTGGGTGGACTCATCTGGCAACTTTTTCTGGGCATATTTTTCGAAGAATGCTTTGAACTCTGTACGATTTAGCTTGTAGAATGGTATATCGCACGCCAGCATCATTTTTGTCAAATCTGCATAATACTCAATTTTTCCGCCTGCTGCCACACAGTTGGTAATTGTTTTGCGCCCTATATTTTTAATTTGCTCCAAGGCTTGTTGGTGCTTTCGCCTCTGAATATGTTGCTCCGCAAAATATATTTTTTTGACATTTACTGAAATACCACACAGTTTGCAAAGCAAACTTTTATCGTCCGTGGAACACGAATCATTTCCAAACATTTGTACAAAGTTACACAGTTTGCTTGATTTACTTGCAGCGTACTTAGGTATTTTTTTTATGCACAACTCTTTTTAAAACTTTAATAAAATATACTAATTTCTCAACAATTGAACATCTTCATTCAAAATGTATCGCTCAAAACAAACTTTACAGTTAACTATTTTTTCTTTGACTATAGCTCTCTCCTTCTTACAAGTTCTTTGTTAATGGAGCAATTACAACGAAGTGGAAAGCACGTTCTTTTCGAATATTTGTGGAATTGTTGCCACAAAAAAAGATAATATAAATTAAAAACGTTGCCACCACATAGATTTATGAATTCTTAAAAAAAAAATAAAAAAGTCTTGGTAAATCATTAAAAAAATTTAAAAAGCGTTTAAAAGGAAAAAAATGCAAAATGTAGTAAAAAGGCAAAGAAGACAAAATAAAATTTTCTATCTAGAATCACAAAGATTCAAAACGTGTAATTCTTTTATCCACTAATAAATCTATCCACAAACAAAAAAAGGTAAAGTCAAAAAAATTCGGACCCTGATCATCACTCGGTGTGTGTATCTATAAGTTGATGATGTTGCAGTTTTTTTTGCTTAGATATTCTTAAAGCTGAGTTGATATACATACATAGAGCTTATCGCCGTTAAGCAAGCGTAGAAGCATCTTCAACATATGTTTAATATTGTTGTTGTTAATGTATATTGACGTTGACGTTGTGAATGTAGTGCTGTTAACACACGGGTTAACATGAATGCTAACCAAAGGGTTAAGATAAGCGTAAAAACATAAAAATATTTATTACAAGAAATGTAAAACTGCTTATTAGCAAATATGTATAAGTGCTTCTGCTAACAATAGCAACAACCTTTTTGTTTAATTAACATAGTTCATATTTTTGCTTAAATTCGTATTTTTAATTTTGCAATATGTTTAATTGTGTCATAGCGTTTATTTTATTTGTTAATATTAATTTAATCATTACTGCTAACACTAGCATATTTGTAGTTATATAAACTAGCAATTTGTCAATAAACATCAGTGTAATTCTGACAACGCAACAAGGTGTTTCGATTCAGACCAAGTTCCAAGTGCTTGTTTTGATCACAACCTAATTGCAACAAGTTCAAGTGCTTGTTGTGATAACCAAAAAAAACCCAACGAATTATAACAAGTTTCAAGTGCTTGTTGTAATTACCAACGGGCAAATAAACTAATTTGTCCAAAACATTTGGCGACCGTGACAGGACCCTGCAATCTCCGCATATCATCAACAGAAGATCTCCAAGACGATCATCAACAGACGATCATCAGCAGGATCAACAACAGAAGACGATCATCAACAGACGATCATCAACAATGGCCACCTTCTCAGAGTTGGTAGCAGCTCAAAGCAATGCAGGTCAACAGATCGAACGCATTGTAAAAAATTACAAAAAGGATCCTTCAGACAGGAAACAAAATGCTCGATACTTCTAAGATAGAATTGAGCAGCTCAGGGCACTCTGGCAAGCATTCGAAGAAAACGACATAAAGATCAAAGTGTCAGCGACAGAGTACAACGACCACGACTATTTCACTAACAACTACTACGGTGAAATAGAAACGTTGGTCTCAAAATACATTCAACACTTTCAAGAACACATAAATGCGTTATTAGAAAATCAACAAGCAACAAAACACGTTTCAAAATCCAAGCAATTAGAAGGCCCTAACGAAGAACTAAAAAAGGTGCTTCGCAACCAGAAGGCGTTATTAAACATTATTTCGAAAACTTTAAACGAAATTGATGCAGATGGTGAGCCACAGTCCGAGATGTACTGCATTTTAAAGGCATCACTACTCGAGAAATATCAAGCAGATTTAATGAATAATAACTCCAAAATATGGGATTCTACTCAGTTGGACACAGTACAGTTGGACACTATAACTGGGAAACTTTTTACGACATGGAAGCAAGAATACAACATGTCCTAGTGGCCCTTAACCAATACATAAAGGCATCGACAAGCGTTGCTGAGAACGGTCAAGGAGCACTACATGTACACACACAATTTCAACCAGTAAAACTACCAACAATAACGCTGCCTACGTTTAATGGCGATCATCTAAAATGGGTACAATTTAAGGACCTGTATGAGCAACTCATACACAGTCAACCATACAGTGATGTGCAAAAAATGTTTTATCTTACGGCAAATCTTAATGGTGAGCCCAAGAACCTGATCAAACATTTGCCAGTATCAACTCAAAATTACACGACAGCATGGGAGATATTGACCAGTCGATACGACAACAAACGATTGCTTGTCACAGCATTACTTAATCGGTTATTGGCACAGGCTAGTATAAGTCAGGAGTCAGTGCACGCTATTAAATGTCTTCATGATACAACAAAAGAATGCATTTATGGACTAAGCGCATTAGGCATACCAGTGTCAACATGGGACGCAATTCTTGTGCACATCACCATAAGAAAATTAGATCGATCGACCCACACAGCCTTTGAGCAATCCCTTAGTGACTCAATACAACTTCCAACTGTTCAAGAAACCCTAAGCTTCCTTGAGGCCAGGTTCAATTCGTTGGAAACATTGAACAAATGCACCAATAAAGGGCCTGAGAAGATGCGACATAACGCAACGTCTTTTATCACATCAACATCAACAAACCAGTGTCCAGCTTGCAGTGGTTCACATCCACTATTTTCGTGTCTGATATTCAAAGAAAAACCGATTTCTCAACGCTATGAAATTCTAAAAAGGAACAAACTATGCACAAATTGCTTAAAAGGTGGTCATGAAGCATACAAATGCACCAGCGGAACATGTAGCAAGTGCAACAAAAGGCATAACACTCTTCTCCATCAAGAAGGGCAAGAGCAAAGAAAAAACGAGGCTTCAAAACCAGTCGCATTAGCATCATCAGTCAAACCAAAATCAAGCTATGTTCTTTTAAGTACTGCAAAAATAATACTAGTAGCAAATGTCAAAACTCTTGAATGCAGAGCGTTGCTAGATTCCGGATCACAAATTAATGCTATAACTTAAAAAATATCGCAGCAGCTTGGGTTAACTCATCGAAATTCATCCCTATCTGTTGAAGGTATCGGCAGACAGAAACAGTTTGCCCGTCATCGCGTTAACGTCATTTTTCACTCTCGCGCTAGTGGGTTCAAGGCTCGATTAGAAGCTTACGTATTTCCGCAAATTGTAAGTAAACAGCCATCAAAATTTATCAACACATCATCATGGAAGATACCTCAAAATCTACAACTGGCTGACCAACAATTCAATAATCCAGGCGAAATCGACATTTTGTTAGGTGCAGAATTCACACATCAAATAATGTCAATGGGGCAAGTCAAACTGGGAAAAGGTTTACCAGTACTTCAGAAAACCGTTCTTGGATGGATTTTATATGGAAAAATCGACAATGAACAACTAAAATTAGCTACATGCGGAGTTTTAGCTGACGATAACCTGAATGAGGCAGTTGCAAAATTTTGGGAATTAGAAGACATCGCTGAGACGGACCCACAATTGTCAAATTCAGAAAAACAGTGTGAGATGCACTTCATCCATCATACGCAAAGAGATGCAGCTGGTCGTTTCGTAGTACGATTACCATTTAAAAACGACACATCAATGCTAGGAAGTTCGCAGCAAATTGCCTACAATCGGTTTATTTCTCTGGAAAAACGCCTAGCAAAGGATGTTACACTCAAAGAACAAAACATTAAATTCATGGATGAATACAAATCATTAGCACACATGACAAGAGTTGGTCCAAATGATGTGTTAGATCCAAATTACTTCATTCCACATCATTGTGTTCTGCGACCAGAAAAAAGCACAACAAAGCTGAGAGTGGTGTTTGACGCATCGTGCAAAACATCAAGCGGAGTATCATTAAACGACATAAGTACATTATGGTCCAACAGTTCAGAGTGATCTGTTCGCAATACTCCTCCGATTCCGCATGCCAAGGTTCGTCTTCACCACTGATATTGAAAAAATGTATAGACAGATTCGAATTCATCATGACGATGAAAGATTTAAATTAATCAATTAGAGAAGCAATCCACAAGATTCACTGGATGTATATAAACTTCAAACAGTGACTTATGGAACGCGAGCAGCTCCATACTTAGCAACAAGATGTTTGCAGGAACTAGCACTCATCTATAAGGAAACACATCCGTTAGGCAGCAACGCACTTAACAAAAATTTCTATGTTGACGATGGTCTGGCAGGAGCAGACACACTTCATGAAGCAAAGGCCATTCAAGATCAACTTATTGAGATATTGACGAAAGCAGGGCTTCATCTACGAAAATGGTGCTCTAATCACCCCAAGCTTCTTCAGATCATTTCCATCGAAAATCAAGAAGTAGATTTGGACTTTGGAAAAGAAGAAGAGTCAACCATCAAAACATTAGGGCTCTCATGGGCACCAACGAGTGACAATTTTAAAATAACGACAAAATTAAGTGCTATGCAGCGAGTCACAAAACGCAGCGTTACATCTGACGTAGCACACATTTTCGATCCATTGGGACTCGTGGAACCTGTGGTGGTAGCAGCGAAGATATTCATCCAGCAGTTATGGATGCTAAGACTTCAATGGGATGAAGCCCTTCCAATGACGATGCACACGTCATGGAAAAAATTCTGCAACAGCCTGGATAAATTAAATGAACTTAGAATCCCACGCCACGTCTTTGGACACAACATTCCTCAATCAATACAGCTTCATGGTTTCGCGGATGCGTCGGAAAAGGCATATGGAGCAGCAATATACATTCGGACCGTCTTTAAAAACAAAAGCATATCGGTCAGACTTCTCTGCTCAAAGTCCAGAGTAGCACCATTAAAGACACAAACCATTCCACGGTTGAAGCTTTGTGCATCGCTGTTATGTACCGAACTAATGTCTCGAGTTAAACTCGACCTTGGGTATCAGAACACCAGAACTCATTTTTGGACTGATTCGCAGGTCGTATTAGCTTGGATATCTCGATGTCCATCAACACTCCAAACATTTGTATCACACAGAGTGGCCAAGATTCAGAAACTTTCACTATCTGAACAGTGGCGACACATCTCTACCGATCACAATCCTGCTGATATATTATCCAGAGGAGCCCATCCAGAGGATATGATGAAACCTCAGTTCAATCTTTGGTTTTATGTTCCCGTTTTTCTACATCAGCAAGATTATACGTGGCAAACAGCCATTCAAAAGAATCTCATCATCGAAGACCCTCCTGAAATCAAGCAGACTCATCAAATCATAGCCACTGTATCTACAAGTGCAGTACATTCAGACTCCTTAATTTACTCCATAAAGGCACGAGAGTCATTCAAAAGGCTACAGAGCATTGTTGGATACATTCAACGATACATCAGAAACAGTAAAGAGGCTCAGCGGTCCCAAGAATATTCACTGAGCCCAATGGAACTCGACTCAGCTCTAAAGACTATAGTGAGATTAATACAAAAACAAGACTTTAACGAAGAAATCAGACAGTTGAGGTCAAACAAAACTGTTAGCAAAAACAGTCCAATTGCATCCCTCTCACCATTTCTGGATGAAAATGGAATCATCCGAGTAGGAGGACGTCTACATTCATCCTCGCTTTCATATGACACGAAACATCCTATGATGCTACCATATAATGACCCCATAGTGAAGCTAATTTTGCGATATACTCACTTGGACACCATGCACAGTGGGCCACAAGCATTGTTGGCAAATATTCGTCAACGCTTTTGGCCGATCAAGGGAAAGCTCATGACAAGATCAACAGTACAGAAATGTCTTCGTTGTACCAGAAACAAGCCCACAATGTTCCAACAGTTCATGGGAAGCTTGCCAGCAACAAGAGTGTCCCCTTCAAGACCGTTTATTAACTCTGGAGTTGATTTCTGTGGCCCTCTGTGGGTACACTATAAAGTTCGAGGAAAGAAACCACACAAGGTATATATTGCCGTATATTGCTGTTTCGCCACAAAGGCAATTCATCTAGAGATCGTAACAGATCTAACCACCGATGCATTCATTGGTTCATTAAAAATATTTATTTCTCGAAGAGGTCATTGCCTCAACCTTTATTGTGATACGCTACTAACTTCGTTGGCGCGAGGAATCAACTTCAAGATATACAAACGTCTCTATTTAGAAAAGATGGCAGTGAAAAAATAGTAAATGCATGCAGCTCCAGAGGAATTAAATTTCAATTTATCCCCCCAAGAGCTCCACATTTTGGAGGACTTTGGGAGGCAGCAGTAAAGTCTGCAAAAACATTACTTACTCGAAGCGTAAATACGGCATCGTTAACACACGAAGAGTTAGAAACGGTTGTCATTGAAATCGAAGGAATACTCAACTCAAGACCAATCACACCTATGTCTAGCAATCCAAATGATCTAAGCGCTCTTACGCCAGCACACTTCCTCATTGGCGAATCTTTAACTAATCCAGTAGATGTAAACGCTAATGTGTCCAAATCAACATTGCAAGAACGGTGGAAGGCTGTCAGCCGGATTAAACAAGAATTCTGGGCACGATGGAGTCAAGAATATCTCACTGAGCTTCAGCACAGATACAAATGGAAGGAACGAGTTCCCAACATAAAGGAAGGAACATTGGTTATAATCAAAGAAGATAATTCACCACCATTGAAATGGCCACTAGGACGAATCACGCATGTCCACCCAGGAAATTATGGAATTGTTCGAGTGGTTGATATAAAAACAGCGGCGGGGACTTGCAAACGTCCAATCCATAGACTAGCCCCACTTTATCCAGACGATAGCTCCAGAGAGGCGATTAAAGATCTGCACAAAGGAAAAACTTTCAACAGCAGCGATATTCAAGATCAAGAAAACCCTCCCATACCCCCAAAACGACGACGTGTTCCCATCGGCAGCATCATTACAACTATATTGGTAACGCTATTGCTATTACCGTTAGCAATAGCCAGCCCAATAAAAATAACCTAGTTTCAATCAAATCCTGGTATATATATTTTGAAGAAATAGGTTCGGCAAAAATAATAACAACAAAATGGAATTTGATTGTTTATTACGACCTATTACCATTTTATAAGAAATTGAATGTCTTACGCACTGTTATCACAATTCAACGTCACTGCAATGAAAGCGCACCAAGTCCAATATGTGAATCACATAACATAGCACACCCTGGTACACGAGCTTCACAATGACTACTAACACAAAGATATTTCTGGCCAAAGATGAATACACAACTTAACAAATGGTCACAGGAATGTGTTGCATGTCAACCCTCAAAAATACACAAACACACGAAGACAACACCATTCAAAATCAGCATACCTACACGGCCGCTTTGAACATATGCACGTTGATATAGTCGGTTCTTTGCCAAATTCAAAAGGGTTTAGATACCTGCTTACCTTAGTTGACAGGAACACCCGTTGGCCAGAAGCATATCCGCCGAAAGACATAAATACTGACACGATTGTTGTCACTCTTCAAAGAGTGTTCATTTCACGTTTTGGAGGCGCATTAAAAGTTACCTATGATCGAGGAGCACAGTTCACTTCAGTGGCCTTTAACAGTCTCCTTAAGAATCTCGGTTGCTAGCATATAACTACTTCGGCTTACCACCCACAAGCTAATGGCATGGTAGAGCGTTTTCACAGCCAGTTAAAGGCTTCTCTCATTGCGACGAAAAACCAGACAAATTGGTTCACAGAGTTAGCACTAGTTCTTCTGGGCCTCAGATCTTCGGTCAAGGACGATATAAAAGCAAGTAGGACCAAAACTCAAACCATTTTGTACCGATCAAAAGCTCTCTGCTATCTCGAGTGTGAGTTTCATTTTGAATATCCTTCAAACTAGTGGCGTAGATAGCTTTTGGTTCTGGGGAGGAACGGGCATTCGTAAAAAAAATAATTACCAGGGTGATTTGTGACGCCGAATGTCAATTTCATAGCCCAACTTTGCTTAAACGTCGAAAAAGTATTAAAGAAGTAGCTATGGCATGTCAAATATGTATTTATATTTACATATATATCGATGGTAAAGCGCACAGAAGTGATAAGTGCTCTTTTGACGGAAATCAGTAAACTGCATTTTCCAACTCGTCAAGTTATAATATATATTGTGTAGAATTATATTGCGTGAAATCTCATTGGAAGATGATCAGTACAAGGTTAAAATAATTGTTTTGTACTAAAACTCAAACAAAATCATTCACAAACAAAATCATCGTTGCTGAACATTTTCAATTTATCACTAACCACTTTTGTGAGCTGAACTATGGTTATAAAGGGTGGTTAAATTTTAAGGGCCGATGTTGAATGTGAACCACACCTAAAGGTCAAGTTTTTTTCTGCATTTCATTTGACATTTCGCAATTTCAGACTAACTCAATTTGAACCCTGGAAAGATACACAATCGAGCAACGCGTTAAAGTTATTCAGGCTTATTATGAAAATGGGCGTTCAAATCAAAATGCATATCGTGCACTTCGTGATTTTTTTGGTCAATTTAATCGTCCAAATGTGCGTACAATCGGAAAATTTGTTCAAAAATTTGAGCAAACCGGGTCTGTAGGAGATGTGAAAACACCAGTGAATGCTCGTACAGCTCGTACTGAGAAAATATTGCTAATGTCCGCGATAGTGTGGCTGAAGAGCCTCAACTCGTCGTCGTTGATGAACATTATGCATAAAGACTTGCATTTACACGCGTACAAGGTGCAATTGACTCAAGAACTAAAGCCTCTTGACCATTTCAAGCATCGTCAATGGTCAGAATGGTGGCAAGAATTGGCAACAGTGGATGATCAATTTTGGAAGAAAATCATCTTCAGTGATGAGACACATTTTCACCTCAGTGGATTCGTCAATAAGCAGAATTGCCACATTTGGGCGAATGATAATCCAAGAGTGATTGTCGAAAAACCAATGCACCCACAAAGAGTGACTGTTTGGTGCGGTTTATGGGCTTGCGGCGTCATCGGGCCGTATTTTTTCCAAAATGAGGCTAGTCAGGAAGTTACTGTGAATGGTGTTCGCTATCGTGAGATGATAACGAACTTTTAATGGCCCGAATTGGAAGATATGAATGTGGACGATATGTGATTTCAACAGGATGGTGCCACTTGCCACACAGCTAACGAAACAATGGCTCTTTTTTTCGCGACAAATTCAATGGCCATGTTATCTCACGTGGTGGCGATGTCAATTGGCCGCCAAGATCATGTGATTTGACACCGTTGGACTTCTTTTTTTGGGGTTATTTGAAGAAAAGGTGTACGTCGATAAGCCAGCAACAATTCAAGAGCTAAAGGATTAGATAATTCAGCACATTAACGGCATAGAACCTCACTTATGCCTCAGCGTCATCGAAAATTTGGACCATCGGAAGGAGGTGTGCCACCGAGGTCGCGGCTGCCATTTGACCAATATTTTGTTCCATACATAGTTGAACCATACCAATTTTATCATAATAAAAAGAAATGACAATAATTTCCTTAATAATTTGTGTTTTATTAAAAATAAACATCGGCCCTTAAAATTTAACCACCCTTTTTATTTATTTTGTGTGTAATTGAAAGAGCAACAATTTTCTTGAGTATGTCATATGCTTAGTTAAGTTTGTATACAACGCCTGCCTTCGGCTTTTTTCATGTTTTGTTCGCTTTAAAACAAGAGAGGCAATAGTGCGATGGTAGCTTGATAAACTTGTAGCCATATGGTGCGTCATTCAATGCGAGCACGGAGCAGGAAAAGGCAATTGATTCCTAATAGGTTTTTTGACAATTTCTTTTAAATATTTGTAAATAAAAAATATTAATAACAGAAACCTTTTAAGTAAAACCTAACCTTTTTAAGTAAAACAGCATGGTCCACTGTCTGTGCTGTGAGGATCGAACCTGCCCTGCAGAAAATGTCATGCCTGATCAGGCTGGAATTCAAGCCTGACAGGCATTACCGAGGACTGTTCCTTCCTTGAAAACACCACTGATTTTTTCATTTAAGTGTCCGCCCTTTCAGACCTGAAATTTGGTATCCCTTTTTTAAATGTTCATCTATGATTTTTGTGTGAATATCTTTTTTTTTCAGTTCAGATATGAAAATTGGCCTGAAATACAATATAGCTCATTTTTTGTTTAGTTTCAGGTTAGAATATAGGTATTTAAAAAGGAGGCCTGAATAATATTTCCATTTCAGTCTTGAAATCGGAACTGAATAATAGGGACATGATTTTGCTTAGAAATTTAATTCTGAATTCCAGTCTGACTATTAGAGGCCTAAGCGAGTTTTCTGCTGGGGAGGATTGATTTTTTGTTTAATTTCATTTTAGAATACGGGTATATTAAAAGGAAACCTGAAATCTAAACTGAATAATGGAGGCATGAATATGTTTACAAATTTAGTCCTCAATTCCAGTTTAGCGAGTTATCTGCTGGGTGGGTACTGCTGAAATAAATTTCGCGATATAGTTCTGCATTGCCATGTTAATAATACTGTAGAAATGATGAAAGGCAGAGGTAATAAAATTAATAATTACGAAATTTTAATATATATCAAATGTTTTAATTTATCTAAAATATCTCAAAAACTGAGACTGCAACAGCTGTCATTTTGTTTGAATTTTTAATAGACTAATGTTTGATTGGCGACCGAGTAACTATACATATGTAGAGACTTTACATGTCACAATGGAACAATAGGGCCCCATCTTGAGTATTTGACATTGCAAATTTGTGCAATTGTAAAAATTTGTCATCAATTGTGAGCGGTCTTTTTCGGTTCACTTTGCAATACTTGTTGCAAATCATGAATTTATCAGCTGAATACTCACAGATTATTATATCCCTTTCATTTGTTAAACACATTTAAGTTTGCTGTATCAATTCATTATTTATTCACTACACTTCGTAATTGTAATAATGATGACTGGATGCCAAACCAAGAGAAACTCGACTAACCAGTTCTTAAAGTAAACCTTTTAGTTAAACTAGCGCTATGCCTAAAACTAATAACAAACGGTAAATGCAAAACTCTTATACGTAACTGATACATATCAAGACTCTTTAATTAAGTTTTTATTGCGTTTCTACCGTTTAATTCGTTTTTATTTATTTATTTTAATTTGTTTTGTTTTTAGCCACTTTATTTTTTTTACAATCAGCTGTCAGCCTAGAGTTCAGTATTGCGTATGTAAAGTAAATATAAGGGTTTTTAGTGTAAGACCATTTGCACCTTATTGTGTTCTGCACTTATATATCCTGTTGTGGTTGACCAATTTAGAAGACACTAAACTAAATAAATTTTAAAAACTTTTTTAAAAAAAAAAGGAAATTTTTTTTGCAATACATATACATGTCGACTCGTTCTTTGAGGTATTTGGTAATGGTGCTCATGGCTCTGTGGGTAATTTAATTTAATTTAATTTAATCTAATTTAACTTAATTTAATTTAATTTAATTTAATTTATTTTATATTAAATACTACAAGGTTTAGACCACTTTTAAAGGATACTTTTAAAATATATATGGATAATTATCCCTGGTATAAAATGCCCCTGGTATAAATGTCCACAAAATATTGATTCATGGATGTCAAATAGTTAAAAATTTTAATTTACCAATTGGACTTTTATCTGAAGATGCATTAGAATCTAGTCATAAGGAATCTAGAAAATATCGATTAGGTCACACTAGGAAAAATTCAAGAGAAAATTGCAATCGAGATCTTATGGCTGCATTACTGATGAATTCGGATCCTCTCATTTCTTCGAACAGACATATTGCCAAAACAAAAGGAAATGATTATAAAGATTTATTGCCATATATTATAAAAGAAAGTACAGATGCTGATGTTCATAATAGCTTCATTTCTGATTAATTTATTAATTAATTTTGAAGATTTTGTTTTAAGTGACACTTTGGTTGAAACGAATTAACTACAGAAATTCTTATACAAAATTTTTTCGACTTGTAATTTAACTTTCATTTTTAGTTTCTTTTTTAAATATGAAATATATGAATATATTATTTTTTTAAAATTTTTTTAATAAATGAGCTCAAATTGTTTTTTGTGTTGAAAATTTGGTTTAAATTTGGGTAGCACAAAGGGAAGTTATCATATTTTATAAGGAATCGTTATTTGGAAAAACGACTTTTTTATGTTAAAGTGAAAGTGTTTCAAAAACGTTGGTTATATGGGGGGTATCCCAAACAATGTATCAATTTAGGCTATTTTAAGCAAATACTTAGTTGGGATAAAATAAAGTTATCTATGTTATTTTGTTCAAATGAAGTGATTATGATAAAAGTACTCTGGTTTTAAGAATTGAAGTTTTATGAGTGGTACCCCAAAAACTGGTCCGACCCATTTTTAGTAAAGACCATTGCTATAATACTGAAAATATTTCCGTGTGATTATAATAAAATAAAGTATTTTTTTTTAAAGATACTAGATATTTTAAATTCGGGTTATATGGAGGGTACCCCGAATAATGGTCTGATTATAGCCATTTTTGGTATGAATATTTCTGAAAATATTTTTAAATATAATAAAATATTGTTTTAAAAAATATTGAAAGAGTCCAAAGATACATCGATTTTCAACTTTGTCTTATATGAGAGGTAGGCGCGGTCATTGTCCGATTTGGCCAATATTTGGAGAATTTCTTAATCTATGTAAAAAAATTGGCCGATTTTGCCAATATTTGGAAAATGTCTTAATCTATGTAAAAAAGTCCACACTAAATTTCGTTGATCTGCGGCAACTGAAAATTGTTTTGTCCACAGTTTATATGAAACGGTTACACTGTGCGCCGTTATGTACTTTAACAGCCAGTACATATCCCATAATCATATTTTGTGCTACCGGAAAACCAGATTTGGCTAAAATTTTTCCATTAGTCAGAAAATTGAAAAAATACTGGGAGCCAATAAGAATATCAATGGGTTG
Source organism: Coremacera marginata (assembly GCA_914767935.1). Classification (NCBI taxonomy): domain Eukaryota; kingdom Metazoa; phylum Arthropoda; class Insecta; order Diptera; family Sciomyzidae; genus Coremacera; species Coremacera marginata. The sequence continues at coordinate 110,676,883 of OU612046.1, read as the reverse complement.
ATATCGAAAGGTACCAGCATCTGCCATCTTTAAATGATTATGAAACTCACTCCGAGACAAGTTACTCTGTCTTGATGGTGATTTCAAATGCGTTTTAAAATAAAAGCTTCAATCATAACTGAGTGATTATCGTGCCTGGACATAAATCAAATGCTAACAATGCCTCTTGTGAATATAATGGTCGATCCGTCAATTCCGCCTTCTTCAACGCGACCATTTTTTCTTTGAACACGAAGACGTTGAACCAAGTTTTCAGAAACAAATATTCCAATTGATACAGAGTCCATAAGTGACTTACACGGGAGAGTATTGCTGCCGCTGACGTCAGAGGCCTTATCTATAGCTGTAGGGAGCAAAACTTGTTTACTTCCTAAACTTGTTTGGACAGAAAATGTTGACAGAGAATATTGAGGAGCCGTTTCTGTTGCTGTATTCTCTTCATAGTTGTCGTTGTTATCGATATGTAAACAGGAATGATGCTTTTGTCCGCAGTAGTGGCATTTTTCTTTCGAATTGCAATTTTTTGCTAAGTGATTGGATGCGAGACAGTTAAAGCATACACTTTTTTGCTTAACAAATCCACGCTTTTGATCGACATCAAGTCGTTTAATTTTGAAACATTTTAAAAGTTTATGTGATTGGCTACAATAACTGCAATTTACAGAGGTGTTGCTTGCGCTTGTGGCCAAAAAACACTTACTACGCGGTGCATTGAATGAAATGGTTTTGAGCGCTTGAATTGATTCTAGAGCTGACCGTCTATTATTGAGAAAAGCTTAAAAATTATCCACCATTGGATGATCCTCTCCCCTTCCTTGCTTGAGGCCCATTTTTTTCTTCTTTAGTCGTCTAATATTTTGAGAAACATATAAATAATCCAGGAATCACGTTTTTTCGCTTCTGCTCCAAGAGCTTAAAGACCACGTAAAATGCAGTCTGTGTTATCAGCCGATGTCCAAATTGATGTAGCAGAAGGGTCATTGATGGTTTTCAATTCAAAAAAAGATTTTAAGTATGACATAATGATAGGTTTCTGTTTGTCATATCTGTTGCATACCTTTGTCCAGGCTTCTATATACGCGTCGTTGGTACAAAACATGACTGCTATGACTGTTACTGCTTCGTCCTTAAGGTACATTTGCAAATATTGAAATTTTCTTTAGAAATTGAAGTTACATTATGAACCGAGATAAGGAACAGATCTTTGAATGTAGGCCATTTGCAGTAGTCTCCAGTAAACGTGTATCTGCATTATGTTGCTGCTCGATAAAAAAGGTCGTCGACACCTGTACTGAACGACTCATTTTGCTGCGGTGCTGGAGGTATGGATGCAGCTACTCTTTCAGCAATTATTGTAGAATATTCATTCTTGAGTTCAAGAAATATATCTTCTTGAATGCAGTATTTCGATGTTTGATTAGGAATTTCCACTATTTTCGCATCAACTGCCACAAATACTGCCACATGGAATCTAAGTGGTCATAACGATTTTTTACAGCTTGAATTGACGTGTCATTTGTGACTTGTGCTACAAAATTTTTAAAAATTTAGTGAAGGAACCTTTAATATTCCGCGTGCGCGAGCCAAAGCGGTTAAATCACTCATAGTATATATATATATTTTTTTTTTTAATTGTGTGTATTAAAGTTTAGTTTGATATGATAATCCTAAATTGCCAATTAATAATGCTTAATGTGATAATATTTGTTTTGAATCACAATTAAAATTTTTCAAACGCGCACATAAATTTGGGTTAGAAACAATTTCTTTCGTTTTTTTTTTTTTATAAACCTCTCTTAAGCTCGCACTGCTTATGTACATGAGGATATGTAAAACGAGAAATAAACAGCTATAATTAACGGGACCGTTAATCACTTAATCACTTCATATGCTGTTTTCAGTCTATTAGATTTTGTTTACTATGGCTAAATTACTTCGCGCCGATGACCGTTTGACCGAATAAATTCTAAATCAAAATAGAAATATTTACTGTAAAGTAATTGACGAAGAAAGTGAGTAATTGTTTGTTTCCAAGGTCGTTGATTAAATTTTAAAAACGCTCGAAGGACCAATTAATGTCGGAGCAAACTCAAGCTGCCGAAAAATATAGAATAAAATATTTTTGTTGTTGGTCTTTGAAACTAAGACCGACTAATTACGATAAAAAAAGCAACGTTGACTTTCGGGTGTTAGAACGAGACTGACTCTTGTAGTTTTATTTGCTATAACAAGAACCAGAGCTCAAGAGATGATCCAATGTTTTCCTCTTTACAATATGTATGTGCATTGGGGAAAAAATGGGGGAAAACTTTACAAAAATATAACAAAAAGTATACAACCAGAACAGTTACACACATTAACACATCAATCAAAATATGTTTAATTGAAATTGAAAGCAAACATTGACCAATATACACGTAGCAATATGTGTAATAAATGTGTAATATGGTCAGAACAGCGAGATATATTTACGGTAAAGAGAAATATGTTTGCTGCAATCAACGTCGAAAGTATTTTTGTTTGCGTATAATAGGCCCCAAGTAGCCAGACTATGATATACTTAAATAATCTGAGATGAAAATTTTCGCAACAGAATATTATTAATGCTGCTAGACTTAATCCAACTACAAATTATATTACAGTTAATATAGAGAATAATAAATTAGCACTGCTAGTAGATACATTAGCAAATATATCTATTAAAAAAATAAGGTAGTGAATAATCATGTCAATAATAACGATATTTGATGCATAAATGGAAAAACTAATGACGACTTCTTTAGGAATTTCATAAATAAAATTATTGTGGGAAGATAATGAAGTATTACATATATATATTACGTGGTCATCATATTATCTTAGCAAGAATTTCGAAACTTTATTTTTAACCGACTTTAATATATGCACCACACGCGCTTTTTAACAATATTATAACAAAAAATCTTTTATAGTTTTCAGACAAAATGTAAACAAGGAATTGTTGATCCAATGCTTTCGATTTGGGGTCAACAGCTTATAATTAATGAAGATACAAACCAGTGAGTACATATTTATAGTACACATTTTAATTTTTTACATTGTGGTATTTTTTAATTTATATTTAGTTTTAGGCTCATGCAGTCCATTTACTTTGAAAATCTAATAGACACAACTTTGGTCTTGGCAGAAGTTAGAAAGAAAAAAAATTAGAACTTCTGCCAAAACCAAAGTTGTGTCTATTAGATTTTCAAAGTTAATGAACTGCATTAGCCACAGAAGATTACTGATGAGTTGGTGTAGCGACCAACGAAACAGCTATCTAGTCTGCTGGTGGTTGTTCTGTAAAGAACATTGTTGTTATGGCAACCTTTTACTTCATGAAAGTACTTGGCATAAAGCTCACAAATGTAATTCTTAAAAATTTATATTTTTAAGGATTGCTAAAAACTAGTATTTGCATCTAACTTTGTTTTAATATAAACATAAGTATTGTTTTTATGTATTCTTGCTGTTACCCTATTAACATAACGTATAATAACACGTATTAACCTAATGTGCAGAAAATCAAGTATTAAACCATGTTCATACAATGAATCCACATGTTCAAACTAAAATCGTAAAAAAGTAGAGTAGCAATGTGGGTTCTGCGCCAAAATCGCGGGCAGTTCCTTATGGAACTTAAAATTGTATCCGACTGCGTAATCGGAGCCTCTGCTTCACCGATAGTGGGGGTGCAGAGTAGGGTGACCGAAACGTGTTGTTGTAAATTCAAGATCTAATTCATCGTGGATGGATTGCTGCTTATGCTGGTGGACGGACAGACAAAACCGCAAGTTCAAGTGTGAGTACAAAATATGGGTGGGGAACATAGTAGAAGTTGAACTCAGAGTATAAACTGATAGAAGCTTAAACTAAAATATATTTGTTGTTATTGTTGGTATTGCTTTAAGTAAAGCAAAATAGGGAGCCAGCTCAAAAACTATACCTAAATAATTTCCTTATAAGCACGCCGGTCAAAGCTGCAGCTAAAAGATAAGGGTCAAGACTCAAAAAGCTAACAATATGTGATATGATTCGTCATACATTGTTTTACTTAGCTGCATTAAGGGTACCTTTATGTAACATAATATAAGCGATTCTGAAGGCGTTCTTTGAAAGAAATCTACAAAGGAATGGCCAGAGATATTGATAAAAACTTTTTTTATTGATTTTAACAATTATTAAAATACATAAAAAAATCTTTTGTTTCTTTTTTGTAATGTCATTGGCGTGTACGTGACGTTGTCATGAAGCGATGCAAGAAGAGTAGAACCATTTTTCTTGCAGAACAACATGATCTGTAATCATCTGAGAAAAATATATATATATTTGTAAAGTAAACATTTACGCCGAGGTAGTGACTTAGATTTTTTTTTTTAAATATTTGTTTGTAAGAAAATAACGCGTCTTTAAAGTAGATTGTTTAAAAAATGGGTGTAAATTTGAGTAGATTATGAGCTGTAAATTTATTTTCAGGCTTATTTTGAAAGTCACTACCACAGAAATTATAATATAATAATATAAATGGCCATTTCAGCCCTTGAAAGGACTTTGACCGAGCTTCTTATGATAATTTGTGTTGTGCGGGTTGTCAAATGATTGAACAAAAATGATCGAGTATTGGACCACCACAGAAATTACTTAAGAAATATACATAAATTTTAATGTCAATCAGTGCAATTGATTTTGAGTTATCTTGCAAGCAAATTAAAAAAAAAAACATTTTGAGATAAACGCGTTTATAGTTTCAAAACGATTTTTTTTTAATAATTATAAGAAAATTTATGAAATATTGTTATTTATTATCAATATTACTAAAATCAAAAAAAAAAAAAATATAGAAAAAAAATTAAAATCGACCAAGTGTTTACCGAGAAATTAAGTTTTGAAGGTCAAAAACGCATTTTTTGAAAAGGTGTATATAATGTAAAAAATCATATTTTTTCAAATTAATCGAATTTTTGCAAATAACTAAAAACATTGCATTTTTTAGTTAAATTTTTGTACAGCTCTTCAAATTGAAATTTTTAAGAAAATTAATACGAAAATTTGATGACTTCAACTCACATTACCCTGTGTTAAAAGAGCATGAGGGAGAATTTTTTGATTTTATGATTTTTGTATTTTGAGGAATTTTAAGCCTTTTTAAGGAAGATTCTGGGTACGATTTTTTTTTTAAAGGCAACGCAACTTCACAGTGTATTTTTCTAAAAAATATTAAGTTTTATTTTTATTAAATTGACTGTGCAAATAAAACAATAATGGCTAATTTTCTACAGTATTTATTTTATTACCTTCAAAATAATCACCATTGGTGGCGATATACTAATACCAAAAATTTTTCATTCTTGAAAGCATTTTTGGTAAGCTGATTTCGGAATGGCCTTAAGCTCCCACTGCAAAATTCTCTTTGAAGACTTCAATCACCTCAAAATGTTTTTCACGAAGCGACAATTTTAGTTTGGGGAATAGGAAGAAATCACACTGAGCCATATCTGACGAATATGGTGCTTGTTTAACGATATTAACATGATTTTTGGTCAAATAATCGCGTACAATGATGGTGCATTATTTCGGTGAAAAAACCATGAATTGTCTTTTTATAATTCTGGCCTCTTTCGTAAAATATTATCGCACAAATGCTTTAAAACATTCAAATAATGTTGAGCTTTGGCTCAAGTCGAGCTGTAACCCGTCGAATGCCTTAAACATCATGTAAAATAGTGTGCGCCGATCCAGTCAATATATCAAGCTTACCAGCTATATCTCGAATGGAGAATGGTGAAGCAAGTTCCATTTTCCATTAAGAAATTAGGGCAGACTCGAGGTGAACTTGTTTACAAAGCAATAAGAAAGAAGCTACGTGAAAGATCGCTAGTAGATACAATATGAGAGTTCTGGGGCAAGCGGAGCGGCGTGGCAAGCCGATGACGTCACTTAGGACCCAGCGCCAATCTAGTGGATTGTTTTTTTTTTGTTAATCTGCATGTTTTGTGTATGTCCTTGCTTTAAGCTTTTATAACATCAACAATTTTGGGTTATGTCTTTGCTTTAAGCTTTTGAAATCGGCAAGTTTTGGGGTATGCCTTTGCTTTAAACGTTGATCACCATTTTATTTACTTCTTTATCGGTTCTTATCAGCGTTTGCATGTTTTGTTTTTTCTGCTTGTCGACTTTAGCTGAAATGCTATGACTTGCTTTATGAAAATATATACATTTATTTGGGTTAAAACAATTTAGGTACGGCAACGGTAAAAGGGTTAAAGAAATTTTTGTAAAATTATCAAAGTTTAGTGTGTCTTTGCTAAAACTGTAAAATCAGTAAGCTTTGATAAAATCGGCAAGTTCTGATGTATGTCTTTGCTTTAAACTGTAAAATCGGCAAGTATTGATGTATGTCTTTGCTTTAAGCGTTGATCATAATTTTATTTACTTCATTATCGGTAGTGGTAGTCAAGCGAGTTCTTGCGAGTGGTAAGAAATTGATTTGTTATCAATTGAAATTCCCTAAATAGCTTCAACAACAACAACAACAATATCAACACAATAGTATAAAACAAAATTCAACCAGCTTAAAATATTTTGTTTTTTATCGATGAAAAACCACAAACATCCTCAACAGCAACAACAATGACATATACAAATTTAGATAAAAGTAAATTGTAATAAAATGTTCGCGGTAAGATATTAATGTAAGCATAAATACTTTTTTGGGTAATTTAAATTTTTAGGCAACTTGGTCCCTTACAATAATTTTTAGAAATTTAATATTCAGTTGTCAGCAACTGCTTCTACGACTAATACATACTTATACTTATTTAAAAAGTTAAAATACGTGCTTATTTAAGTCAAGGAATATTACGATATACACAGTGGAAAATTAAAAAAAAAAAACAATCAAAATAATGGGTAAGTACATCGGCAAAACATATTATTTTTTTATCAAATAATACATAATGCTCTAAACAAGCACACTGCGATATCTACTGCAGCTGCCATGCGGAGAAGCATGAATTCAGATGTGGATTCGTCGTTAGACGGAAACTACGCCACCGTGTTTCCCGGTTCACACCTGTGAACGAAAGATTGGCCACGATCCGCATCAAGGCAAAATTTTTCTGCATCAGCCTTATTTGCGCGCCCGCCCCAACGGAGGAAAAGGACGAAGCCGTCAAAAACGCTTTCTACGCTAGTCTTGAGGACATATACTACCACCTTCCGGTCCATGACGTGAATATAGTCCTCGGCGATTGTAATGCGAAAGTCGAAAGGGAAGGCATCATTGGCTTCAATGTCGGTCAGTTCAGTCTTCATGAGACCTCCACGACCAACTGTCTAAGACTGATCGACTTCGCCGCGGCGTGAAACATGGTAGTTAGTAGCACCAGATTTAAGCACCTCGACATCCACAAGGCCACCTGGCTTTCCCCGGATCAAAAAACGCGAAACCAAATTGATCATGTTGTAATCGACGGAAGGCATGCCTGTAGTGTTCTATATGTGCGTACATTTCGGGGGTTTAACATTGAGTCCGTCCACTATCTTGTTGCAGTCAAGATCCGCATACGATTATGCAATGCGAAGAACATACGCACAGGAATGCAACGAAAGCTAGATGTCGCTAAGCTGCAAGTACAACGGACTGCCGAGGCTACTCCGCTCAACTCTCGGTTAAGGGGGTCCTCTGGTAATCTATGCCAAATTTTAGCCTTTTTTCAAAATATTGTGGAAAGAGAACGAGTAAAGATATTTTAGTTCCGTTTTTTGATTTGGATAGCTTAATTTATTGAAAAAAATACAAAATTTTGAAAAAGTGAATTTATGGACCGTTCAGAAAGTTCTCGGCCTAGTAACGAGGTTCTCCGGAAAAAAGGTGGGTCCAAATTGCGCACGATTCCAAGTGTAAACATCGTCTGAAAAAAAAAAAAATATTCAGTTAATTTGAATGAATGTCCCTATAGCCCCTACCTCGGAAACAAAAATCGATTTTTAGGGGGGGAGCCGCCACTTTGCAAATGAAAAATCGAATTTCGACCTTTTTTTTTGTAGTCTAGTGTAGAAAAAAAATAGTAAACATTATTTTTTCGGCAACTTTGAGGTAGGGGCTATAGCGGCGTAAATTCTGCGTCGTTTCATGCCTCATATATCAAAATCGGTCAAAAACTGTTTGAGTTATCGTGCGCAAAGTTTTGAAAAACATGGTTTCGAGAAAAACGCGTTTAAAGTTTTGACTTCAATTTTGAGGCACACAAATGACATTAACACATATTTTTTTAATACAATACTTACGAATATTAATCGGCAATTCCAGCCCCATAAAGTGTGCCTTCCTCCATCTCATAAAACGAGTTTTCCATGGCTTTTTGGGCTCTGCGGGCTGTGCGACCCTCTTTCGATGATGCGTACGTTTTTAGCTCTGAGCGTTGAAGTCGTTTTCCGTCGCGACATTCAGCATACATCTCGGCTTGTGGGCCGATGACAATACCCATTGTTGACATTATTTTTAAAATACTTGTGAAGCCTTCGTTGAAAATGCAGGTTGCCAGAAAATTTGCGATTTCGACTGTGGTAGCACCACAGTGGATATGTTTCGGCGCAAAGGTCCACAAAAGCGAGTTGAACGATTCGTTACAATTTTGCGTTTCACCTCCAGTGCATCGGTTGAGTAGATCGTCGGATGATAACGCTTCGTATATGGGCTTCATTACTTGCAGAACCTTTCCATCAAGTGGGGCGTACGTGTGGTGAAATGAGGCTAATGAGCCTTCTGCTGCTGACTTTTGATAGGCGCACCAGCTGGACTCACCAGGTGGGCAATACATATGTTGTGGATTACTATCACTTGAACTTTTGTGATAATATGTTGACCATATTTCTTTTCTCATGTTTTCCACAGAGTCCTTATTACGTCGAATAGCAAGTCCATAGTAAGTAGTCAGCTCGCTTATGACTTTGTCTGTCAGTTTGCCAGTGCCTTTTCCACCGATGCCTTTGTTTTCTTTTTTGGCCTTGCGCAGCCGTGTGCCCATGCGTTTTTGCACGTGAGCGATGCACTCCTTTTTTGTGACAACGGGGTCGCCGTTATACGGATCAAGGTCTATAATGGCCTTGAAGGTTTTGCTGTCGCCATCGCCAATATATTTTTCATATTTTATGCCATATTTTTCGATCGATGAGGCAAACATTTCCTTCACGGCATCTACCTCCATCTTGCCCGCACTCCCACTGTGGTTGTTTGTGCATGTTTTCTGGTGCGATTCGTACCATTCTTCGAAGTCTGCAGAGTCATTTTTTTTTCCCCACATTTTGCATGCCTGGCAAAGGCTTGATTTGACAACGGAGTCAAAAACTTTTTTGGTATGTTTACCGACGAGCGTAGTGACACCAAAAAGAGACGAGACTCCCGGTTTTTTCCAGGTGCCATCCCCTGAACCGGTCAGCAATGAGGAGTCACAGTCAGGATTTTTTTCTTTCTGATGTTCCTGCTCTTCTTTAACCGCATTCAACAGGCACTGCTTGTAAACTGCTTTAGCAGACACATGTATGTTTTTCAAGGTGCCATAGTACGCATCAAGGCACAATCCTTGGCATATGTCCATTAATCCGCAGAACATATTAATACCTTCTCTCCCTATTCCAAGCAATCTCATGGCAAATATCAACCGGCGATTTACAACAAAAGATTTACCGACCACCGGAGAAGAATTTATATACTGTGTAGCTTTACATTGGCACTGCAGACTCACTTTGAAGCCGACTCCACGCATACATGTTTTTCCAAATCGAATTATTTGTTTACATTGGGCGCAGATAACCAGAGCAGCAAGCGTTTGGAAAAATGAAAAAAATTCCAAGAAACAGAACTGGAGGTTGTTTTCGATGATGACTTCATTGTCTTGCGTTTTCTTCAATTTTTTGGCCGATGTGCTGGCAAAGTCGGTGTCCTCTACTTGGGAGTGCTGGTTTCCACGGAAATGCCTCTTTTTTGTTCGATACGCGTACTTACGCGGCGCGTTTGGGTGGCTTTTTTTATCCATAGCAAAAAAAAAACACAAAACGACTTTTCTTTTATTTTACAACAGCAGTTATTGCGCACGCGTAGCTTTCAGCGTTCGAAAATAAACTGAATCTCGTTCGTTTGCTTCTTTCATGTGAACACCTGGGCTCAAAATCATTTCAACCCCTAAATCAAAACATGCATGTATACATACTGCATGTATACATACTGTGTGTGTATATTTTGTAATATCAATACATATTTTGGAAGAATTCCACAGAATTTTCGACTAATGACTGCAGGCAAATAAACAACTTTGCTGATGCGTTATTTTGACGAAAACATACCTACACAAAAATGCCTATATCTCCTAAACTATTTCGAATTTTGAAAAATCCTTTTGGGAAAATGTTTTTGAGTATCTGAGCAATAGAAATATGAAAAAAATCGAAAAAATTTTTTCGGATTACCAGAGGACCCCCTTAAGCTCAAAAAACCAACCTCTGGACCCGACGACGCCGGCTTAAAAAACGTCGCTTATAGTAAAACGCTGCATTCAGCTGCAACGCGAGCCGTGCGAGAAAACTACCGCGAAATAGGAAGGAAGAGAGACGCCTTTTCAGATGCAAGAAAAGAGAGCAGGAAAAGCGTGAACGTGAGGAACTAGAGGTATACCAGGGCAAGAAGGATGCACAAAAATCTATCAACAGTTTAAGAGTCTAACCAGAGGTTTCACGCCCGGAGCATCCACTTGTAGAGACGAAAATGGAGATCTGAATACGGATACATAGTGTATGCTGAGATTGTGAAGACAGCACTTCCCAATTTACTTATAGGCGACGATTCCACCAAGTCCGCCCATGGAGAGCGCAGTTCAGTGCCACCAATCAACGATGACGTAGTGGAAGTACCACCACCTAGCCATGAAGAGGTTCGAGTTGCTATCCAACGACTCAAAACAATAAAACGGATGCTGACGGCCTATCAGCTGAATTGTTTAAAACCGGCGGCGATGAATTGATAAGGCGCATGCATTAGCTCATCAGCAAAATATGGCTAGCGGAAAGCATGCCCGACGATTGGAATCTCATCGTACTTTGCCCTATACATAAGAAAGGAAACCCAACAATCTGCGCCAACTATCGAGGTATCAGTCTTATTTTCATCGCATATAAGGTTCTCTGAAGCTTACTGTGTGAAAGATTGAAGTCGATTCCAAAAAGACTGATTGGACTTTATCAGTGTGGCTTTGAACCTGGTAAGTCCACCATAGACCAGATTTTCACTCTACGTCAAATCCTGGAGAAAACCCACGAAAATCAAATTGACACACACCATCTCTTTGTCAATTTTAAAGCTGCGTTCGATAGCCCGAGAAGGGATTGCCTATACGCAACAATGTCTAAGTTCGGTATACCTGCAAAGATGATTAGACTTTGCCGAATGACGTTAAGCAACACACGCAGCTCAGTCAAGGTAGGAAATGACCTCTCCAAAACCTTTAATACTGAAAGAGGTTTCAGACAAGGCAATCCACTGTCTTGCGATCTCTTCAACATCATCATGGAGGGGATCGTACGAAAGGCCGGTGTGCATCCTAATGGCACCATTTTCTATAAAGGTGTCCAGCTCCTTGCGTACGTTGATGATATTGATATTGTCGGCAGAACCAATAGAGATGTTACCGCTGCTTTCGCCGCTATCAAAAAGTAATCAGCCAAAGTTGGTTTGACGGTAAACGAGGGTAAGATAAAGTTAATGCTGTCTACAAGCAAGGGAGCGCGGCCTCTAGACTCCCACGTTCCATCCTGCAGCTATAACTTTGAAGTAGTCAAGGAGTTTGTATACCTTGGCACCGCCATTAATAACAACAACCAAGTCAGCCTGGAGATAAAGCGAAGAACAATAATTGCTAATAGGTGCTACTACGGGATCAGTTAGCAACTAAGTTCCAGAGCCCTCTCTCGATCGACAAAACTAACACTATACATAACGCTCGTTCTACCTGTGCTGCTTTATGGCGCTGAGGCATGGGTAGATTCGCAAACTGACGCAGCCGCTTTGGGGGTGCTCGAGAGGAAAGTTCTTCGCAAAATCTTCGGTCCTGTTCGAGTCGGCGATGACTATCGCATCCGAATGAACCACGAGCTGTATGAGCTCTACAAAGACATTGACGTAGTTCAGCGTATAACTGTGCAGCGACTACGCTGGCTGGGTCATGTCCATCGTATGGACGACGAAGCTCCAGCAAAGAGGGTCGTTGGTGAATGAGGACGAGGGAGACCATGCCTCCGATGGATGGACCAGCCGCACTTGGTGTATCCGATTGGAGAAGGCGCGCGCAAAGCAGAGGCGCCTGGCAAGAGCTGATTAGGTCGGCTGAAACCCGGACGCGGGTTGTTACGGCCATCTAGGTAAGTAAGTAAGTAATAATAATATATTTTTTTCCCCAAAAAACATCAACAACAACAACGTTCGCGATGCGTTCCTTAAGTATCGGAGGGAGGCCCTCAATGATGTTGCTGCTGCTTATGCTGCTCGTCGGGACGAGCTTCATGAAGACCTAGAATGAAGGTACCCTTTCGGGGCACTTCAGTTAGTAGTTCATGAAGCTCCTGAAGGTAACTTTTTAATTTCAAAAAATTATTTTTTATTTTATTAATTTTTTTCTTCTTCTTCTTACACTTCTAGCCCCACCTCCCCCGACGAAAACATCTACGGGGAGGGGCTTTTGATGTCTCCTCTACACAATCGGCAGAGCCCGCCTATGATACAGACTTTACGATAATCTTTTTCAAAAGATATCTGACCCTCCTTCCAGAGTACTGTTGGAAAGACAACGTGGCCAACCAACTACACAGGCTTATCAGCCGATATGAGCACTCAACCAATCTTGAAAGGTTGCGTGAGTGTTCAGCTGAAGTTGCTCAGCTCGAGCGTGAGGCTGTAGGGCCTCCAGGATTTCTTTATATTCCGCAAGTAGTTTTCCATCTTGCGGAATTATAATTTTTTATTTATAGGACTATTAAGATGTAAAAATTTATTATTATTATTATCATTACACAGTACAACACATAATTTTAGGACTCAATTCTGACAATTGCACGTGGAAGTAGGCCCAAAATGAAAAACTTGTGCATCATTCGTTTTGTCTTCTTGCCTGCCAAAATATTTTTAATATCGATTTGAAGTTAGTAACTATCGTATAGGGGAATTTTTCACGTTTTAGGCTCTTTTGTTTGATATAACTCGAGAACCACTAGTCCGATTTAGCTGAAACAAATTTAGAAAAAATAAAAAGTACAATTCCTCTAATCTGTTTTTATACCGTTTTCCTATGTGTGCAACACTTTCAAAGTTAAAAATGAATGTATGAAGGGAAAAAAGTATTTTTTGCCTAAAAATTTAATTTTTTTTTTTAAATTCATAAAAAATCCAAAATGGAAAAAGTGTCAAATCTAATTACTTTCACGTAAAGTCACATAACCTATGAGCAAAATAAGGCATAGATCATGAAAATCGATGCACGCGTTTCGACTTTATTCACATTTAAGTAAATGTATAAATAAAGCCACGTAACCTGTGAGTTAAGTGAGACCTTTTTTGAGAAAATCGATGAATAAATTTATTTCAATTCTAATAATGTTATGAATGAATATACACAAAACTTAAAATAAAAATTCCGATTTGTATTGCAGCTATTCTTGCACAGAAAATATGGGAATTATGGAATCTATGCATAAAAACAAAATTTAGAACATTTTCAATTATAATTATAATTATTGTCAATATCCATTCTCGTTGAAGTTGACGCTTGTGGTTCTGATGATCTTCTTTTTTGCGTAGGTTGTTGAGATTGCGTCGTCATCCGATTAATCCATAATATTCAAGGGCTCGTTTTTTCCCATGGGTCCACCAATTTCAGTGTTATCTTCTTCTTCGGTGCTTTCATCTTCATACTGCATAATTTTCGAAAGCCACCAACAAACCTCCGCCAGCATCGCATCTAATTTTTTGCCTTTGAATCGCTCTTCAATTAGCATGGGCACCTGGTGGAACCTCTCTCCTTGTTTGTCTGATTCCTGAGGTAATTGTGCCAAAAAGGTATCAAGGTGGAAATGCAGGAAATGTAATTTTAATGTCATGGATGCATTGATTTTTTCAAAATAATACAGCAACTTGTCCACTCGTTTCTGTATGTCATCTCGCTGTACTCGGTTCTTTCCTAAAACGCCTTCGATGACATCTTTCAGTGCGTTCCATGCATGTAGGTGGTTACTATGGTTCGAAAGCACATTTGTGAAAGATTCGCTTTTCATTAATTTCCTTATATCTGGTCCATTGAGATTACCTGTTTTAAATAAAAAAAACAAAAAAAAATTATTGGTAATGCGAATATATCGCAATCATAAAAATCAAATAACCTTTTGTTTATTCCTTTTTTTTAATTCTCACAATCATAAAAAAGGTGTCAATGTTTTCTCCAAATAATGTTGTGCATATCTCGAGCAAATTTAATTAATTAATTAATTTTTTCATTAATTTCCTTATATCTGGTCCATTGAGATTATCTGTTTTAAATAAAAAAAAAAAACAAAAAATTATTGGTAATGCGAATATATCGAAATGAAAAAATTTATATATGACAATATTTAAATACAGACAAAGATATTTACCTTTTTTAATTTTAGCGTCACTGAGTTTTGGAAAGATGGATTTTAAACGTCATAGGCGTCCACAATATCCTTGACTACCACTGCAACATATTTGCCAGCTATTCCTAATTTTATGTGGAGCGGTGGCAACAAAATATCATCCAGGTCCTTCATTATAGGTTCATTGCGTAATTGTAATTGTTTGTTGAGCTCGGGAGTTCTTGCTTCACAATCTTTACGTTGATATTAATTCCCTGTGTATCGTGAATTCCAATTACAAAGGAAGCAGAAGTGTTTTGGATAGCCGCCCTTTTCTATAATGCCTTGTAGTATGTTGACCACCTACAGATCGTAACAAATCTTCCATTTGTGTTCATCGTATTTGATTTCCTTCAAAATATTGGCCAATGATTTGTACATTTCCTCCTTGTTTGTGCTGAATCCCAATGGAATGGACGGTTTTTGTTTGTTTTGTGTAACAGCACAGCCTTCAAACTGGAAACTGAACCATCGATGAATAAACGCCAGTCGCCAGCGATATAATCCATTCCCAATTTTTTCACTAAACCTGGGATATCATGGCAGTACGTGAACGTATTTGCTTCGTCAACGGAATAGAATTTCTGAAAATCAGCTTGGCGTTGTCTGTATGATGTTGCGCTGACATTTTGCTGTGTGAGTTTTCTGCTCTTCAAAAATGATGTCAACCATTCGGAGTTTTGTTGTGATAGTCCCAGCTTGGCCACAACGTAATCCATTTCGATTTCTGTTATCGGTTGTGGTGCATTATTTTCAGTATTGGGTGTCCAATCTGCATCATTCACATTGGTAGGATTGGTGAAAACGGTTTCGGCTTGCAGGGACACAGTATCCATACTCGGAGGTTTAGGTGCATCGATATCAGCAAGGCGGTTAACTGGAAGTGTGGCAGTAAATGCAGCCGTGTATATTTTTGTTTTCAATTGTTGTCTGTTTAATCCAGGACGAACATTTATGCATGCGTAGTACCTGGGTTCATATGTCCAGTTGTGTCTTCCACCCAAATTACTGTCTTCATAAAAGACAACGTTGCACCTCTTCCATGTATCCAATTTACAAGGGTATTATAACACATTTTGCACACAGTGTTCGGCGTACAATTTGAACCACTTAAATCTGCTTTATCAAAAAAATTCATCAAAACAATACGCTCTTTTGAGTTCCTCAGTAAACAAATTTTTTCGATAGAGTTTGTTTTTTTTTAGGACGGTATGACCACAAACGTAACAAAAATTATCCAATTTTGGGCACTTGTTATTTTCCATATTTATATATTTTATGTTTTGTTGTTATTAACTTTTAAAAAACTGGAGAAAAAGCACTTTTACTGTTCGCATTCGTCGACACTGGATGAATGACAAAAAATCGATCAATGCACACATATAAATACTACGTATTTTTCAATATTTTACTGGCAGGTACTTATAAATGGGCGCATATTTTAAGGGTGCCTGGCTATATACCTGATTCACCACTTGTACGTTTCAAATTGTGCAAAACTTTCCAAATAATGACCACCCTTAAATGTGGGTGCAATTTCTGTAAAAAAAATCATACAGGTTTTTGTCATACATTTATTAGCGTTTATTGCTTCGCAATCATAAAAATCAAATAACCTTTTGTTTATTCCTTTTTTTTTTTAATTCTCAGAATCATAAGCGTTTATTGCTTCGCAATCATAAGAATCAAATAACATTTTGTTTATTCCTGTTTTTTTAATTCTCAGAATCATTAGCGTTTATTGCTTCGCAATCATAAAAATCAAATAACCTTTTGTTTATTCCTTTTTTTTTTAATTCTCAGAATCATAAAAAAAGTGTCAATGTTTTCTCCAAATAATGTTGTGCATACCTCGAGCAAATTTTTAAAATACATACATTTACTTAATTGTGAATAAAATCGAAACGCGTGCATCGATTTTCATGATATATGCCTTATTTTGCTCATAGGTAATGTGACTTTACGTGAAAGTAATTCGATTTGACACTTTTTTCCATTTTGAATTTTTTATGAATTTTAAAAAAAAAAATTTTAATTTTTAGGCAAAAAATTCTTTTTTCCCTTCATACATTCATTTTTAACTTCGAAAGTGTTGCTCACATAGGAAAACGGTATAAGAACAGATTACAGGAATTGTAAATCTTAATTTTTCTAAATTCGTTTTAGCTAAATCGGAATAGTGGTTCTGACGTTATGTCAAACAAAAGAGCCTAAAACGTGGAAAATTCCCCTATACGATAGTTACTAACTTCAAATCGATATTAAAAATATTTTGGCAGGCAAGAAGACAAAACGAATGATGCACAAGTTTTTCATTTTGGGCCTACTTTTACGTGCAATTGTCAGAATTGAGTCCTAAAATTATGTGTTCAAAAAGGTTGGACTGTGTTATTATTATTATTATTATTATTATTATTATTATTATTATTATTATTATTATTATTATTATTATTATTATTATTATTATTATTATTATTATTATTATTATTATTATTATTATTATTATTATTATTATTATTATTATTATTATTATTATTATTATTATTATTATTATTATTATTATTATTATTATTATTATTATTATTATTATTATTATTATTATTATTATTATTATTACTGTTATTATTATTATTATTATTATTATTGTTATTATTATTATTATTTTTATTATTATTATTATTATTATTATTATTATTATTATTATTATTATTATTATTATTATTATTATTATTATTATTATTATTATTATTATTATTATTATTATTATTATTATTATTATTATTATTATTATTATTATTATTAGTATTATTATTATTATTATTATTATTATTATTATTATTATTATTATTGGGGGTTGGAATTAGTTTTAAAGGTTTTCTAAGAGATGGCGTAACTATCAATAGATCGCATCGGGCACACCTGTGACTATATTCATTTCAAAGCACATTGTCTAAGCTTCATTTTTCAGTATGTGTCATTCCACTGAAGTGTAAATAACATATATTTTTTTCTCTGTGAACATGTCGACTTTCGTTCCAACAAAACGCAATTTGCGGGAAGGTTTACTTTTGTGCTTCCATTTGAAGAAAAAAGCGGTTGAAGCACAACGCACGCTTACTGAGGCTTACGGGGACTATGCTCCATCGATTTCTACTTGTGAGTACTGGTTCCGTCGGTTTAAAAGTGGTGATTTTGATACGGAAGACAAAGAGCGTCCGGGCCAGCCGAAAAAGTTTGAAGATGAGGAATTGGAGGCTTTGCTCGATGAAGACCCGTGTCAAACCCTTCAAGAATTGTCAGAATCATTGGGAGTCGACTTATCAACGGTCGGCAAACGCCTGAATGCCATGGGAATGATTCAAAAGCAAGGAAATTGGGTGCCGTACGAGTTGAAGCCGAGAGACGTTGAACGGCGATTTTGCATGTGCGAACAACTGCTTCAACGGCATAAAAGGAAGAGTTTTTTGCATCGTATTGTCACTGGCGATGAAAAGTGGATCCATTACGATAATCCTAAGCGAAAAAAATCGTGGAGACCACCCGGCCATGCATCAACATCGACGGCCAAGCCGAATATTCATGGCGCCAAGCTTATGCTGTGTATTTGGTGGGATCAGAAGGGTGTCGTGTACTATGAGCTGCTAAAACCTAACGAAACCATCACTGGGGAACGCTACCAACAACAATTGAT